>SJYX01022568.1:47341-88115 GCA_006410675.1 Oreotragus oreotragus | reverse complement strand
TCCCTCCCTCCCTCCCTCTCTCAGAGGAAGGGGGAGCTATAAAATTCTCCTCAGCACACGCTATAAATTGCATTTTGCTGAAAGTTTTAATACTTAATTTAAAGTCAAAGGATATTTTTTTGACCATTTTAGCTCTTGCAGTTCATCTGGGAGAAGGTCCAGGTGGCAAATTTAATGTAATTCAGTAAAATTTTCCAGCATAGCCTTATTGAAGGCAAACATCTTGAGTGGAACAGGTACTATTAGATGCAAATCAAAATCTGTTTTTGTTGACAGAGAGGCAATTAGCATTCATTAACATATTCAGAACTTTGAAAGTGGGTTCAGTGGCTATTCTGAGGAAGGAAAGTCTTCAACAATAAATGCTGGAAAAGATGTGGAGAAGAGGAGGGAGTGCAACGGATGAATAATTAAGAGCAAAATCACTCTTCAGAAGGTCCTTCAGGATAGCTTTGGACAATCTTATCACTCAAGTAATGTTCAAAGTTAGCTGGGAGAGCAACTGTTGATGCTTTTGTATTGTGAAACAGAGGTAAAGAACTAATCCAACACTTCTTGAAAGACAAGGAAAGAATGTGGATTCTGACACTTAAAGCAATTAGTCACTTTGAATTAGCCTAAAAAAAAATATGAAGACTAATTCAAGGAAAGTTCTTCATCTTTCCTTATTTGTAACATGATAGGAAATACCTTTAATAACTGCATTAACTGCCTTCTGATTCAGATGTATTTTTCAAGCATTATCAAAATAATCTTCCATTATTTGAATACATTTTTAAAGAAATTCTGCAGAATGCAAAAGGAATTCACCTTGTTTTTAAAAACAAGCAAAAATGATCCTAGCATAGGTAATACTTTTTTTTTTTTCCACATGAGATGTGATGAAACCAAGCCTCAGAACATTTTTTAATGCTGATAGAGCAGGCTTGAAAAAACTTGTCCTATAAATTAAGCTGTTCTGGGGGCAAACTCATGTTGTTTTTAAACCACAGAGTGGGTCAGTGGGTGTGGTAATACACATGGTTGAATGGTGAATGTATAGATTAAAATACATTTTGCCACACTAGTTTCCAGAGGATTGTTTTGGCCTGGTGTTCCAAACCATGAGCCAAAACTTTGGTCAGTATTTTGACAACAGAGCCAGGAAAAACAAAAAAGGCTTAGCCTGTGAAAAAGAAATGAAGATGTAGTGAAGGAAAACAGTAGTCTCTCTGCCACTGCCTTACTCAATCCATATGTGGGCTTAGACACAGGAAATACCCACCATTCACCGCAATCAAGCCAGAGGCTTGTGCATCAGAAAGTGCCTTGTGGAACTAATTGGACTCTATTAAGATTGTCATTGACATGGGAAAACATTTTGAAATTTTAAATCAGAACATGCGATGTACACAGAAAAAGATAACAGTCACATTGTTGGTTCAGAACTACAAATACAGGCATAGCACACATATGGACGTGAAAGATTAGTAAGTATGCTGTATTTGGTGAGGTACTGTATTCATTATCATTCGGGAGCATGTTTGTCTTACTTCATTTTATATGTTTGCTTTTCATCTACGATCTTTCCAAGATGGGCTGATTTCACTGAGTATATTCTGGCAACAGCTCAGAGCAGAGAAAATCTAAGCATTGCCAGTTGAAAATCATCATCAACAAAATTCACGGTACTTGCCACAACAGCAGAATTTACAGGAAAAAAAAAATATATAGTTTGAAACAATGAAACTTCCAGGGAAGTTTTTCACTCATGAGGTTGGATGAAACCACATGTACTGTAAGTATTCATGTACACACACACATACAAATCTAACTTGGCCAACAAATCTTTGGGAAAGAGTATACTTCAGCATTTCCATTACAGATGTCTTTAAAAATTACCCAAACATGGTGTATGTTGGAAGCTTATCTCCCTTTTGTTCTTGTAACAGTCCATCATATTATTACCTTGAGGATGACTTACATTGGAGTGTATGTGCTTTGTTCTGATGACTATCTTAGTGTTGAGGTTGTCACTCACATTTGCTTTATAGATAAGGTGAACTTGTTAATATTTGGGGGCCTAAAATCTGTATTTGGTTTACCTTTTAAAAAATATAATTTCCCACATTATGAGGAACATGCTATAATTCATTCCCTTAAAATTTCTGAAAGGCATGACTGTGTAGTCATTTGGGTCAAGATTTCTTTTATGTGAAGGGTGTCAGTAACCATAGTCACATCCATTTAAAAAGATAATTGATGGTTAATATAGACAAGATGATCTCTTACCTAATTTTCCAGTCCAGTGTTTACCTGCCATTTTTTAGTGGGAAGCTTCTTTGTTTGGTTTGGTTAATATAGACAAGATGATCTCTTTCCTAATTTTTCAGTCCAGTGTTTACCTGCCATTTTTTAGTGGGAAGCTTCTTTGTTTGGTTTGGTTAATATAGACAAGATGATCTCTTTCCTAATTTTTCAGTCCAGTGTTTAACTGCCATTTTTTAGTAGGAAGCTTCTTTATTTCGTTAGTTTCAAAATGTCTTCTTTGTCGTGGGTCACTTCTAATGTAGTTCAGCATTTCTCCAATTTCAAAAAACAAAATGATTGCAACTAGGGAGGGTATGTAATTTGTGTTGGTAAAGCTTAGATTTACCATGAAGATATTGCCAAAGGAAAGGGAAAGTTGGACAAGCAACAAATCATTGGAAGGCTTTGATGTGTATGTATGTGTGTGTTTAAATACCTTCATAATCTTAGTATCATGAAAGTTGAAATCTGATCATCTGATTGCCAGGTTCTTTATGTGAATTCTGAGATCTAACTGCAGATCTTTATATGAATTAACTCAATCAGTCCTAACAACAATCTTTTGGAGGAGGTATATTTATTATTCACATTTTGTGAGGAAATTGAGTCATAAAAAAGTAACTTGTAGGAATCAGAACATAAGTGATTTCTTTGCAAATGATAAAACATGGTTCCAGTGGACTCCTATTTCAGCTAGAAAATGTGCAGAAAATATTAAAAACACAGCTTTTAAGGTGATTTAAGTGTCTCCAAAGCCCCATCCTCATTTAAGACAATTTCCCAGCATAGGAAGTACCATGTGAAAATATCAGGGCAAAGTAGGCAGAGATTTTTTTTAAAAATAGCTACTGTGGAACTATATTACTCTATTAGTTTGAGATGATGCCATTTCCTTTCATCACCACTTTGTCTTTCACACGTATACGTAATGTATAGCAGCTCATGCCAGGTGACCATCATAGAAGAGTCTCACTGAGACAGGGAAAGAGGCCACCTGTAACTGCATGAGTATAAACTCTTGTGCTTTTAGCCATGTGGAGAAATTATCTTCAGCAGGAGAGTCAAGTACTAGCCTATACAAAGGGAGAATGGGAGAACACTGGATTTTACATTTTTTAAAGTAAAATAATTTAAAGGGGGGAGATGGGATTAAGGATGCTGCCTGGTACAGCATCCTTAAAAAAGAGCTTTGTTTTGAAGCCGAGCAAGCCTGTAACCTTGCACAGGGCTGGGTCCTCAATGTCTCCATTCGCAAAATGGAGGTATGCCAATCTCATTGTTGTTTTTAATTAATTTTTATTGGAGCATAGTTGCTTTATAAAGTTGTGTTTGCTTCACATGTACACATTTGTCCAGCAAAGTGACATATATTCCCTCCTTTTGGATTTCCTTCCATTTAGGTCACCATAGAGCACTGAGTAGGGTTCCTTGAGCTATACAGTATGTTCTCATCAGTTATCTATTTTATACATAGTATCAATGGTGTACATATGTCAATCCCAACCTCCCAATTCATCCCATCCTCTCTTTTCTGCCTGTGGTGTCCATATATTTCTTCTCTGTCTGTGTCTCTCTCTCTGTTTTACAAAGAAGATCATTGACTACCATTTTTCTCGATTCTACATACATGCATTAATTTTCACTGGTTTTGGAACATCCTAGGTGACAATGTCCCTTAACTTGTTTAGCAGCCTGGTTTAAGGCACGTGCTCTGGAATTAGACAGCTGTATCTGAATCCTGACTCTGTGAGACCAAGATCAGTAAATGAATCTTTTCAGCTTGCATTTCCTCTTCTGCAAAATAGTTGTGAAGACAACCATGTTACCACACTGTATTGAGAATTAAATCAGGTAGTGTAGATTAAGTACCGAATAGAATTCTTGGCAAAGATAAGCTGCTCGGTGAGTGCCAGTGTAATTACTGACATTACTTGAGAAAGAGTAAAACAAGATCAATAGCATTTGAGTCCCCATGCCCTTTCTAATAATCCCTTTTAAAAATCCAAATAATAAACTTCTGTTTTCCATGTGGTGGAAGCCTAGATTCTATATTTCCTTTTTGGTTTTTGCATTTGAACTTCATCTGTGAAATGGGTATTAGAATCCTCTAACTCCATCACGGTAAGTTTTTAAGATGTCATTAGGCCATCTTTGTTCAGAATTGAATTTCTTAAAATGGCATCTCTATGGTACTGCACATAAAAGTGCAATAATTAATGAACTGACAATTAGTGAGGCATGAACTATCATTTTGTTAGGCCAAATTCCTAACCTCAGAAACCCAGGGGGTAATTCTGCTTCATTGGTTTGAATGGGATGATAAGTTATCCAAACAGCTTTAATTCTAAGGAGTAATTTTAGGAAAAAATCTTTCTTTATTTTAAAATCCATTGTGTATATACATAAATTTCAAGCCACAACTTACAAATGCCCGTGGAAAAGATAAGTGAGAGACAGGATAAAATAATATTTCCAGACTTAAAGGAAAGCCTGTCAGCTGAGAATGTCATGGGTGACAGTTACACTGTAAGCCACCAATAAAAGATCAAGGCGCTCTGGACAGTACTTCTGTGTTCTTTACATCCTGACCTTTGTTATGGCAGGCTTGGAGTGATTTTGACTAAAAATCACCCCTGAGGGTACAATGAAATTTGCTCGTTAAACTATTTTAGTGTTTTTTCTGGATATCATGCATAACATGACGCTGTCTTTCTGTGGCGGAACCCAAAGCTAATAGCTTTTACTGATTCTGCAGATAAATATCATATGTCACCACTCATTAAAAATCTGTTCTAAAACCCAAGTTCCCATTAATAAACATTGTCTTTGTTTTCAAATAATTAATGCAAAGAACAACACTAAAAACTTAGAGTGTCTATAGATAGTTCTGGATAGAAAATTTTAACTTCAAATATTATAATGGAATTTTACAAGTTCATATTTGGCCCCTATATATTTTCTTTATTTCTTTTAAAATATGACCTTAAATGCAGTCCTGTAGTTCATTTGTCTGTGAGTAACCTGACCATATATTTTATTTTCTCAGCCAGGATATTTTGAAAGTATTACCCAGAACAACCAGGACTGTTCTGTGGAAAAAGGGAGGGAAAGTTGGCCTGTCCACAGCATAGTTTTAATCAACCTCACGATTTAATTCTGTAGATTGTGGAATAAGTTGGTGGTTTCATGAAAAAAAAAAAAAAAAAAAAAGGCCACAGTTTTTACCAATTAATATTCATATTGATACCAGAGCATATTGAAAACAAATATACCAAGATCTTTAAAATCTAATAATTTTTCAAATTAGCAAGTGAGTTGTCAGAAGTTCATATTATTCTAGACTATTTGTTGTTCTTTGAATTAGATTATATAGCCATTTTTGGAAAATACTAAATATGGGATCCTAAGCCTAGCCTTTTCTCTTTGCATTATATTTCTGGCTTTTAAAATAGTATGTGGCCCTTATGAGGTATTCTGTAAATATCTGTTGAATGAATGAAAAAGTAGACCAAATTATTTTTGGTTAATCTGGGAATCTCTGGATAATTCAGAGCTAATCAACAAAAGAAAAAAAAATTATTATTCCAGATTTCTTTGTAAAAGGAAACCACATTCTACCTTTTTTTGGAAGGTACACATATATGAATACGACCACATTATTTACTAAAATATCAAGCCATTATGTACACATTACTGAAAGAAACCACACAAATCACTTCATAGACACAGAAATACCACTTCAACAAAATGATCAGCTTTTCTATTTTGTCTTAAGGGAGCCATTTTTATAACCAACATGTTTTTTCAAATTTCTTGAGAAATAAGTATGTATCATCTAATAATATCCTTTTTTTCCTTTACCATGAGATATTTATCAGTAGCTCTTTTTTCATGTTTCGATACTAAAGACTAATTTCATCCTCCAGAAAATAAGAATTTTTTGGTATGTCTCACTTGAGAAGCATCATGTACAGATATACAGACAAGACAAAAACTTTATGACACATTATTATCCTAGGATCTCAAGGTTGGACAGCAACTGGAAGTTATGTGTTATAAATACTTGATAATTCATCTACCACTTTTCAATTCTTCCTAAAATATGCTTTATTTTTTTGTCCATGACCCAGCTCTGAGACTTGGGAGACAAAGACACCACTTGGATGAAGCACTGGCAAGTAGCTGTCTATTTTCTCACACTTCACACTACTCCGGACCTAGGAGTGGTCCTTCTCACTGCTGCTCTCAGGCTGTTAGTCATCTTCTGTCTGAAGCCCATCCTTTTGGCTAGGCCATTGGAAAGCTGGGCTGCCCAAGTGGCGCTAGTGGTAAAGAACCTGTCTGCCAATGCAGGAGACATAGGAGACTCAAGTTCAGTCCCTGGGTTGGAAAGATCCCCTGGAGGAGGGCGTAGCCTAGCCACTCCAGTATTCATGTCTGGGGATCCCATGGACCAAGGAGAACTGGCGGGCTACAGTCCATGTGGTCACAAAGAGTGAGATACAACTGAAGCAATTTAGCATGCATGCACTGGGAAATTAGAAACTTCTCAGCCACTGGGAGACACTGGCCTTTGGCTATGGCCCTTTTCCTCCAGCCCTGCCATCATCTTGAGTTACGTCAGGACCCACAGATTCAACCGCCATCACCAGTGCCTCTTGATTTCTCACTTCTTTCTGACCTCAGTCTCCACTCCGCTTCAGTCCCTTAGGTTATAACCTCACCTCAGACACTGTCATCATCTACAATTTCTCTGCCTCCAGTATCACTAATTTTGAAATCCTTCTCTGACCATGTCCTCCTGCTTTCAGCTTATCTGTTCAACTATCCCCAGCTGCCCCCTCCCCCAAACAATGCAATGCTTCTTTCTCCTCATTTGGAACCTCTAGGTCACTGACCATTTCACTTTATACAAATATATTAGCCTTTGCTTCTTTCCCCCTTAATTTTATTCCTATCCACATTAAAGCTTTCAAGCCATCGTTTTAGTAATGAAAACCATCTTTTCAATAACCTAAACTACCTCCACCTCTTATCTTTTGACTGTATTTACCTCCAAATCATTAGGTTTGGTGAATCTATTTCCTCTGTGTCACACAACATGGCAGCTTGGTTCTACTACACTCATGACCAACCTGAAATGCCACCTTGACAATGCTGCATTATTTTGATCAAGTCACTTTCTCACTTTCCTTAAACCTCCACACCTTTGCCCTTTTCCCAGCAGGTGACCTCACCTCCTACATGACGAAGAAAATAGAATCAAAGAGGAACGTGCTCATGTCTTTTTTAGTTAACACCAAATGCACAAAAGTACCTTTATTTATATCTATTTTATGTTCTTTCTTTATTTTAAAATAGCCCCTACCTTTTCATCTAAAGCTAACTCCTTTGCCTTTTAGGAGGTTACAGTAGTTGTCTAAGTGGAATATGATGTCGGCTTAGAGGAAAAGGTGATAATTGGTTACATTCACAACATATTTGGAAGGTAGAATCCACAGCACCTTCTAGTGGCTCAAAGATGGGTATAATATGTGAGAAAGGAAAAAAAATATAACAAGATTGATTCCTATGGGTTCTGCTTTGGCTATAGTGGAACAGAATTTATCAGACCATGTACTAAGAACTGGAGAAACTGAGTAAAATATTAAAAACATGGATATAAAGATAACACAGAACCACCAAGACAGCCAAAATATGAAGCCCCAAGAACTACTTTCCTCCCAAAAAAGAGTAAGTACAGAGAATTAACCCAAAATCCAGTGCTGCTTTCCCACTTGAGACATTTGCAGATCCGTATGTCAGCACAGAGGCTGAAAAAGTGAGCAGAACTCTCAGCGCTCTCACAGGGCTAGGGAGACAAAAATTAATATTTAGGACTCATCAGGACAGAGGGTCCCTGGAAAACATCTCACATATTCTGTTGGGATCCCTAAAGGACTTTACCCTATGAGTAAAACTGAACTATTAAAAAAAAGAACTGCAAATGGGTCAGACTTCCTAAGAATGAAAATCAAATCAGAATCAGCTCCAACACTGTTGCCTTTCAGATTTTCTGCTACTTCCTGTAAATGCAAAAGCAGATTCTCTAGAGGAAAATATCATCCAGAGCCTCAACTGTCTGATATTTAACCAAAAATAAACAAGCATATCAGGAAATAAAACTAAATAACTAAAAACCAAGAGAGTACGAGAAGATAAACAGATCATTTGGAGATTCAGTTATTTGAATATCTGACATGAACTTAAAAAAAAAAGAAAGCACTGACACATGTTTTAAAAATAGGCTGCAAGGTAGTGAAGTCCAGAAGATAACCAGATATTAAAAAGAAAGTTGAAGCCTGAAAAATTTAAAAAAATTAAGTACTTAACGAGTGCGTGCTAAGTCGCTTCTGTTATCCGACTCTTTGAGACCCCATGGACTGTAGCTCCTCTATCCATAGGATTCTCCAGGCAAGAATACTGGAGTGGGTTGCCATGGCCTCCTCCAGGGGATCTTCCGGGGTAATGAAATCTGTCCATCCACAGATTTTAATCATTTAACAAATATAAAATCACAGAAAATAAAAAGAAGCTCATGCCTTGATGCATCATAGAGAAATGGCCAGAAACCAAAGGCAAAGAGAAAATCTTAAAAGTAGCTATGGTGGTAGTGGTAGAGGACAGATTATTTGAAGAGCATCATTAAGCTACTTTTTAACAGCAACAAAGCTAGAAGATAGAGGAATGAAATTAATAATGTAATGTAGGAAAAAATCTCCTGACAACCTAGAATTCTTTATCCAGTGAAAAATCCTTCAGGAATAAAGATAAAGTATTTTCAAGTAAAAACTGAGAGCAATTACCACCAGAAAACCTACATTAAAATAAATATCGAAGGATTTTTTTTTTTTCCCAGAAAGAATCAAAATTATCCCAGTTGGAAGATGAGAGATGCAAGAAAACATAGAGAGGGGGAAAATGATAAAATGCTGGTAGATGTACGTAAGTACTGACTGTATAAAATTAAAAAATAATGATTTACTGTAAGGATAAAATTTCATGGAGAGTTAAAACGAGAGTAATCTAAATGAGGATAGGGTAAACTAAGTGCTTGCTTTGTCCAGGATAAGGATAAGAGCACCAATTTACATGACACACACACAAGTATATTTTTTTAATGTAAGCTTTTCTTTATTCTTTCCTGTGCATGTAGTATTTTTATAGACTCCTTTTATACACAGCTTTATTGAACTATAATTGACATACAATAAGCTCACAAATTTTGTAAGATTTAACATGTATAAACACCCATGAAACAATCACCACAATCAAGATAATGAACGTATATCTGAACCCCAAGAGTTTCCTTGTGCCTCGTTGTAACCTCCTCCCCTCCTCCAACACACCATTCCCAGGCTACTATCAATCGGCCTTCTAGCACTGTAAATGAGTCTGCCTTTTCTGGACATTTAGGTAAATGAAACCATGCAACAGATTCCTCTTTTCTCTAGTTTCTTTCACTCAGCATCATTAAGATTTATCCATGTTACTGCATGTAACAGTGGTTCTTTCTATTGATGACTTGTATTCCTTTGTATGGATATCGTACAAATTTGTTTATATTTTCATCCATTGATTATGGTTGCTTTCCAGTTTTTGGCCATTTCATATAAAGTCATAACATTTGTGTACTAGTCTTAGTGTTGATATATATTTTAATTTAAATCTTTGGTAAATAACTAGAGGTAGAATGGCTGAGTCTTTGGGTAGGAATATGTGTAACTGAAAAAGAAAAAAAAAACACTTAACAAACTAATTTTTAAAGTTTTTTACCATTTTGCATTCCCACAAGTAGAGAGTTAGGGTTCCAGCACATAGTATAGTAGTCTTCAATTGTCGGCATTCTAATAGGTGTGGAGAGACATCCCATTGGTGTTTTAATTTGCATCCCCCTACTGACTAAACATGTGGATCATCTTTTCACATGCTTATTTACTATCTGTATATCTTCTTCGGAGAAGGATACGTTCCAATCTTTTGTCTAAATTTTGAATTTAATTGTTTTCTTATTGAGTTTGAGAGTTCTCTGTATTTTCTGAAGCAAGGTTTCTTACAAGTTAGATATGTGATTTGTAAATATTTTCTCCCAGTCTGTAGCTTCTTGTCAATCTCTTAACAGTCTTTCAAATAACATAGTTCTATATTTTGATGAAAGCCAATTAACCAGTTTATTCTTTTATGGATAATGCATCAGCATCATATTATACACAGTTTGTTTCTTGTAGGAAGTATACATTTGAGTGTCATTTTTTTTCAAACCAATCTGACAGTCTGCAACTCTTAATTGGAGTGTTGAGACCAGTTATCACATTTAATGGGATAACTGACTTGCTGGGGTTTATTTATTTATTTAATTTAGGCTATGTCGGTTCTCACTGCTGCGCGGCCTTTTCTGTAGTCGCGTCTAGAGCGGGGAGATACTCTGTAGTCATGATGTGCGAGCTTCTCGTTGCAGTGGCGTCTCTTGTTGCAGAGGACAGGCTTTAGGATGCTCAGGCTTCCGTAGTTGCAGCTCCCGGGCTCTGAAGCACAGGCTCAACAGTTGCGGCGTGGGCACTTACTGCTCCAGGGCATGTGGGATCTTCCTGGATCAGGGATGGAGACCAAGTCTCCTGCATTGGCTGGTGGAATCTTCTATCATCTTCTTATTTGTTTTCTATAGTATTTGTGACATGCAGGACTGACTACATAATTTCGGGGGCCAGTGCAACATGAAAATGTGGGGTTCTTGTTCATAAATTATTGAAGTCCAGTTGCTAAGTTGTGTATGACTTTTGTGACCCCCATGGACTGTAGCCCACTAGGTTCCTCTGTCCATGGGATTTTCCAGGCAAGAATACTGGAGTGGATTGCCATTTCTTCTCTGGAGGATCTTCCCAACCTAGGGATCAAATCCTGGTCTCCTGCATCGCAGGCAGATTCTTCACACACTGAGCCACCAAGGAAGCTCCTCGTAAATTATTGCTCATTTCTAAATGGCAGCAGCAGAGCACTAATCCAGACATGGGACACAGGTCTAAGTGTGACTTAGCCCTCATATGACTGCCCAGGTCAGATGAGTGTGAACATGGCTCTGGTCCCATCTCTTTTCTCTCTGTTGTCTTTTTCTACCCTTTTTGGATTGAATAGCTTTTAAAACATGATTTTATTTCAGCTCTTTTATTGATCTATGAACTATAACTCTTTGTTCTGTTATTCTAGTGATTGCTAATACATATATATATAATGTATTCAAGTGACATACTACATCACATATATTGTAAAAACCTTACAACAGTGTACTTTTATTTCTCCTGTTCCAGCCCCTCTGCTATTATTGCCATATATTTTACTTTTTGTATATATTGTATACCATAATACACTGTTACTGTTTTGCTTTAAACAGTTGATCTTCTTTTGTGTGTTTAACTATTAAGAAAATGTGCTTATGTTTACCCATGTTGTTACTATTTCTGATTCTTTTCATTCCTTTGGGTAGATGCATTCCTTGGTGCACATACAGGTTTTCTTCCTGCTTTAAGGCCTTTCTTTAATATTTCTGTAGTGGAGGTCTGCTGTCATTTAACTTTGTTTAACTTTGTTCTTCTCTTTTTTCCTTTACTTGTTTTTAAGAGTTTCTCTTTATCACTTAAAACACATTTTGATTATGATTAGCTTTGATGTACCGTTCTTTGCATTTGTTTGGTGTTATTGAGCTTCAAGAACCTGTAGGTTAACAATTTTCATTAAATCTGAAAACTTTTTGGTCAGTATTTTTCAAGTATTTTTTTCCTCTCTTCTATTTTCTTTCCTTCAGAGAGTGCAATATTATGTATATTTGGCTGCACAAATGTGTCCTAAAATTTAATGATCACCGATCTTCAATATATTTTTTTTTTGCAGCCCTTTTTCTCTCTGTCTCATTTTGGATAGTATCTGCTGTTATGTCTCCAGGTTTAAACATATTTTCTTTTTCAGTGTTCAATCTTCCATTTATCTGATTCAGTGTATTTTTCATCTCAATCATTTTGATTTTCATTTTAAGAAGTTTCATTTGTGTCTGCTTTAGACCCTTCCGATCTTAAACTGTTCATTTGTTTCTCTAATATAATAACTGTTTTAAAGCACTTTTCTGTTTATCATTTATGTCATATCAGAATCATGTTCATAAAGGTTATATTTTTCTGTTTCTTTGCATGCCCAGTGACTTTTATTGATGCTGATCACAAAAGGGTGTATTATTGGAGTCTTATACATTTTATATTGCCATAAATTTTCTGGAGCTTTATTCTGGGGCAAAAATAACGTGGTTACATTATTTGGAATCAGTTGTGTCTTTCAGGCTCTTGTTTTACCCTTTTTTACATGAGATAAGAGCAACATCTAACCTGTAGTTAATTTCCCCCTCTATTGAGGTGAGTTTTTGTTGTTGTTGTTGTTATATCAGTGCTTCATGAATTACAAGGTTTTCCACTTTGGCTATTAGGACTTGTTCTAACCAGCTATGTTAAGACACACAGACATGGAAATGAGTGTCATGAAGGAAGAAGTTTTAATTCATAGTTCCCTAGAAACAAGAGGTGTGGCATGTCATGCATGGCTATGTGGGGGAAGCCATGGGTAATAGTGTCAGTCAGGAGGCAGAAAGAGTGGGGAAAGCATGGGTAATAATGTGGTTTTCATGGAAATGAACACGTGAGGCAAGGTGAGCAGTGGACCAGACTTAGGATAACTTGAGTCATTAGAGTTGGCTCAACTGATCCTTAGTTGTCTGGTACCTAGCCCCAGGGAGACTGGGGCAGAGGCGTATTATCTCCTAGAGTATGAATGTTCAATAAAGAAGACAGTTGGAGTATGGGCTTTGGGTTGGTTGGTTTGCATATAAAAGGTATGCTTGCAGCTGAGTCATTTGCTTCTCTAGGAATTAGCTGGAGAGGAAGGAGTGGCCTCTCCTCTGTCAGGGAAGCCCCAGATGGCAGCGAGTCAAGAATACAGGAAACAGAGTTAATATAGGTGCAGGCACTATTCCTGTCCCTGGTGATCTGGGGACACTGTTCCCTTTAATATTCTGGGTGATTCTTTCCCTGGCTTTGGGTAGTCTTCCTCCTGTGTATGTGTTGATCAGTGTATGCCTGCTCAGTGTGCGCCTAGTTGCTCAGTTGTGTCCAACTCTTTGCAACCTCTTGGACTGTTGCCGGCCAGGCTCCTCTGTCCATGGGATTTCCCAGGCAACAATACTGGAGTGGGTTGCCATTTCCTCCTCCAGGGGATCTTCACAATCCAGGGATCGAACCTCTGTCTCCGGCAGGTGGATTCTTTACCACTGAGCCACCCATCAGTACCCAACCAAATACCTGAGACAAAACTTTTACAGATCCATAGCACAGAGCTACCACTAGTTGCCCTCGGGGGTTTCCTTGTATTCCACAGTCTACAAAGGCTTACTGACCTGCTCTAGGCAGTAACCAGAGATCACCACAAGGCTTGACTCCTTGATTGCCTCTCAGGGATCACAGTCCTTAGTTTCCTTATGTCCAGTACCTTTTGAGATTTTTTTCATATATTCCATCTAGTTTTTCAATTGTTTCAGGTGGGAGGATAAATCTGGTCCATGTTGCTCAGTTTTGTTTGGAAGGAGAAATCAAACATCAGATTCTGAGTCAAGGTACACATTATAATTTGTAAGCTAAGAACTAACAAAATATCTTTCTCCCAAATATAATTCCAAACCAATAAAGAAATAAATGGAAAAGATAATTAATCTGAAATAAGAATGGAATGAAAAATAATAGAGAACAAGCAAGATGAATAGAAAGTCACAGTAAAATGATAGGTTTAAGTCAAAAGGTATTAGTAATTACATTAAAAGTTAAATATACTATTTTATGCCATTAAAGGCAAAAATAATACTGGATTAAATAAAACCTAACCATGTGCAGTTTTCATATATACAACAAGAACAAAGGTTGACAAGAAATGAGAAGCATTTATCTCCGGTAGACAGAAAAAGAACTGCAGCTTAATCCAAAAAGAAGAAGGAAATAAATAAGACCAGACATTAATGAAATAGTTATTATGAAAAAAAAATCCAAAAGATCCACAGCTATTTAAGAAGTTAATTCTGTAATTTTAAAACTTTAAGAATAACCAAAACAAACAAGACAAACTAGAACTAGATGGGTCATTGGCAAACTCTACCAAACATTTATGGGAGAATTAGCACACAAACTTTTCTAGAGAACTGAAAAAGAGGGAACACGTCCTACTTCATTTTTATGAGACCAGTCTAACCTTACTGTTCAAACCTGGCAAATCTGTAAGAAAAGGATAATTTAGGCTGATATTACTCATGAAGATAGATTCAAATGTTCTAAACAAAATATGTGCAAGTAGAATGCAGCAATACATATTATAGACAATATATTATGACCAAATTGGATTGATTCCAGCAATACCATGCTGGTTCCATTTATGCATTTATAAAATGCATCAGTGAGGTCTCATTCTTGTAATAGAATAAAGGAAAAAATTATATGGTTATTTCAATTAATGCAGAAACATAAAATTTACATCCATTTATGGTAAGTATTCTTTGCAAACTGAGCATGGAATGAACCTGCTTATCTATGAAACACCTGCAGCTAACATTGCATTGTGAATCACATGACCAATAGGAGTTGGCAGTGTGATGTAGCTGCCAAAGAATTTGGCCCAATCTTCAATGGAAGCACAGTGCTCCACTTAAGGAAGGCAGTCCTACTTTACTTACTTTGCTACACCTGGGGTACTGTACCAGTGTCTTGGGTCCCTAGTCTACCAGGGACATAGACAAATTGGAGAGGCCCAGAAAAGATGGCGAAGACTGTAAGTCATGGTAAGTAAGTAATGATGAAAACAGCTAAGGAGAATAGAGTGCTTAACAAGTGGCCAGGGTTTTCTGGGGAGGAGGTCTCAGCTTACTTTTAGTGTCTTGGGAAAATATAACTAGTACTAGAGAAGGGTAGTTAAAGATAGATGCACTTAGGAACTCTACAAAAAAGAACTTTTTAACAAATAAAACTCTCTGAAAATAAAAACCATCTGCTAAATTCTCTGATGCTGTTCGTGTTTATGAAGAAACTGGATGAGCCTTCAGCTGAGGTATTGCAGAAAGGGTTGGGATAAATTAGCAATATCTAAAAAGATGATTTCTAACTCTAAGATTCTCTAATTCAATAACCATAGATCAGAATTTCAGTGCTTTCTGCAAACAGGCCATTGCAAGTATATTCTGTAATGTCCATTGGTTACATACACAATAGCCCTGTCAGAGTGGCTCTAAGTATTAATTGTTTTGTAGCTCTTTTCTAAATTTTGTTAGGAACCACTGTTAAAAATTATTCTCCAAGAGACTATTTTGCTTACAACATCGTTGATAACTCTAAAGTCATTTTAATAAGACTCTAGGTCAGTCAAAACCATGTTGCTTATGGTATTTCGAAGTTCATCACTTAGCTTTACTTTTGGAATCAGGATACTTAATGAATAAAAACTCAAGGAAGTTGAACTGGTTTCTCAACATCCCTGAATTTGCTTGTGACTTCTTGAACTTTTCTCCTCCATTATACTCAGTTTACATATCATGTTTCGTCTCTTGAGACTGGCTTTATTTCTAAATTGTCTTTCATATTTTCCCCCACCTTAACAGTTTTCAAATTAAATGACAGCAAAAAGTAGCATTTAAACAAAACTTCTCATCTAAATTTCTTAAGAATCATTACCTCCTTAATGTACACATCGAAGTTATTGCCTAAATACCCACTATCTTGTACTTGAACTGTGTTCTTTTAAAGTCATCTCTCATTTCTATGGTTTCATGAAGATATGAATGCATTATATTGCTATTAAATTTTTCTATACATAAGCTGTCTAAGAATATCTAGGTGGTTTTAACATCTTGGTGGAGAATTAGGGAATTTTTGTTTTCCCCTACTCATTATTGGTTCTTTCCTTAGCTCAGTAGGGAGAGAGGGTAAGTCACAAAGTAAAAACTGTAAACCAACTCTGCTCAAGGACCTTCATGGCTTTGTGTCCAATATCTGAAAACCACTCCTGGTCTTATGTTTTCTCTCTTCAGAAACATCTAAGCATGGAGGTAACGGTTAATGTCAAGGTTAGCTCTCTAATATCTAGATCCTAGTAATGTATCAAAAAGATTTATCCATGTGGGTATCATTTCCCCCACCTTTTGTGATTTATTATTTGTTCAGATTGTCATGTTTAATATCATGTATGTTTCCCTAGTTAGAATTCTTACTGTATTTCAGCTACGATGGAAGGAAGATTAAGAAAAGAAAAGATTTGCCCTCTTCTTTTAAATACATAATTTTATTTTAGCAAATAAATATTCATTACTTTCTTCTTTATTATTTTACTTATTACTTTATCAAACTTGCATTTTTAATATTATATGTTATTGATACTGAGATTTTTTCCAAGTGTAATTAAATATACTTTTAAAATAATTTTTAAAACATTTACTTGACTGTGCAAGGTCTTAGTTGCAACATATGGGATCTTCAGTTTCTGTTGTGGCACATGGAGTTTTTAAGTTGCAGCATATGACCTCTTAGCTGAGGCATGCAGGATCTAGTTCCCTAACCAGGGATGGAACCCAGGCCCCTTGCATTGGGAGTGTGGATTCATAGTCACTGGACTACCAAGGAAGTCTCTAAAGATATTTTTAAAGACTGTTCTTTTTCAGTATTTGCTTTTACCTATACACAAATTTTAATATTACCATAGGTATCGGTGTAGTCTTAAGGAGTCCTTTCTGACTTATTTTTAAGTTTATCTAAAATTTTATCTATTAGAAAGTATGTTATTACAGTAGTTATTATAAACCTTAAATGGTGCTCAATATTTTAAACAAAGCACTAATAACCCATCAAGTGATATTGTAGGGAATACTAACCCTTAACATAACATTTGTAGATTTTTACATGATTGAGCTCACTACAACTTTCACAAACTGAAATATTTGAATGACTAAAATCAGGTATTTCAGTAATATACCTACCTATTTTCTTAAAATTCATTTATTTTGAATTTCATCAATTAGGTCATAAATACCTTTATTATAATTTCACTAAAATTGTATTCTAAATAATAAAGCATTCAGAAAGAACATATGATTTTTTTCAAACCAATCTGACAGTCTGCAACTCTTAATTGGAGTGTTGAGACCAGTTATCACATTTAATGGGATAACTGACTTGCTGGGGTTTATTTATTTATTTAATTTAGGCTATGTCGGTTCTCACTGCTGCGCGGCCTTTTCTGTAGTCGCGTCTAGAGCGGGGAGATACTCTGTAGTCATGATGTGCGAGCTTCTCGTTGCAGTGGCGTCTCTTGTTGCAGAGGACAGGCTTTAGGATGCTCAGGCTTCCGTAGTTGCAGCTCCCGGGCTCTGAAGCACAGGCTCAACAGTTGCGGCGTGGGCACTTACTGCTCCAGGGCATGTGGGATCTTCCTGGATCAGGGATGGAGACCAAGTCTCCTGCATTGGCTGGTGGAATCTTCTATCATCTTCTTATTTGTTTTCTATAGTATTTGTGACATGCAGGACTGACTACATAATTTCGGGGGCCAGTGCAACATGAAAATGTGGGGTTCTTGTTCATAAATTATTGAAGTCCAGTTGCTAAGTTGTGTATGACTTTTGTGACCCCCATGGACTGTAGCCCACTAGGTTCCTCTGTCCATGGGATTTTCCAGGCAAGAATACTGGAGTGGATTGCCATTTCTTCTCTGGAGGATCTTCCCAACCTAGGGATCAAATCCTGGTCTCCTGCATCGCAGGCAGATTCTTCACACACTGAGCCACCAAGGAAGCTCCTCGTAAATTATTGCTCATTTCTAAATGGCAGCAGCAGAGCACTAATCCAGACATGGGACACAGGTCTAAGTGTGACTTAGCCCTCATATGACTGCCCAGGTCAGATGAGTGTGAACATGGCTCTGGTCCCATCTCTTTTCTCTCTGTTGTCTTTTTCTACCCTTTTTGGATTGAATAGCTTTTAAAACATGATTTTATTTCAGCTCTTTTATTGATCTATGAACTATAACTCTTTGTTCTGTTATTCTAGTGATTGCTAATACATATATATATAATGTATTCAAGTGACATACTACATCACATATATTGTAAAAACCTTACAACAGTGTACTTTTATTTCTCCTGTTCCAGCCCCTCTGCTATTATTGCCATATATTTTACTTTTTGTATATATTGTATACCATAATACACTGTTACTGTTTTGCTTTAAACAGTTGATCTTCTTTTGTGTGTTTAACTATTAAGAAAATGTGCTTATGTTTACCCATGTTGTTACTATTTCTGATTCTTTTCATTCCTTTGGGTAGATGCATTCCTTGGTGCACATACAGGTTTTCTTCCTGCTTTAAGGCCTTTCTTTAATATTTCTGTAGTGGAGGTCTGCTGTCATTTAACTTTGTTTAACTTTGTTCTTCTCTTTTTTCCTTTACTTGTTTTTAAGAGTTTCTCTTTATCACTTAAAACACATTTTGATTATGATTAGCTTTGATGTACCGTTCTTTGCATTTGTTTGGTGTTATTGAGCTTCAAGAACCTGTAGGTTAACAATTTTCATTAAATCTGAAAACTTTTTGGTCAGTATTTTTCAAGTATTTTTTTCCTCTCTTCTATTTTCTTTCCTTCAGAGAGTGCAATATTATGTATATTTGGCTGCACAAATGTGTCCTAAAATTTAATGATCACCGATCTTCAATATATTTTTTTTTTGCAGCCCTTTTTCTCTCTGTCTCATTTTGGATAGTATCTGCTGTTATGTCTCCAGGTTTAAACATATTTTCTTTTTCAGTGTTCAATCTTCCATTTATCTGATTCAGTGTATTTTTCATCTCAATCATTTTGATTTTCATTTTAAGAAGTTTCATTTGTGTCTGCTTTAGACCCTTCCGATCTTAAACTGTTCATTTGTTTCTCTAATATAATAACTGTTTTAAAGCACTTTTCTGTTTATCATTTATGTCATATCAGAATCATGTTCATAAAGGTTATATTTTTCTGTTTCTTTGCATGCCCAGTGACTTTTATTGATGCTGATCACAAAAGGGTGTATTATTGGAGTCTTATACATTTTATATTGCCATAAATTTTCTGGAGCTTTATTCTGGGGCAAAAATAACGTGGTTACATTATTTGGAATCAGTTGTGTCTTTCAGGCTCTTGTTTTACCCTTTTTTACATGAGATAAGAGCAACATCTAACCTGTAGTTAATTTCCCCCTCTATTGAGGTGAGTTTTTGTTGTTGTTGTTGTTATATCAGTGCTTCATGAATTACAAGGTTTTCCACTTTGGCTATTAGGACTTGTTCTAACCAGCTATGTTAAGACACACAGACATGGAAATGAGTGTCATGAAGGAAGAAGTTTTAATTCATAGTTCCCTAGAAACAAGAGGTGTGGCATGTCATGCATGGCTATGTGGGGGAAGCCATGGGTAATAGTGTCAGTCAGGAGGCAGAAAGAGTGGGGAAAGCATGGGTAATAATGTGGTTTTCATGGAAATGAACACGTGAGGCAAGGTGAGCAGTGGACCAGACTTAGGATAACTTGAGTCATTAGAGTTGGCTCAACTGATCCTTAGTTGTCTGGTACCTAGCCCCAGGGAGACTGGGGCAGAGGCGTATTATCTCCTAGAGTATGAATGTTCAATAAAGAAGACAGTTGGAGTATGGGCTTTGGGTTGGTTGGTTTGCATATAAAAGGTATGCTTGCAGCTGAGTCATTTGCTTCTCTAGGAATTAGCTGGAGAGGAAGGAGTGGCCTCTCCTCTGTCAGGGAAGCCCCAGATGGCAGCGAGTCAAGAATACAGGAAACAGAGTTAATATAGGTGCAGGCACTATTCCTGTCCCTGGTGATCTGGGGACACTGTTCCCTTTAATATTCTGGGTGATTCTTTCCCTGGCTTTGGGTAGTCTTCCTCCTGTGTATGTGTTGATCAGTGTATGCCTGCTCAGTGTGCGCCTAGTTGCTCAGTTGTGTCCAACTCTTTGCAACCTCTTGGACTGTTGCCGGCCAGGCTCCTCTGTCCATGGGATTTCCCAGGCAACAATACTGGAGTGGGTTGCCATTTCCTCCTCCAGGGGATCTTCACAATCCAGGGATCGAACCTCTGTCTCCGGCAGGTGGATTCTTTACCACTGAGCCACCCATCAGTACCCAACCAAATACCTGAGACAAAACTTTTACAGATCCATAGCACAGAGCTACCACTAGTTGCCCTCGGGGGTTTCCTTGTATTTCACAGTCTACAAAGGCTTACTGACCTGCTCTAGGCAGTAACCAGAGATCACCACAAGGCTTGACTCCTTGCTGGCCTCTCAGGGATCACAGTCCTTAGTTTCCTTATGTCCAGTACCTTTTGAGATTTTTTTCATATATTCCATCTAGTTTTTCAATTGTTTCAGGTGGGAGGATAAATCTGGTCCATGTTGCTCAGTTTTGTTTGGAAGGAGAAATCAAACATCAGATTCTGAGTCAAGGTACACATTATAATTTGTAAGCTAAGAACTAACAAAATATCTTTCTCCCAAATATAATTCCAAACCAATAAAGAAATAAATGGAAAAGATAATTAATCTGAAATAAGAATGGAATGAAAAAATAATAGAGAACAAGCAAGATGAATAGAAAGTCACAGTAAAATGATAGGTTTAAGTCAAAAGGTATTAGTAATTACATTAAAAGTTAAATATACTATATTATGCCATTAAAGGCAAAAATAATACTGGATTAAATAAAACCTAACCATGTGCAGTTTTCATATATACAACAAGAACAAAGGTTGACAAGAAATGAGAAGCATTTATCTCCGGTAGACAGAAAAAGAACTGCAGCTTAATCCAAAAAGAAGAAGGAAATAAATAAGACCAGACATTAATGAAATAGTTATTATGAAAAAAAAATCCAAAAGATCCACAGCTATTTAAGAAGTTAATTCTGTAATTTTAAAACTTTAAGAATAACCAAAACAAACAAGACAAACTAGAACTAGATGGGTCATTGGCAAACTCTACCAAACATTTATGGGAGAATTAGCACACAAACTTTTCTAGAGAACTGAAAAAGAGGGAACACGTCCTACTTCATTTTTATGAGACCAGTCTAACCTTACTGTTCAAACCTGGCAAATCTGTAAGAAAAGGATAATTTAGGCTGATATTACTCATGAAGATAGATTCAAATGTTCTAAACAAAATATGTGCAAGTAGAATGCAGCAATACATATTATAGACAATATATTATGACCAAATTGGATTGATTCCAGCAATACCATGCTGGTTCCATTTATGCATTTATAAAATGCATCAGTGAGGTCTCATTCTTGTAATAGAATAAAGGAAAAAATTATATGGTTATTTCAATTAATGCAGAAACATAAAATTTACATCCATTTATGGTAAGTATTCTTTGCAAACTGAGCATGGAATGAACCTGCTTATCTATGAAACACCTGCAGCTAACATTGCATTCTGAATCACATGACCAATAGGAGTTGGCAGTGTGATGTAGCTGCCAAAGAATTTGGCCCAATCTTCAATGGAAGCACAGTGCTCCACTTAAGGAAGGCAGTCCTACTTTACTTACTTTGCTACACCTGGGGTACTGTACCAGTGTCTTGGGTCCCTAGTCTACCAGGGACATAGACAAATTGGAGAGGCCCAGAAAAGATGGCGAAGACTGTAAGTCATGGTAAGTAAGTAATGATGAAAACAGCTAAGGAGAATAGAGTGCTTAACAAGTGGCCAGGGTTTTCTGGGGAGGAGGTCTCAGCTTACTTTTAGTGTCTTGGGAAAATATAACTAGTACTAGAGAAGGGTAGTTAAAGATAGATGCACTTAGGAACTCTACAAAAAAGAACTTTTTAACAAATAAAACTCTCTGAAAATAAAAACCATCTGCTAAATTCTCTGATGCTGTTCGTGTTTATGAAGAAACTGGATGAGCCTTCAGCTGAGGTATTGCAGAAAGGGTTGGGATAAATTAGCAATATCTAAAAAGATGATTTCTAACTCTAAGATTCTCTAATTCAATAACCATAGATCAGAATTTCAGTGCTTTCTGCAAACAGGCCATTGCAAGTATATTCTGTAATGTCCATTGGTTACATACACAATAGCCCTGTCAGAGTGGCTCTAAGTATTAATTGTTTTGTAGCTCTTTTCTAAATTTTGTTAGGAACCACTGTTAAAAATTATTCTCCAAGAGACTATTTTGCTTACAACATCGTTGATAACTCTAAAGTCATTTTAATAAGACTCTAGGTCAGTCAAAACCATGTTGCTTATGGTATTTCGAAGTTCATCACTTAGCTTTACTTTTGGAATCAGGATACTTAATGAATAAAAACTCAAGGAAGTTGAACTGGTTTCTCAACATCCCTGAATTTGCTTGTGACTTCTTGAACTTTTCTCCTCCATTATACTCAGTTTACATATCATGTTTCGTCTCTTGAGACTGGCTTTATTTCTAAATTGTCTTTCATATTTTCCCCCACCTTAACAGTTTTCAAATTAAATGACAGCAAAAAGTAGCATTTAAACAAAACTTCTCATCTAAATTTCTTGAGAATCATTACCTCCTTAATGTACACATCGAAGTTATTGCCTAAATACCCACTATCTTGTACTTGAACTGTGTTCTTTTAAAGTCATCTCTCATTTCTATGGTTTCATGAAGATATGAATGCATTATATTGCTATTAAATTTTTCTATACATAAGCTGTCTAAGAATATCTAGGTGGTTTTAACATCTTGGTGGAGAATTAGGGAATTTTTGTTTTCCCCTACTCATTATTGGTTCTTTCCTTAGCTCAGTAGGGAGAGAGGGTAAGTCACAAAGTAAAAACTGTAAACCAACTCTGCTCAAGGACCTTCATGGCTTTGTGTCCAATATCTGAAAACCACTCCTGGTCTTATGTTTTCTCTCTTCAGAAACATCTAAGCATGGAGGTAACGGTTAATGTCAAGGTTAGCTCTCTAATATCTAGATCCTAGTAATGTATCAAAAAGATTTATCCATGTGGGTATCATTTCCCCCACCTTTTGTGATTTATTATTTGTTCAGATTGTCATGTTTAATATCATGTATGTTTCCCTAGTTAGAATTCTTACTGTATTTCAGCTACGATGGAAGGAAGATTAAGAAAAGAAAAGATTTGCCCTCTTCTTTTAAATACATAATTTTATTTTAGCAAATAAATATTCATTACTTTCTTCTTTATTATTTTACTTATTACTTTATCAAACTTGCATTTTTAATATTATATGTTATTGATACTGAGATTTTTTCCAAGTGTAATTAAATATACTTTTAAAATAATTTTTAAAACATTTACTTGACTGTGCAAGGTCTTGGTTACAACATATGGGATCTTCAGTTTCTGTTGTGGCACATGGAGTTTTTAAGTTGCAGCATATGACCTCTTAGCTGAGGCATGCAGGATCTAGTTCCCTAACCAGGGATGGAACCCAGGCCCCTTGCATTGGGAGTGTGGATTCATAGTCACTGGACTACCAAGGAAGTCTCTAAAGATATTTTTAAAGACTGTTCTTTTTCAGTATTTGCTTTTACCTATACACAAATTTTAATATTACCATAGGTATCGGTGTAGTCTTAAGGAGTCCTTTCTGACTTATTTTTAAGTTTATCTAAAATTTTATCTATTAGAAAGTATGTTATTACAGTAGTTATTATAAACCTTAAATGGTGCTCAATATTTTAAACAAAGCACTAATAACCCATCAAGTGATATTGTAGGGAATACTAACCCTTAACATAACATTTGTAGATTTTTACATGATTGAGCTCACTACAACTTTCACAAACTGAAATATTTGAATGACTAAAATCAGGTATTTCAGTAATATACCTACCTATTTTCTTAAAATTCATTTATTTTGAATTTCATCAATTAGGTCATAAATACCCTTATTATAATTTCACTAAAATTGTATTCTAAATAATAAAGCATTCAGAAAGAACATATGGGTGGTTTTGTTGTAACCCAAGGTTGGGTAGACTTTGGTGCAATGCTAATATGTTTTGGGTACCTTCCAAGAGCAGTTACTAAAATTCTAGAAATGCTGGAAGGAATTTATTATGACTTGTTCCTACAGCATGGACCCTGAAGGCACTGTTAGAGCAGTAAGGAACAATTAAAAATCAAAAAGTGGTTAGCTAGCAAATACAAATCAAATTTGACCTTATAGTAATTTTATGTGGAAAAGACCAAAACCATACTTAGGAGCCAGGTTTCCCAGACAATAGATCATGCTTGGCTTTTTCCCATCTTCATTTAATAAACTGTTTCTAAATAAATAAAAGGTGAATGAACTTTCAGCAATAGGGTAAGTTTTTAGAGAGGCTGATATAGAACATTTTCTCCCTGGGAAATATAAAAAGAAGGTAATTCCAAATGTTTGTGTTTTATCTTTGGCAATCAGATTTGAAAATAATATGAGGAAGTGTAAATATCTATTACTCTAATGGGAACAATAAAAATGAATTCAACATTACAAAACCCAAGATTCAAGAATGGCACTATCCAAAATAGTGTGAGGTAGGGCGACTTAAATTTTAATTTTAATTAATCAAGTAGCATTAAAATTTCATTTCCTCTGGGACTTCCCTGGTGGTCCAGTGATTAAGAATCCGCCTGCCAGTATAGGGGACATGGGTTTGATCCTTGGTCCAGGAACTAGGACCCTACATGCTGCAGGACAACTAAGCCCATGAGTCACAACTACTAAGGCCTGGGCATCCCAGCCCATGCTCTGCAACAAGAGGAGCCTCTGCAGCGAAAGCTTGAGCACCACAGTAGAGAGCAGCCCCTGCTTACAGCCACTAGAAAAAGCCGGTGCGTGGCAAAGAAGAGCCGGTGCCCCACTACAAAGACCCAGTGCGGCCAAAAAACACCCCCAAAACAAACTCACTTCCTCAATTACATTTTGCCACATTTCGAATGTTCAGCAACCAAATTTGGCTACTGGCAATTGTATTCATGCAGACAAAATATTTCTATCACCATAGAAAGTTCTATTGGAGAGCACTATTCTAGAGTACAAGAGAGAAAAGGTATCTGTGTCTTAAAGGAAAAGAGCCTAAATCCTAGGCATTAATTGTATCCATAGCCTATTTGTCTTTCTTTTCTCTTTTTTCCCTTCTTCAATTTTTATTTAACCAGAAAAGCCATACTTGCCAAAAAGTCATTCTCCGGTCCTTTTGAAGAAAGAGTATATTTTTGTGGAAAGCAAGTATTGCTGACGAAAGTTGATCAGTTCCTTAAAAACACCATCCCTCCCCAAAAAAGAAAAAAACACAGCCCAAATTTTACTAACTGGCAAGGCACTGAGAAGGTATACCTGTATTAAAGTTGTAGAACTTGTTAACACCAAATCTTTATAGTGGTAAGGGAAAAAAAAATCATGAGTATACAACGTACATGGGCATGGAGATGGATATCTTACTGAGACTAGGCTGGATCTCCATAGCCGGGATTGCCATCCCTCTCATTGCTGTCTCCAGGAAGAGTGCTGTCTGGTGAACCAGGAAGAGGTGAAGCCACATAATCCTGCAGGTTGTTCATGGAGGCATGTCTTCAGGCTTGTGACTCGGGAGAGCAAGTGGAATCAGAGAAAGAGTTGGATATGGGAAGAGGGGGGTGTCTAAAAAGCTCTTTAAGACAGAAAAAAAAATGCTACCCCATGTGAATTCCAACCCTCAGAAACCCATTCCAGGAAAACCACAGTGACTCAGCAAGAAGAGTGAGTATTTGAAGAAGTATCTCTAAATTGGAGACTCNTTCAGGCTTTTGACTCGGGAGAGCAAGTGGAATCAGAGAAAGAGTTGGATATGGGAAGAGGGGGGTGTCTAAAAAGCTCTTTAAGACAGAAAAAAAAATGCTACCCCATGTGAATTCCAACCCTCAGAAACCCATTCCAGGAAAACCACAGTGACTCAGCAAGAAGAGTGAGTATTTGAAGAAGTATCTCTAAATTGGAGACTCCCAAACTCTGCATTTGATTAAACTCACTTAAGAAGAAAACACCCTCATTTTGTGTTGGTCTATTAGCTTGAAATGATTAAAATGATATCATTACCACTTATAAATTTTATATCTCTCTTAAAGACTACACTAAAAAAAAAAAAAACAACATTTAAATGATACCATGCTGCCCTGAAAGGGAGTTTCTCCTCTCACTGAAAGAATACTCCCTTAGGGTCAGATTTCCATCTCATGCAACGCCATGGGAGAATTAGACTCTAAGAAAGCAAAAGAGAATCCTCATAGAGTTACATAGGATGAAAACTTGGCTCAGACATTATTTTTTAGATAGAAACTGATAAACAGAATAAAAGTTAAAATATACAGAAACGGGGAACCGAGGTAACAGTGCCAAAAGAAAAGGGCTTTTGTTGTTGTTGCTTCCAGGATTATTTTTTTCCTCTTCTCCGTGCTATTTTGAGCAAATTCTCTCCTGGTTTCTTTTCTGCTTGTGCTATTAAGGCTTGCTAAAATGAAAAACTGAGAGTTCAGACAAAAATAAAATGGTTCTTTGTCTAATTTACCCTTTATAATGATGAGCTCTGAGTCGCATACTACTATGTGTTGCAAACTGATCTAACAGTTGAGACTCCACGCTGCCATTATTCTGTGGGACACGCTAACCACATGGCTGCAAGTATACAGAGAGTGTGTCTTCTAATTTCTTCAAGAGCCATCACCCTGGGCCTTCCCTGGTGGCTCAGAGGGAAAGAATCTGCCTGCCAATGTAGGAGATACCAGTTTCAATTCTTGACCAGGAAGATCCCAAATGCCATGGGACAACTAATGCCAGGCCTGGCAACTACTGAGCCCATGTGCCACAAATACTGAAGCTTAGATGTTCCAGAGTCCATGCTCTACAGCAAGTAAAGCCACCACAATGAGAAGCCCGTGCACAACAGCTTGCCACAAATAGAGAAAAACCTGCACAGCAACGAAGACCCAGCACAGCCAAATAATCAATCAATTAATCAATTAACAAAAGCCGACTCATTAGAAAAGGCCCTGATGCAAGGAAACATTGAAGGCAGAAGGACAAGGGGATGACAGAGGACGAGATGGTTGGATGGCATCCCTGGAGTCTGAGCAAGCTCCAGGAGACAGTGAAGGACAGGGAAGCCTGGCATGCTGCAGTCCATGCGGTCACAAAGAGTCAGACACAACTGAGCAATTGAACAACAATTAAAAAAAGAGAGACATCACACTGTGAAATGAAAATATCTCCTGCCATATAAATAAACAAAAAATATCAGAGCCATCAGTGATCTCTGGCCTTCAAATGTGAATGAGGGCTCCCAAAACTGGGATCCAGTGGATGCTGCTGCCCCCCATGGTGATTGCTGAGGAGCTGGGGGAATGCAAGCAGCAAATCTGCCACTCCTTAAGGTGATCAAAGAAACAGGATTGGCCTCAGATAGGATGGCAACCGACTGCAGCACTCTTGCCTGGAAAATCCCATGCGCAGAGGAGCCTGGTAGGCTGCAGTCCATGGGGTCGCTAAGAGTCAGACACAACTGAGTGGCTTCACTTTCACTTTCATGCATTGGAGAAGGAAATGGCAACCACTCCAGTACTCTGAGCCTGGAGAATCCCAGGGACGGGGGAGCCTGGTGGGCTCCTGTCTATGGGGTCACACAGAGTTGGACATGACTGAAGCAACTTAGCAGCACCAGCAGCAGCTCAGGTGCATATGAAAGGAATGAATTCAGTGAGCCCAGAGGCTTGCATCTTCCCATATAGAGAATGCTAAATTCCATGACTTCAAACCTGATCTTTGATGTTCAGACTGCTTGTTGCAAACTTGTAGAAGGCCTGACTTCCCCTACTGCCTCCTTGGATCAGTTTTCTCAGAGCTACTGAGATGCTGTCTCCCAGGCTCGGAGTCCTAAACATTCCCACCAAATTAAATAACTATTTCAGGTTGTGACTATATTTTTAGTCAACACCCTGTGCTGGGACATCTTCAAGCTTGGAAAACCAATGTGATCTCATGCTTATTTGAAATGCAAATGTGAACCTCAAGATGTATATGTTGCAAGTGTAGAAGTTATGCATTTCATTTTTTGCTTATAAACCACTTTCTTGATTGTATTTTCTTTGTTTTATCTTTGCTTCACTGCTAATCATAAAATAATCTAGCATATTTTTGTGGTAATTCCAAGAACAGATGAAGTGTACTCTGTTTTGCTTGTGTGTTTTAGTCACTCAGTCATGTCCAACTCTTTGCAACCCCATGGACTATAGCCCGCCAGGCTCCTCTGTCCATGGAATTCTCTAGGCAAGAATAATGGAGTGGGTTTCCATTTCCTTCTCTAGGGGATCTTCGAAACCCAGGTATCAAACCTGGGTCTCCCACATTGGGGCAGAGTCTTTACCATCTGAGCCACCAGGAAAGCCTCTGCTTTGCTTATTATTATTCAAATAACCTCTAACAGTTCTAATTTTAAAAAAATCCAGATTCTGGAGTTCCCTTTCACTCTTGTAAAAAAACTTAATTTACTTTTGAGTTGCATGTAATATTTCCATGTTACGTATTTTGGGCTGGTCCTAAATTACTTTTGGATTGATAACATTTGGCTGAAATTCAATTCCCCAACCATAAACCATCATAAAGAAGGTAGGAAAGACTGTTTTATACTTGCATTAGGCAATTTTTACATATTCCTAAAATGCTAATTGTTGATTTTAGAGACCTGAAGCTAATCAATCCCATGGAGTTTGTAAAAGAATTATACGAAACTCAAATCATTGCCTTATTTCTGTTGTGGCAGTACCTATGTGTGGTTTCTAGTCTATAAGCTGTGGCTGATACATTCCAAATGTTCAGTTGTTTTTCTGATGAAGAATTCAATTCTCCTCCAGTTTAGAGCTGGAAAGACCAGACTTCTGTATTAGAGAGTATTCACTACATGCAGAACACTTCTGTAAACCCTTAAATATCTTCAGTCACTCCAATTGCTCAGTTGTGTCCTACCCTTTGTGACCCCATGGACTGCAGCACGCCAGGCTTCCCTGTCCATCATCAACTCCCAGAGCTTGCTCAAACTCATATCCTTTGAATGTCTTACTATTTTCTTTATGATAAAAGAAAAATATATCATCTTTATCTTTATCTCTTATTGTCCCTACTTCACAGACAAAGAAACTGAGCTCTAGAGGCATTAAGTGACTTGACAGAAGAGGGAAGGAGTCTCACAGCTGAAAAATGGCAGAACCACAATTTGATCCCCAGAAAATCTGACTGCAGGGAATTCATAACAATGGGAGGGAAAGCACATCTGGATATTTAAATCATCATAAGGAACGGCAAGGAAGCTTTTATATTTAGTTCCTAACTACTAATTAATTCTCATTGACATCCACAACACAATCATGGCTTGCGTACTTAAGGATTGAAAGGAATGATGCTGAACTTAATGGACACCATGCCAGGTACTTTATTTGTTATTTCATATGATTAGCAAGAAAGTCCTAAAATGCTGTTTGATTTTCTATTATGCTAAAATAAAGCCAAGTTTCTTAAACTAAATATATTTGAAAGAAGAGATTATTGTAAAAGTATCACTAAGATTAGGAACAATGGAAAAATTGAAAGAATAACTGCTCATTTTCAATATTTGTCACAATATGGAGACAGCTGAGCTATATAAGCATATCATATTATAATATACAATAGATTTAAAAGGTGACAAAATATTTTTTTTCAAGAAGATATAAATCTATTATCTATCTATCTGTCAGTCTATTCATATATCTGCTCATTCTTTCATCCATCCATTCTATTTCCATACAAGAGTCCTTGTAGAGAATTATGGCTTTTGTCACCTGTGCTATGGATAGCTAATAGCTCCAGGTGTCTTTTAGTGGATAACTTCAATCCACAATGGTTGTGTGTCTTCATTAAACTTTTATTTCTCTGCTTGGTAGTTGCCCCAAGGAAGATGACAGGGAAGGAAGTTCTCCGTTGCAACCATATGGTTCAGCTTTTCTCTCTTCAGCTTCTCAAAGTCTCTCTTAGTATTGACATATTCCCCCTCAGGCTTTCCATCTATTCAATGCAGTTCAGCCTCTGGTCAATTGTAAAACCACCATCCTGCTCCAGTTAGAGTTGTTATTCCATATGAGCAGCCTGGTTGGCCAGCTGGAGCAGTTGTGAATACCTGCGCCTGTGTAGGGGGACAGTGTGGTGCAGGCTAAGGGTGGAGCTTCAACTAAAATTTGTTGTAGTGAAAAAAGAGACTGAAGGAAATCCAAGAGATGGTGGTAGAAACATGTGCACATATCAGGAAGAGTAGAGGAAACTGTTCTTTTGCCCAAAGGCAGTAAGCACTCACTCCTACCCTCTTACTGTAGGAAACTGTAAGAGGTATTTTCCATCTTTGCTAGGAAGTTAGCCAGGACAAGAGTTGGTGATCTCCTCTAAAATATTATCATAATAGCAGTGATGCTGAACTATTCATATCTACAAGGTTACTGTCCTGTCCAGCACATTGTTACTGTTTGATATGTGATTGTACAATGGTTGGCAGAGTGAATAGATGAATTTGCATGTTGCAGCGGATGCTGGATCCCAGATAAAATGTATTAGGAGATCACAGTAAATGTGTTCCAGGAGGTCCTGGTGTATATGTGCACCTTGAGGAAAAGCTTGAGACAGCGGTGAGTGTTGATGCAATGTGTGAACATTCTGGGGAACCTGCTTGTCTTCACCTTCAGTCCTACTCTCTCGCTCACTCTCAGTTTTAAAGGACTGCATATGATAATCCAGGGGTCATTTATGTGTGGTGGAACTATCACAGAAAGGGAGTAGAGATTTAGAGGCATCCTAATACAGCCACCCACTGAGTACTTCTCTTATTCATTGATCCACGCATCAATCCATGAAACATTGTTGAAGACTTGTTGAAGACTTACTGTCTGTTCTAGTAACTGTCCTAGGAATGAGGGATGCAAAGATGAATGACACTGTCATTGTCCTAAGAAATTTGCAGTCAGGTGGGAGAAGTAATTATAACAGTCTGTGGTAAGTGTCAGGACTAAGAAATAGAACTCACAAAGGATATCTCGGGGTATCAGAGAAGACTTCCTGGAGGAAGTGATACCTGAGTTAAGTGTTGAAAGTTGATTCTGCCTTAGTCAATTATATATGCATACAAGAGGAGAGAAGGCTTCCCTCGTAGCTCAGCTGGTAAAGAATCCACCTGCAATACAGGAGACTTGGGCTCTATCCTTGGATTGGGAAGATCCCCTGGAGGAAGGCATGGTAACTCTCTCCAGAATTCTTGCCTGGAGTATCCCATGGACCAAGGAGCCTGGCAGGCTACAGTCCATGGGGTCTCAGAGTCAGACACAACTGAGTGACTAAGCACAGCACAGCACAAGAGAAGAGAAAAAGAAGGATAGTAGAGAAGAGTCTCCCACCTGGGGATTAGTCACATGCAAAAATACAAGCAGGAAATATTTAGAAAACTGCGTGAACTTCAGTCTTATGAGAACACTGTGCTTAACGTAGGAAATGACAGGAGATCTTCCTGACGATCCGTGATATTAATGTACTTTACAATTAGATTGAGTTTTTGTTGCTGTCTCCTTAGTTTTATTTGAAGTAGCGTCAGATGCAACTGAGCGACTTCACTTTCATGTTTCACTTTCATGAATTGGAGAAGGAAATGGCAACCCACTCCAGTGCTCTTGTCTGGAGAATCCCAGGGATGGGGGAGCCTGTTGGGCTGCTGTCTTTGGGATCGCACAGAGTCGGACACAACTGAAGCAACTTAGCAGCAGCAGCAGCAGAGGCTGAAAAAATGGGCTGGGCTCAGAAGACCTCCATGCTGGTGATGCTAGTTGTAAAGGACCCCCTTGCCAATGCAAGAGACCTAAGAGATGCAGATTCGATCTCTGGTTTGGGAAGATTCCCTGGAGAAGGAAATGGCAACCCACTCCAGTATTCTTGCCTGAAAAATCCCATGGACAGAAGAGCCTGGTGGGCTACAGTCCAAAGGGTTGCAAAGAGTCAGACATGACTGACTGGACACCAACAGCAGCAAGCATTCAATGTTAGACATTCAGCACAAGCACACCAATACACACACACACACACACACAGATACACACACACACACACACAATACTCCTCTTTTACTTGAGATTATTTTGGTTGTAAATTGCAAAATCAACATGAACCTGATAGGAACTGGCTCTAAGCATCCAATAAAGACTTGAACACTGAAATCCTATGAATAATAGGAAAGGACCTAGGCTTCAGGAACAATAGGAATCAGGAAACTGAAAATCCTCAAGACTCTTAATCTTTCATTTTTCATTGTATTTTCTCTCCAGAAGGCTTAGGAAAAAACTGGGAACTATAACTACCAATCTATCTATGTGTGCATGCTCAATAACTACCAATAACACCTACATTTGGCATTTTATACCTTCAAGGACTGGACAGAAATTACACTTGTTGTAAGTTCAAAAGCTAGATTACTAGGAAGTTTAGAGCATGGTGAATAATTCAGAATTTTTCTTGGTATGATGGGCCATTTGGCGATTTTATGGAGGGTAGTGAGAAGTGATGTGATCTGACTTAAGCTTTGAGAAGATCACTCTAATTGCTAATTGGAGAATGAAGGGTAGGCAGCATGGAAACCAAAGATGATACCAAAGATGATGATGGCTCAGACTAGAGTTTTGGAGGGGCCAAGAAGTGATCAGATTGGACTTCTCTGGTGGTCCAGTGGTTAAGAATCCACCACCAATGCTGGGGACAGAGGTTCAATCCCTGATCCAGGAAGGTCCCACATGTCTCAGGGCAAATATGTCAGCAACTACTGAGCCTGTATTCTATGGCTCAGGAGCCACAACTACTGGAGCTGGCGTGCCCTTGAGCCCAGGCTCCGAAACAAGAAAAGCCATTGCAATGAGAAGCCCATTTGCCACAACTAGAGAAAAAGCTCTCTGGAGACTCAGAGCAGTCAAAAATTAATTAACTAATTCAAATAAAGACATGGTCAGATTAGGAACAGATATTGGATGTGGTACTGACAAGATTTGCTAATTCACTGAATGTGGGCATGAAAGAGAGAAATTAAGGATGATTTTCAGTTTCTACATAAATAACTAGGGGAAATGTTAGGATGAGGAATGCAGGGAGAGCATGTGGGTAGAAGAACAAGGAGTTCTGTCTTAGGTATGATGTGAAAGTGAAGTTGCTCAGTCGTGTCCGACTCTTTGCGACCCCATGGACTGTAGCCTACCAGGCTCTTTCGTCCATGGGATTTTCCAGGCAAGAATACTGGAGTGGGTTGCCATTTCTTTCTCCAGGAGAGCTTCCCAACCCAGGGATTGAACCCAGGTTTCCCGAATTGTAGGCAGACGCTTTACCATCGGAGCCACCAGGGAAGATTGTTACGGTCGGCCCTCTTAGGCATGACAAATATGAGCAAATATGTAGCCATTATCAGCTATTTACCTTCCAAGAATGTCACAGGGGAAAATGAATGTGCCTTGCAAATGGTATACTCAGTTGGATCTAAATTTTAAATTGAACTTAACATGCAATTAGATTAGAATTTAACATTTTGCATTTTTAGTGGATTGAATCAATGTTCTGGGGAAAAAAAGGCAAGAAATTGTTCTTATAAGATTTTATATAGAAAATTTCTTAAGAGTTCAGAGGAAGTGAGCCATTAGGCAGCAAGTTGATCCACAAATCCTACTAAACTCCTTAGTTTGTAGCCCCATCATCTCAATCTGAATTCACTGCTGCCAGACAGCTGGGACCTTGCGGAAAGCCTACTTTGAAAGCAGGGGCTCAACTTACCACATCTATCATATTGAGGCAGCTGTCAATCCTTCCACCCTTGGTCTTTAGTCTTTGGGACAAAGATTTGATTTTTCCAGAGAGTGAGTGGATTCAGGGACAGTGTTTAGTGTGATAGATCGGTATCTTTCTGTACTTTCCTAGAGGTAGGAAGGACTGTCAATTACTGCTTCTTTGTACTTTCAGCCTAATTTCATGACAAGGGAAATTGGCCAGCTTGCTTTTGTAGGTGGTCCACTCCCCGTTTTCATGTCTCCTCTTTGTGGCTTCCATCTTCCAATAGCATCTTCATGACTGTGGCATGACCGCCTCCATATCAGTGACTCCAGGGCAGGCTTGACAGCACCATCTGAGAATCTAGCCCTGATCTTTCTTTCAAGCATCTTGGAATGACCATGGTGTGCCTTCTGTCTAGGTACTCAATTTAAGAGTGACTTGGATCCCTGGTTTTCTGCGGAATCCCGAGAGAGAAGGGAAGCCAGGCATGAGGAACTCCAGCCCTCCCACCTTCATGTCGGCCAACAGCTCCCATTTCTCTGTTTTAGATTTTGGAATTCTGAATGAGGTTACATGTGGAACCACTAGAGGAGAAAAATGTTTGAAAATCACTGTTTAGACGAATATGTCTAAGACTTTCAAAACCAGGCCAACAGATTAGATTTGTGCCTTTCCTTTAATTTACCTCAGAAACATTGTGCAGAGAAGTAAAAACAGATCCAGGAGCTGAGGTGCAGAAAATACTACCTGGCCTCCTTATCTGTGTACCATTTATCTCCACAAGTTGGGAGGGAAGAATAACATATTTTTCTCTGTTTGGCTCTGAGGGTTGGCCTGGGTTTTCAAGTTTTATTTTGGCTCTGGTTTAGCCTAGAATCCTTATCAAACTCTTATACTGTAGCATAAAAAAGATTTAGTGTTTGCTACTCTATGGTTTTTCCTGTGGTCATGTATGGATGTGAGAGTTGGACTGTGAAGAAGGCTGAGCGCCGAAGAATTGATGCTTTTGAACTGTGGTGTTGGAGAAGACTCTTGAGAGTCCCTTGGACTGCAAAGAGATCCAACCAGTCCATTCTGAAGGAGATCAGCCCTGGGTGTTCTTTGGAGGGAATGATGCTGAAGCTGAAACTCCAGTACTTTGGCCACCNCCGAAGAATTGATGCTTTTGAACTGTGGTGTTGGAGAAGACTCTTGAGAGTCCCTTGGACTGCAAAGACATCCAACCAGTCCATTCTGAAGGAGATCAGTCCTGGGATTTCTTTGGAAGGAATGATGCTGAAGCTGAAACTCCAGTACTTTGGCCACCTCATGTGAAGAGCTGAGTCATTGGAAAAGACTCTGATGCTGGGAGGGATTGCGGGCAGGAGGAGAAGGGGACGACAGAGGATGAGATGGCTGGATGGCATCACTGACTCGATGGACGTGAGTCTGAGTGAACTCTGGGAGTTGGTGATGGACAGATAGGCCTGGTGTGCTGTGATTCATGGGGTTGCAAAGAGTCGCACATGACTGAGCGACTGAAGTGAACTCAGTTGAATGTTGTGCTATAAATTTATATCAGTGTTAAAATGACTTCATGAATGTGAAAAGTGTTGATAAATTATTGGAAAATATTATCATGGCTTGCAAAAAAGAAACCAAAGGCCACAAAGTTTGATAGAGGCTCAATAGTAATGGATGGAGTTCTAGTTTTAAATTCCTATTTCAGGCCCTTGATGGGCAGCTTAGATCAGCTGCCCTGAATACTTTTCATTCTTATTCTGCTTTAAACTATGTTCAGGGCCAAGGAGAAATCTCTGAAAGAAATCTGTGAAAAGGTTCACTTCAGGAGCCATACAGCTTTGCCTATGGCTTCAAGCATTGCCCTCTCAGCACTATAACACAGCCTGTCTTTGGTGCACAGAACCTGATCATGGTTTTAGACATCAGGGACCCAAACTATTATTTCACCGAGGGAAGAGTGATAGATTTTATTAATGAACAACTAAAACTGGAGGAAGCGGTTACAAAAGAACATTTCACCTTCTTAAGGTAAAGAAACAATTCTGAATATAAACAACAAAATCTGAGAAAAATAATTTAACAGGGCTGCCTGTGGAACAATCTAATTCTAGAAATTGGATATACTTTAGAAATTAGGAATAAACGGGAGTGGCTTAAAAAAATATGTTTGAGTCTTATTTGCAGAATTAGAGAAGTTTCAGTATAATAACAAAGAGAGAGAAACAACAGCATTAAAACAGAGAGAAATAGAAGAAAGCCTACAATCTTAAAAAGGTAGGTGAGACACAGTGACAAGGGAAATAAGATGATTTCTCTTCAGAGGCCAGGCCAGAAAGACATTTAAAAAGAGGTGCACTAAAGGCAGTCTTTGAAAACTCCCCAAATAGCTCCATATTACAAACTAGCTCTGTTCTTCAAAGATGCCCTCAATAGTTTCAGCCTCATGACATTCACGCCCCTATATAGTTTCTTCCTATTTTTTACCTGGGTTCATCAATGTATGACCAATAAAATATAGCAGAAGTGATATCTTACTTTCAAGGTTAAGTCATGGTAAGATGCTGTGACTGTCTTAAATCACTTCCCCTGGTGGAACCAGATGCCATCTCCTAGGAACACTCAGGATACACTGTAAGACCGATACACAAGGAACTAAAACCTTCTGCCCAAATCATTAAGGAGCAGGGGTCCTGCCAAGAACCATGTGAATGAGCCATCTAAGAAGTGGACCTTCAAGCCCTAGTAAAGAGGTCAGATGTTTACAGATACACACACACACACACACACACACACACACACAAAAGACTAAAGGAAATGTTCATCTCTGGGGTGTTGTAATCATGGACTTTTTTTTTCTCTGAAATGTTTTTACGTTCAAAGTTTTCTAAAATTGGCACTGTTTAAAATTTAAGACTGAAAATGACTATAATGTAAGTGGTAGTTGGGAAGTGGGGGGACATGCATGGCCAAGATACAGGTTTGAACAGAACCACAGAAGGCACAGAACCAGAAAAGGATGCGTTTACAGCTCAGTACGTTTGGCAACACTTAGAAGAAGCGCCTGAATCTAGGACTTGACACAACTTGTTTCCAGAAGCTCTAGTACAAAAGTGGACAGGTGAGACCAAGAAGGAAAGGAAAGCAATACTGATGTGCTCAACAGTCGGATACCAGTGTGGGCAACTGGAGCTCAAGCCCATTGGCGGCGTCTGGGAGACCCACCCAAAAGAGAAAAAAAGCTGGGGAATTTAATTACCAAACCTCTGTCATTTGTCGGGGCCTTTACAGCGATGTACTGCCGCTGCTGCTGCTAAGTCGCTTCAGTCTTGTCCGACTCTGTGCGACCCCAAAGATGGCAGCCTACCAGGCTCTTCTGTCCCTGGGATTCTCCAGGCAAGAACACCGGAGTGGGTTGCCATTTCCTTCTCCAATACAGCGATGTACAGATCTTGCAAACTACCTTATTCCTAGACTAAAGGCAAACCTGCAGTCAAGATGCTCCTGATAAGAAGTACACAGGAATGCAGAAAACTGGGGAAAGATGGTCACGTGCACACACTGAGGAGTCTGCTGAGCTGCTATATCAGCAAAGGATATACGTAGGAGACACTGGCCAATGACACTGGGAAGAAAGATTGAGACTGACCTGTGGCTTTCAATTCTTAAAGAGCTTGACCTCCATTTTATGAGCACTGAAAGAACTAAAGAGTTGACTTAATTTTTATTATGCAGAATTTCAAACATACATAAGATTATAAAGAACAGTCAGCATCAACTCTAGCCTATCTGTCTATGCTGCCATTCAAGCTTTCTCACTCTGTATGATTTGAATCAAATCCCAGGCATCATATCAATTATTCACAAACATTTTAGTATGTGTATTAAATATAGAAGATAAGGACTTCCTCTTCTTTTTAATACAACTTCATTACCACTATCAAATCTAAAAATAATGAATAATTCCTTAATACCATCAAATGCCCAGGCAACATTCAAATTACTGAGTGAGAATTTTAAGAGGAAACTTATGTGGGAAAAGTTACCCTCATACCAGCATACACGATGAACAGAGGAGGGAGAGTGTGAATGCCATGACCACAACACGGGCATGAGACAGCCAAGGTGTGAGCTAGTGTGATGGTAACTGAGACGGAAACCAGGACCCTTCGCAAGAGAGACCGGACGGGGCTCAGTGAAAGCAAAGATGAGGCAGCAGAGAAGTCACCAGGTCACAGAGAAGCCTCAAGGAATGATGGCATAGGATGGGAGGCGATGGAAGACTCGTCTCTGGCTGGAGACGCAGAGAGAATACCTGGAAGATACAGAACCGTGGTTTGAGGGAGAGACTGGAATTAGAGACTTAGATCTGAGAATCACAGAGGTTATGCATAATCGAGAGAAAGTGTACGAAAGAGAAGAAAGCAAAGGGCAAGGCAGAATTCACCCTCACCTTAAGGAACTAGAAATTAAGACAAAGGGCATGAAAGCAGACAAAAATGGAACAGTCAAGAAGGCGAGAGAGAAACAAGAACTGAGATTTATCACAAAAGCCACTTTCAAGAAGGATGAAGAATCCCCAAGTATAAAAGATACAGGAAAATATTCTGGGACACCAAAGTACATTCAATGCTCAGTGGTATTCTATCATATGTGTGGTTGGTGGTTTAATCGCTAAGTCGTCTCTGACTCTGCAACCCCATGGACTATAGCCTGCCAGACTCCTCTGTCCATGTGATTTTCCAGGCAAGAATACTGGAGTGGGTTGCGTTTTCTTCTCCAATCTATCATATACTACCCTGCAAATCTTAAAGAGTTCCCATTGCATGCCAAAGACTGTGCTGAAGGTCCTGGGCATGAGATAGAAAATTCAGTTCAGACCTTTCCATCTAGGAGCTAACCCTGTAGTGAGAGAAGTTATTCAGCTGACTGTGCAAAGAGATAATCACCAACTGCAATGACTGCAATGTGGGGAAGCCCAAGGTTGTAGGACTGAGAGTGCACATTAGGAGAATCAGGTCTATTCTGGAAGAGTCAGGAGGATAACAGATGTTTCCTTGGAATCTTGAATAGACTGGACAGCCACATCCACAGGAATTCTCTGGCATTACTCCTGGACTTGTTAGTAAAGAATGACAACATTGTTTTTGTCACTCAAAAAGAGAACATGAAAACACATCATCCACATTTCCTAGTAAAGTCAACTAGACCTTTATTTTTAAAAAAAGAAGGATTTTAGGAAACTTTGATAATGGATTCCTTGTTGAGATATTTTGTAAAAACCTTTACAAAGAAAAGAGATATCATCAAAAGCAATGTGTGGGAACTTCTAAATTATTTTTAGTAGGATCTGACATATGAGTGTCTTAAAAGAAAACATGTATTTTGGCTTCAGTTTTTGCCATAAAAACTTATGACTGAAACAAGTATTTTCTTTTGGAAATCAGTATTTTGGTTCTCAGGGCACAAGCAGTCATTTTGTTTGGAAATTATCTTTTCATACTTAACTGCGAGGACAGAACTCTGCAAAAGTACCACACCATGCCAACAACCACTGATCAAGTTTTTACTGTATTCCCACACTGCTCACATCTGGTAAATTCATATATATATAATTACCTCCAAAGAGATGAAAAGTAAAGGCTTTAAGACATCATCCATGCAACAAACAGTAAACTCTAAAGTTGATCCATCTAAGAATTAAGAAATTTAGCTCAGAGATTTGAGTGGTGCTCAAATGTTTTAGAAAGCAATCTGGATGCAAATTAATCCTTAAAATATCCTCAGAATATTCTTGGGATTGTTTATTATCAGACTATTATACCTTATTATTTTTAAAATAAAAATTCAGATTCCTTTTAGAAACCTTCCTTGAGAAATAAGTCAAGTTCAAAAGTATTCAAAGTTTACTGACATGGTTTCAGATTTCACATGACAACTAGTCTTTAACAAACTATTACTTGTTGAGATTTGATGTAATATTAAAAAGAATATCCAGAACTATCTGGAAAAGTTATTAAAATTGCCCCCCCTTTCCAACTACATATTTGCATGAAGTCAACTTTTCTTCATATATGTCAAGTTAAATACTATAATGCAACAAACTGAATGCAGAAGCAGATTATAAGAATCTAGCAGTCTATTAAGATATATATCCAAGACATTTACTAAATGTACAACAGTGTCACTTTTCTCACTACTTCCTGTTGTTCTGAAAAATCTATCTTACGTATTTTGACATGTGAAGTTGTTGTTTAGTCGCCAAGTCATGCCTCTTTTGCCACTTCATGGACTGTAGCCCGTCCTCTGTCCATGGGATTCTCCAGGCAAGAATACTGGAGTGGGTTGCCATTTCCTTTTCCAGAGGATTTTTTTGACTGAGGGATGGAACCTGTGTCTCCCACGTTGGCAGGTGGATTCTTTACCACTGAGCCACCAGGGAAGCCCCAACATGTAATGATTATTCATTATTATCTTAGAGCATAATAATAAAAATTTTCAAATATTTCT
>SJYX01022568.1:0-47216 GCA_006410675.1 Oreotragus oreotragus | reverse complement strand
CTCTGTCCATGTGATTTTCCAGGCAAGAATACTGGAGTGGGTTGCATTTTCTTCTCCAATCTATCATATACTACCCTGCAAATCTTAAAGAGTTCCCATTGCATGCCAAAGACTGTGCTGAAGGTCCTGGGCATGAGATAGAAAATTCAGTTCAGACCTTTCCATCTAGGAGCTAACCCTGTAGTGAGAGAAGTTATTCAGCTGACTGTGCAAAGAGATAATCACCAACTGCAATGACTGCAATGTGGGGAAGCCCAAGGTTGTAGGACTGAGAGTGCACATTAGGAGAATCAGGTCTATTCTGGAAGAGTCAGGAGGATAACAGATGTTTCCTTGGAATCTTGAATAGACTGGACAGCCACATCCACAGGAATTCTCTGGCATTACTCCTGGACTTGTTAGTAAAGAATGACAACATTGTTTTTGTCACTCAAAAAGAGAACATGAAAACACATCATCCACATTTCCTAGTAAAGTCAACTAGACCTTTATTTTTAAAAAAAGAAGGATTTTAGGAAACTTTGATAATGGATTCCTTGTTGAGATATTTTGTAAAAACCTTTACAAAGAAAAGAGATATCATCAAAAGCAATGTGTGGGAACTTCTAAATTATTTTTAGTAGGATCTGACATATGAGTGTCTTAAAAGAAAACATGTATTTTGGCTTCAGTTTTTGCCATAAAAACTTATGACTGAAACAAGTATTTTCTTTTGGAAATCAGTATTTTGGTTCTCAGGGCACAAGCAGTCATTTTGTTTGGAAATTATCTTTTCATACTTAACTGCGAGGACAGAACTCTGCAAAAGTACCACACCATGCCAACAACCACTGATCAAGTTTTTACTGTATTCCCACACTGCTCACATCTGGTAAATTCATATATATATAATTACCTCCAAAGAGATGAAAAGTAAAGGCTTTAAGACATCATCCATGCAACAAACAGTAAACTCTAAAGTTGATCCATCTAAGAATTAAGAAATTTAGCTCAGAGATTTGAGTGGTGCTCAAATGTTTTAGAAAGCAATCTGGATGCAAATTAATCCTTAAAATATCCTCAGAATATTCTTGGGATTGTTTATTATCAGACTATTATACCTTATTATTTTTAAAATAAAAATTCAGATTCCTTTTAGAAACCTTCCTTGAGAAATAAGTCAAGTTCAAAAGTATTCAAAGTTTACTGACATGGTTTCAGATTTCACATGACAACTAGTCTTTAACAAACTATTACTTGTTGAGATTTGATGTAATATTAAAAAGAATATCCAGAACTATCTGGAAAAGTTATTAAAATTGCCCCCCCTTTCCAACTACATATTTGCATGAAGTCAACTTTTCTTCATATATGTCAAGTTAAATACTATAATGCAACAAACTGAATGCAGAAGCAGATTATAAGAATCTAGCAGTCTATTAAGATATATATCCAAGACATTTACTAAATGTACAACAGTGTCACTTTTCTCACTACTTCCTGTTGTTCTGAAAAATCTATCTTACGTATTTTGACATGTGAAGTTGTTGTTTAGTCGCCAAGTCATGCCTCTTTTGCCACTTCATGGACTGTAGCCCGTCCTCTGTCCATGGGATTCTCCAGGCAAGAATACTGGAGTGGGTTGCCATTTCCTTTTCCAGAGGATTTTTTTGACTGAGGGATGGAACCTGTGTCTCCCACGTTGGCAGGTGGATTCTTTACCACTGAGCCACCAGGGAAGCCCCAACATGTAATGATTATTCATTATTATCTTAGAGCATAATAATAAAAATTTTCAAATATTTCTGTTTTAAAATCTAAAGTGATAAATACTCAGATATAACCTATGTTAATGAAAGCTCTTTAATGATTTTTCATAATGTAAAAGTGTTGAGAAATCCTCAATAGATAAAATTTCTGTTTACCATGTTTGTTGCTAAGTCACTTGAGTCGTGTCCAACTCTGTGTGAACCCATAGACAGCAGCCCACCAGGCTCCCCTGTCCCTGGGATTCTCCAGGCAAGAACACTGGAGTGGGTTGCCATTTCCTTCTCCAATGCAGGAAAGTGAAAATCAAAGTGAAGTCGCTCAGTCGTGTGCGACTCTTAGTGACCCCATGGACTGCATGCAGCCTACCAAGCTCCTCTGTCCATGGGATGTTCCAGGCAAGAGTACTGGAGTGGGCTGCCATTGCCTTCTCCGTTTACCATGTTTACTATTTGTTATTTTGGATCATTTCTGGGTTGCTTTAATCTACTCCAAGTGTACCTTCCATTGAATGTTTGATTTCAACAGTATGGCCAAATCAGCAGTGCCAAGGAAAGAACAGGGTATTTGATCCAACAGGTTTTACAAGGTTCAAGAGGAAAATAAAAAGTTATTGTCAAACTATATTATAAAATTATTGTCCAATTACATATCACCTATGCTGGAACTGTATGTTGTTCGAAACTGAAAATATTTATATCTTTCCTAATTATAAAAGAATCAAAAGCCTTTATAATACAGTACATAAGATTTAAGAAATCACCCCCAAAGCACCCAAAGATATCCATTTTGCTGTATTTTCTTTCAAACTTCTTTTTTTTTCATACTATAGTTAAAGTGTGTGTGTTAATGTGTGTGCCTGGCAAGGATGAAATAATCCATATATAAATTTAACTATAAGAATTCTAGGATAATAAAGGATTTCAGATTGGAAATCTCTGGATCCTGAAAATCATTGGGATATAAGTAAGAAATCTACTGTATAAACCTAAGTGATTTGATTTCATTAAATCAAATCTATACTGTCTGATAAGCTATAATAATGAAGTTTTCCATCTAAAATATAGCTGAGTAACAGATCTAGATATTAAACAGTCTTCCAGTTAAAATTTTTAATATACAGAAGTATTTAACATGCAGAAGTTATTCTACTAACAATATTAAAATGTTGTTATACAGTAGAATGGGCTTCCCAGGTGGCGCTAGTAATTAAGATCCAGCCTGCCAATTCAGAAGACATAAGAGATGCAGGTTCAATCCCTGAGTTAGGAAGATCCCCTGGAGGACGGCATGGCGACCCACTCCAGTATTCTTGTCTCTGTCCCAAGGACAGAGAGGTCTCCCACTCCAGTATTCTTGTCTGGAGAATACCATGGACAGAGAGGTCTGGTGGGCGTCTCTGCAACAGTCCATATGCAAAGACTCAGACACAACTGAAGTGATTTAGCACACACATGCATTATAATAAGCATGAGTAAACATCATAGTTCTATTTTGGTATTTGGTAGTATTAAGAATGCCTGCTTGAAAAAAAAAAAAAAGCAATGCCTGTATTTTAAAAATTTTGTTTCAGTGAATCACTATAATACGTATCAACTTTGCCTTAGAACCTTACTTAAAATAGTGAGGATCCCCTTTTGGCTCAGTGGTAAAAAAAAATCCACGTGCCAGTGCAGGAGCCACGGACTGGACCCTTGGTCAGGGAAGATCCGGCATGTAGCGGAGTAGCTAAGCCCATAGGCCACTACTCTTGAGCCTGTGTTCAAGAGCCTGGAAGCCCCAACTATTGAGACACGTGCCACAGCTTCCGAAGCCGAAGTACCCTAAAGCCCATGTTCTGAAACCAAAGAAGCTGCCACAAAGAGAAGCCTGCACACTGCAACTGCGGACAAGTCCATGCAGCAACCAAGAGCCAGCACAGCCCAAAAAGAGAATCCTGCTTAAAACAGAAATTTCATCCCATACATGTGCTGATGTTTGTGTGAAAGATACAAAGTAATTAGTGATACCTGTTTCTCAAAGGCCATCTGCTTTCCATTTTTCCTCAGATGTTATATCAACTGTCACTATGAGAAATATTAACTTTCCAAAAATTAAGCACATCTGAGACAATTTTTAAGAGGGGAGAAAAACTGATAGAACTGGGCATTATAGAATAAAGTTGAACAGTAACATACAAAATATGTTTGAGAATACTTTTTTCTTAACTACCTTGCAAATGTTTCAATACCATATTTTTAAGTATGCTTTCCTAAAACAGGCAGTTTGTGGCTTCCTGAATTACTTCTGTAGCACTTTCAAGCATCACTGATACGTACCAGCAATCACATTTTGAGCAATAATTATCTAAAATAACTTATTGAAACCCTATAATTTTTGTTGTACTATACTGAAAAGTACTTCACTATATTTTAATATCTTGGATTAAAAGAGCTGAGTTGTGAGCAAAATTAAGTCTGCAATTTTAACTTAACACACACTGTTTATAAACTTTAATTTTTATTTTTAAATTAATATTTATTGGAGTAGAGTTGCTTTGAACTGTTTTAGCTTCTGCTGTACAACAAAGCGTATACACATATTCCCTCGGATACATGTGTAGGAAGATTTCCTTCCCATTTAGGTCACCATATAGCACTGAGTAGAGCATACAGTATCAATAGCGTATATACGTCAAGCCCAGTATCCCAATTCATCCTGCCACCACTTTCCTCTTATATAAACTTCAATTTTTAATTATTTCTTCTTGGTTTCAAAGCTGTCTCACATGACCTATTTGCATATAGCATGAATATGAACTGAAAGGCATCAGAAATAGAAATAAAAGGCATTCACAAACTAATATAAATGTGGTCCAAACAACAAATATAAGAATCATGTTAATCTGTCATAGTATTTTCAGTCTGTTGTGGTTTAATGTAATAATTACATTATTGTCACTAATGAACATAATAAATATGAAGAGCAACTACTAAAAACATATACACTGCTTTTAGATATTATCAAAAATCACAGTGTAATTCAAATGGGTACTTAAAATCTGGCCTTAAAATAATTTCATTTCTATGCATGTAGACGTTCTCACAGGCTGTAAAAAGCCCCCACCATATTCATTTTAAAATGGATATATACAGCATTTACTTCAGTTCACAAAGTGTGGGCATAAAACAATCTACAGAAGCTTTTTACAGGGTTTAAAAGAGTTCTAATCACCCACGCCAACTGCACTTCTTTCTCAACACAAAACTGCTTTTGAAACCAAGCATTCATTTGCTAAAACAAGGAATCTGCTGTTAAAGAGACTGATTATCCTAGGGCCTGACCTAATTGGGAGATTAGATATGGTTCTCTATTTTGGGTGGCATGGCTTATAGAGGGAAAAAAAACAACAGAAAAAGAGCAAATTTCTTTTGAACTTCGATGCACTTTTACTTACTTCTAATTTTCTTTAAATAGAAACAGTATTGCAATTGTCAGATTGGTGAAACTGGTGTGTTATAAATTAAGAATTCATTGAGTTTATCATATCACATTTTGTTAGTAACAGGTACTTTCATCACATAATCCCACTTCCATCACATAACCCAAATATTATCCAAAAAAATGACTTTTTGGTCATATTCCACTGCGTTAAAATCACTATATAATGCGCGCACACACACAGACACACACACAAACACAAATCAGGACTTTTACTGATGTATCATTTCAGTGTTTTCTATAGCCAGTTAGATACCAGGTATTTGCCTCAAACACAGACATCACCTCATTGCTGTGGCTAATTGCATTTTTTTTCCTAGCCTTTGATAATCAGACCTTTGTTAATGCTATTCACCAATATATCAGACTCAGGTCATCCATCCAAAACACGACAAAAGACCCAGATGCTCATGTAAATTGCACTCCCCCAAAGCACTGCCCTCTTCCTGCATAAGGATACAGATCTAGGACCCCCTCCCATTTCTGTTCACTCTCTGTATTCATTTAATCTGTCATGGTTGGAAAAAAGTATTCAGAGGCTTTTAGAAACATTATGCTTTGTTTACTCGATAAATCAAATAATCAGATAATTATGAAGTGAGATACAATTGTCTATACAAAATGTAACAATTTCTTATTCCAGTTGAACTTCAAAATTAGGTCCGTTTTTCAGAACAGACTCTTTTCGACTCATTTTTCACCCTTTCTTGAACTCTCAAGATAAAACCAAATTTGACTGCCCTCTTTCACTGAAGAAAAAAGGTTTCAAGAAGAAGGGTGGACTGAATCATTCATAAACTATCTCAGAATTAAATAGCTAATTTAACTACATGATGTATTCTTATTGTCTTTAGTGAAAATCTGTATTAAGTACTCAGAATCTCTACTTTCTAAAGCCCTCAGTAGCTTCAAATTGAATAATTTCAAGAGACTTAAAAATTACTATAACGATGCTTTTAAATGGAAATTATTATAGACTCAAACTGCATTGGGATCATATGTGTATAGATGAATCCATATTCCAGGATTAAAACTTCTTTCTGTTCATTTCACACTTCACTTTCATCCTATATATTCTAACATCCACTATGTTGTGGACACTAAAGTAGAAACAGAGAGCTGTGTTTTAGAAACCCTTTATTGTGCATTTCTTTATTTTTTGACTGCTGGCTCCTCATTGCTGCACTTGGGCTTTCCCTAGCGGAGGCAAGTGGGGCTACTCTTGCTTGGTGAGCGGGCTTGTCATTGCAGTGGCTGACCCTAGGCATGCAGGCTTCAGTATCTGCAGCATGTGGGCTCCAGAGCATTGGGCTTTAACAGCTGTGCCACATGGGGTTGAGCTGCCCTGTGGCATGGAGGATGTTTCCAGGGCAGGAATCAAAGTCATGTCGCCTGCATTGGCAGGGGGGTTCTTAATCACTGGACCACCAGAGAAGCCGATTTTAAATAGAAAACAATTAACCCAAATAGAAACCAACAACAACATTTTGGTATTTCAAAGAGCGCATAAAGATCAAATTAATGTATATGAATTTCTGATCTCGATTCTAGAGGGTTTCAAATTTAATTAAAATTGAGTGAAAACTCAGTCAAATGGTAAGAAACTTCTAGGGCTCCCAGGGCTACTATCCAGTCACAAATACAACCACACTAAATTTAATACACTCAACAGTTGATCATAGTACCAAAAAATCAGAAATATTTTATTGCACTTACATAACAATATGATATCAAACATTAGTAGCCATGAAGTTTAATAAATATTACAGAATATACCATTGATCTTAGAAACTGAATGGCGCAGGCCATCAGTTTATTAGGATTCTCTGTGATTGAGGCTGAATAAAGTCAGGACAGAGAGAAGGCAGCACAACTCAGACAGAAAGAACAGTCAAGGCAGAGGAAACAAGGTCAAGAGGAAAGGACAGGAGATTTCTAAATGACTGGAAATTTAGGGGAGTCAAAGAACCATACACAGAATACACAAAAGACACCTTTAGAAAGAGGAAAGGGGGGAAATTGATGAATCTGTGATAATGAGGCAAATCCTGGGATTCTCTGGGTAATTATAGCACTCACCAGACTTTAAACACTGAAGAAGTACTCAAGTACTCTTGCTTTGCTTGTTTCTATAACTCTGCAGTCTGTACTGTATGCCACGCTCCTCTGTCCATAGGATTTCCCAGGCAAGAACACTGGAATGGGTTACCATTCCCTTCTCCAGGGATCTCCCGGACCCAGGGATCGAACCTGGGCCTTCTACATTGCAGGCAGTTGCTTCACCATCTGAGGCACCCGAGAAGCCCACAACTCTATAATCTGTACTTTACATCAGCTATGCTAATGCCACTAAACATCACTCTATATTCCCAAGTCCAAAATCTTCAATGGCTTTCTAAAATCTCGGAAAAGGACAACTTTTCCAGCCTGTTACAAAAGGAAAAAGAAAGAAGACCCAGATGTGACCTGACTACATGAGAACTGTGTCCCAGGTAAAAGCAAGCTAGTCTGGTGTTTAAACCTTGGGTCTGTTGACTTTCAGTTCTCTGCCTGTAATATCCTACTTATATGTTTCAGTTCAGTTCAGTCGCTCACTCGTGTCCGACTCTTTGCGACCCCATGGACTGCAGCACGCCAGGCCTCCCTGTCCATCACCAACTCTCAGAGCTTACTCAAACTCATCCTGTGAGTCAGTGATGCCATCCGACCATCTCATCCTCTGTCGTCCCCTTCTCCTCCTGCCTTCAATCTTTCCCAGCATCAGGGTCTTTTCAAATGAGTCAGTTCTTCGCATCAGGTGGCAAAACTATTGGAGTTTCAGGTTCAACATCAGTCCTTCCAATGAATCAGGACTGATTTCCTTTGGGATAGACTGGTGGGAACTCCTTGCAGCCCAAGGGACTCTCAAGAGACTTCTCCAACACAGTTCAAAAACATCAATTCTTCAGCACTCAGCTTCCTCTGCAGTCCAACTCTCACATCCATACATGACCACTGGAAAAACCATAGCCTTGACTAGATGGACCTTTGTTGGCAAAGTAATGTCTCTGCTTTTGAATATGCTGTCTAGGTTGGTCATAACTTTCCTTCCAAGGAGTAAGCAACTTTTAATTTCATGGCTGCAATCACCATCTGCACTGATTTTTGGAGCCCCCCAAAAGATAAATCCTGTCACTGTTTCCACTGTTTTCCCATCTATTTGCCATGAGGTGATGGGACCAGATGCCATAATCTTCGTTTTCTGAATCTTGAGCTTTAAGCAAATTTTTTCCTCTTTCACTTTCATCAAGGCTCTGTAGTTCTTCTTTGCTTTCTGCCAAAAGGGTGGTGTCATCTGCATATCTGAGGTTATTGATATTTCTCCCAGCAATCTTCATTCCAGCTTGTGCTTCATCCAGCCCAGCATTTCTCATGATTTACTCTGCATATAAGTTAAATAAGCAGGGTGACAATATACAGCCTTGATGTACTCCTTTCCCTATTTGGAGCCAGTCTGTTATTCTATGTCCAGTTCTAACTATTGCTTCCTGACCTGCATAGATTTCTCAGGAGGCAGGTCAGGTGGTCTGGTATTCTCATCTCTTTCATAATTTTATAGTTTGTGGTGATCCACACAACCAAAGGCTTTGGCATAGTCAATAAAGCAGAAATAGATTTTTCTGGAACTCTCTTGCTTTTTTGATAATCCAATGGATGCTGGCAATTTGATCTCTGGTTCCTCTGCCTTTTCTAAAACCAGTTTGAACATCTGGAAGTTCACATCTATAAAAGATTATTTCCATACTTTATGACTCAAACTGAACTTAGTATTTACCATTAAACCTTCTGTAACCACCACCCATCTCGCCAACCAGTTCGAAGCACTTTTAAAGTTGTCTTCCAAGAAACATTCCCATAGTTATCTTGGAAATCATTGTGCCTTTGCTGCATATATTCACTTGGTTCTCATCTGATACCTCCTTATTAGCAGCTATTTTTGTGTATTGGCTTCCCAACTAGATTTCCCTGGCAAAGCAAGGTTATTTTCTTTTCTCTCTTGCAGCTACACAGTACCACATCACAAGATAAATATTACTCAATACATATCTACAGAGAAAAATAGAATCTCTTGAGAAAAAATGCTCTGTATTGTTACTAATATTTTGGCCACCTGATGTGAAGAGCTGACTCCTTTGAAAAGACCCTGATGTTGGGAAAGATTGAGGACAGGGGGAGAGGGGACAACAGAGGATGAGATGGTTAGATGGCATCACCGACTCAATGGACATGAGTTTGGGTAAACTCTGGGAGTTGGTGACGGACAGGGAGGCCTGGCACGCTGCAGTTCATGGGGTCACAAATAGTCATACAGGACTGAGTGAACTGAACTGATTGTTACTTCTCTTTGGTTGACTTTTCTCCCCATTCCCTACAATGGCTGCACTAAAAAAAACCTTTGCTGCCTGTCTCTGCCTACTTCCCTACCTGCTACTCCCTCTGCTGAGAACTGTAAGTTACTGCAATACTGTGATTCACAGGAAATTTATATATTTGTTCATGAGCAAGTATATGTGAGAAATATAGACACACACACGCATACATATGAAGGTGTCTGTGTGTGTATGTTAGGTAGCAAGTGAGGCATACACCCCCACAGCATGGTCCAGGAGCTCACAGATATGCTACAAAGTAACCAGAGACTTTTCCAACTCCTGCCATTGCACCCTAGGCACACAGTAGATGCAAACTAAACACAGGGCTTCTCCAGCTCTGGCACCTGCGCCCTTGATGGACCGCTGCGTCCTCAAGAGACCTCAGGATCCCATGGAAGAGTCATAAATATTCTATACATACAGACATCTGATTATAACAGACTCAGTTATGGGAAAGACATGCACAGGAGAGCCTGCTGTTATGTAACCTGCAACTGTAAATCAAAACCGTTAGCTCACCTCCACCTAAATAAGTATATAAAAGTCCAGTCTTAAAAAAAACCCCTACTTCGTCTCTTGGCCACCAGTGTCCCTCCTGGCTTGGCCCACCTCTCCCTTGAGGTGTTCTGTTCTTTCCTTAATAAACTTGTTTTCGCCATGGGTAAGACCTCAGATGCTTCTCTTCATCCTTATCGAGAACTGAGGCCTGCGAGAGAGGGTCCTCTTTGACCCTCCCTTACCAGCAACATATAATGATAGACATTTGGTCTTCATTCACAGTTTCTGGCTCACAACTTCCAAAACCCTTGAAATTTCCTGATTGATAAGGGCAAAAGAGGTAACATTTGGTCCCTTAACCTTCAGTTGCAGATAAAGCTTCAGGGAAGGTGACTTTTGGCTCCCATCTAAGGATGGGGGTTGGCTGCCAGGAAAACCAACCCTGCGATTAGACAGAACTTTCAGTCCCATCTCCGGGACTGGAGGTGGAACCCACCAATCAATCGTGACTATGTAATGAGGCCTCTTTAAAAACCCAAAAGGCCCACGCTTGCCCTCTTCCAGGAAGTCTCTGTGCAGGGAGACCAGAATACCTCGCATGCCACACAGAGCTTCTTTGTCCAGGACCTCACCCTACGCATCCCTTCATCTGGCGATTTATTCATATCCTTTAATAGTCTTTCATAATAAGTGGGCAATGAGTGAGTAAACAAGCTTTCCTGAGTTCCACTAGTTGTTCCAGCAAATTAATCAAAACCAAGGAAGAGGCTGTGAGAACCTCTGGCACAGAGGTTCCCTGCAGCACAGGGAAACAACTTGGGCTTGAAACTGGTGTTGGAAATGAAGGGTGGTCTTATATAAGAGACTGAGCCCTTCACCTACGGAATCTGACTCTATTTCCGGGTAGGTAGTGTCAGAATTGAGTTGAATTCTAGGATACTGTTGGTGTCACAAAATTGCTTGTTGCTGTACTGAAGCCTACACACACACACACACACACACACACACACACACACACACACACACACTGATAGTTGGTCCAGGAACCTGTTGCAGCTATCCTCACTTAATGTTTCATAAAAAATAAATAAATAAATAAGAATTCTATACTCTCACTTCTCCTTTCTTGCATATTTTCATTTCCCAAGAAGAAATGGCCTCTTTTAAGGCTTTTCTCTATCTAGGTCCTTGACGCTGCTATTTTCTGTGGTCTTGGACTCTGTTAGTTACACCTTTCCAACTTCCAACCACAGTTTATATATTTCTTCTGGCTCTCTTTCCTCTATATTCCTAAAAATAAAATTTCCAAGTTCTAGCAATTGCTCATGTTATCACCCCACTCTCCATTTCTCTTACAAAATGTTCTGTCTCCCCTCCCCTCACTTCCAAACTCCTTGGAAAAGATGTCCATCACCTCTGCATGACCCAAATTGCTTCCACTTAGTTCACCCAAGATCTTTTAAGTGAAAAATCTGACGATGTTTTCCCATTCTTATTTGTACTAAATTGTGAACTGAACTACTAAAATATTCTACTGCTGCTGCTGCTGCTAAGTCACTTCAGTCGTGTCCGACTCTTTGTGACCCCATAGACGGCAGCCCACCAGGCTCCCCCATCCCTGGGATTCTCCAGGCAAGAATACTGGAGTGGGTTGCCATTTCCTTCTCCAATGCATGAAAGAGAAAAGTGAAAATGAAGTCGCTCAGTCTGTCTGACTGTTAGCGACCCCATGGACTGCAGCCCACCAGGCTACTCTGTCCATTGGATTTTCCAGGCAAGAGTACTGGGATGGGGTGCCATTGCCTTCCCCGAAAATATTCTACCACCCAACTCAAATTCATTAAGTGGGTTTTTAGGACATTCATCTCATGATTTGCCTCCTACTTCTTCATTTCTTCTAAGTTTCCATCACTGTGTCTTCCTCAACCATGTGTCATTTTTATTAGTTATTACCCCCAGATCCTTCCAAGTCTTTTCCTGACACTCACTTGAAGGAAAATTAATCCAATTCCACAAATTTAGTTATCATGGTCTCCATGTATACAATTCCACAACGACCTCTAAGATACCAGACTTAATTCTTCAGAGTTCAAACACTTGAACACATTTTCAAAATGTCTCACAGCTTTGTCATCCCTTTATATTCTCATTTTCTTTTGTTGGAACTATCCAGAGTTGGCAAGCTGAGAAGGCTGGATTTCAATCACCAACCTGTTTCTTAGCCAAAGCATTTATATAGTGCATAAAATCAAACCACTTCTGTTTTTCCAGTCCTACTCAGGTACCCTTTCTGGTTGCCCACTCTCGACCTGAAGAGACAATACTTCAACCGAGACAACCCCTCAGCCCAGGCTCTGCTCTCTCCACTAGGTTTCCAGCCATTCAGCTTTGTTGTATTCCACTGCTGGGTGGGTTCCAGGAGTTTCATGTCAAGAATAGAGGGAAGGACAGAGCATAAAGGGTCCCTCAAGCTAGATTATTAAAAATAGAGTCAGACCTTCCACACTTTTAGGATTCATATCCTGCTATCACCTCAATTTTCCTGGACTTGATTTCTGTTCTTGTAGCTGGGTGACCTTGGATAAATTAATCCAGTCTCCTTCTGCAACTTAGTTTCCTCCATTGTAAAAAATGCAGGTAATAACAGTACATAACTCATGGGTTTGTGACGGGATTAAATACATTGATTCACATAAAGCACTTAGAAGTGTGCCTGGCAGAAAATAAGTGCTTAATTAAGTGGTAGTTAGTAGTATTATTATTTCATCTTTGTCATAATGTTAAGAGAGTGTGTCCCCATCTTTGCTTTAAGTTGCTTTACCTAAGGACTCCTTTTGTTATACTCTACTAAACATGTACCTGACCTGGGAAAGTTGCATGGGAAAATGGAGGAAAAGCTGCCTAAACAATAATATTAACAACAACAAGAGAAATATAATACATTAACAGTAAATCAAGGCTTTACTTGCATTATCTAATGGAATCCTCACAAAAATTTTATGTGGCAAGTACTATTACCACTTTCATTTTACACACAAGGGGAAAAGGTCCTTAGATGATTTTTCTTAAATTGTTCAGATAGTCTGCCTCTAAAACGTTTCTGGAACATGCTATTTTGGCAACTCTTTCTTGCACATTTGCCTACGAAGTCTGCTTCTGATAGACTGCTTGCAGATTCCTGCTTCTTCAGACAATGCCATGACACTCTACCCCTATGTTACCAGCAGTAAAGCTTTTTCTTGTGATCCAAGTGGGTTTTTACTACATAAGAATTTGTCAAAACTCCTAAGAGGGTATTTATTCTATGCCTTCAGCACATTTAAGTGGAAAATGAATGAATGTGCCTTTAGCACATTTAAATGGAAAAGTCTGGGGCATTCTTTCCCAATAAAGATCATGTATTTTCCTCACAGGATTGCCCTGGCAGAAGCCAGCAAGGAGAACAGTAACTCAGATTTCTACACAAAAATGCAAGTTGACCATCCTAGCTATATCCATTCCATGTCTGCCTTGGAGAGGGGGACAAGCAAGGACCACAACCATCCCCAACTCTAGGTGATATGTCTTGTAACCAGTTGGGTTTCTGCATATACTAGCCAAACCAACTATTTCCAGAGTGGGATGTGCACAAACTGATTCACTGGGGTACAGGGAGAAAGGTGGAATTCCCATTTAAGTTGATTCTTTTATTCAAGAAAATAAACTAAGCTGTATTAAAATGTAACAAATGCATCAATACCGACATCCTCACAATCTGCACGTCAGAAAGTCACCTATCATGACTGGTGTCCTAAAGAAATGAAAGTCAGCAGTTGCAAATCTACTGGTGCTTCCTCTGTGCAGCTAACAATAGATACTGTGCGGTCTAACAAGAATTTCAGAAAAATTAACATTTATGTTCTTTTGAAGAAAAAGCAACTTAAAATGAGGAATTTCTTTTTTCAAAAGACACTTGTGTTGCTGAAAGAGCATGTCTGTGTCAATTATTTTTTTAAAAAATCTTGATCTGCACATTAAAAAACTTGGAAACAAGTTTTTCTAATCTATTTATAATACTTCTAAATTATAATTTAGTTCCAAAGGCAATTAAGATGAAAGCAATTAGTTCCAAACTAATAGGCATTATGTTCTTATAGTTTAAAGAAATGGGCCAAAGATACTTAAACTTTTGTTTTTAGACCCATTCATTAAAACTATAAAGACACAACATTTTAAAATTAGTTTGCAAGAATATTTGATTGGTACCAAAAAATGGGGAATTTAGTAGTTTTTCAAGACTCTGCATAATTGCTAAATACTGATAAATAAAAATAAGAAGTCAACAATGCACTTTCACTTGCATCTTCATATCTCTGTGATGTATCTTTTTTGGCTATAATGGCCAAAACATAAAACAAAACTAAAACAACAAATTAAAAAAACCCAAGTATTAAATTAAGCTGAAGTATCTGACTTTTAAATCACTCTTTGTTAAGTATTTAATCCAAGATTTTTAAGAATAAGGAAGCATGTTAACCACATAAGTCTTAATATAGTCAATATATTTAGTGATAGTAAAATTATTTTCTAGTGATATAAGAATCATCTTTAAATAAATACTTCTTTACATCTTTCTTAATTTCCTACATACATATACACACATGCACGCACTGTACCTAATACTGTGGAAAATGTCTATCATTAGAGATAAATCAGCCTATATTGTATGGAAGGAAATGGCAACCCACTCCAGTATTCTTGCCTGGGAAATCCCATGGACAGAGGAACCTGGCAGGCTACACAAAGAGTCAGATGCAACTTAGTGACTAAACCACCAAACCTCTATTGGGGTACATTCACTATTTTCTGTTATTGATGAGATACATTATTTTAAACAAGGTCTTTGAGAAAGAGAAGAGGAAGGAACATTTACGTTTCCAGAGTCCTTTGAATAACCTTCCTTCAAGTTCCTGTCTCCCTGGAGGCACAAGCAAGCTTACCTGGGGTATTAAAGGCCTGCTCTTCCCACCCTGCCCATCTTTTTCCTAAGGCAGGCAGCCATCCTAGGAATAGCAACATACCTTAAGTCCCTAAAATGTTCTTCTTCTATGTTAACAGTGGCATTTTAGACTGCTCTTAGAAAGTAAATGTTACAATTTCTTATTAATTTAATAGAGATTAATGATAACTCAAAATTAACAAGAATCTTGACTCAGATCAGGAAGATCCCCTGGAGAAGGGAATGGCTACCCACTCCAGTATTTTTGCAGAAAAATACCATGAACAGAGGAGCCTGGCATAACTACAGTTCGTAGGTTACAAAGAGTCAGATATGACTGAGCGACTATCTCAATAAGAATCTTAATGTAAAATTCCAAAAACAAAATGCTGTGCTGTGCTTGCTTATTTGCTCAGTCGGTCTGACTTTTTGCCACTCCATGGACTGTAGCCCACCAGGCTCCTCCATCCATGGGATTTGCCAGGCAAGAATACTGGAGTGGTTTGCCATTCCCTTCTCCAAGGGATCTTCCCTACCCAGGAATTCAACCAAGGTCTCCCTAAATGCAGGTGGATTCTTGCCCAGCTGAGCTACCAAGGAAGCCCTGAAATCTATCTTATTAATACCTTTTTAGTTATACAAAAAACCCACACAGTTCTTTTAATAATAAAATTCTGTGAATAAATTTAAAACCATATATATGCTGCATTCTGTTGTTTCTTACACTAGAGTCTGCAAGAATATTCTTGGAGATACACTAATTAAATGAAATTTGATTTCAAGTTTTCTTTTATTTGGATAATAGCATAATACAGGTTTAAAGAGGTATATTCTAGATCACCCAAACAACTGCAATCTATTGAGAAGTAAAATGCTTCCATCTATATTTACAAGCATACTGGGACTTAGCAATCATAAAAGGACACTATTTAATATTTAATCCACTTGATCTTCAACATTAAACCAAAAACTTTGGGATTTAGTAAGTCTTTGTGCTGTTAATTGATGTTTACAGGTTATATACATCTTTCAAGAATTTAAAATGCTGTCATATTCAATTTATAAGTAGAAAAACTCAGCAAATATAATAGAATTAATCTGCATGACTGATCTGTAACCTGATAAATATGGCTTGACTACTATATTGTTTGATTGAAGTATAAACACAAGGCAAGTTATAAAACTGTTCCAGTTGAAAAAAACCAAGCTTATATAAATAGAAAAATATAAACAAATTTAAAATGAAGTGATTTTTCATATTTTCACAAAGATTTTTCTTCCCATAAATGTTTTATAAAGTGATACTTACAAATATTTGAGAAACACCCAACTTACGGCTTATTTACTTTGTCTATGGAATGTCTCAAAAAATATTTTCCACTTACTCAACTAACATCTTAATTTTATTATTAGTTGGTAGATATAACAAAACTAATTCATTTATATTTACATATTAAGAACAATAAAAATAATTTTATCTACAAAAGATTCAGAAGCAACATGCTTAAAAGGTACTACAGGCATAAAATAACCAAATTTAATATGTAATTATAATGTCATTTAACACTTTAAATCTGTTATTAATTTAATTGCAACCATGGCTTTTAATTTTTCATAGAGTCTTTGTGTTTTTAGTTTCCATATCAGGCCCTGTTCTGACTTGTTTGAAATTTCCCTTGTATTTTAAAATATACTCTGCTGTCACAGGCAACTGATTATAGGACCCATTGTTCATATATATATCACACATCCATATTTGTTGATATGTGGAAACATATAAATGTTCCATCAAACAATCTCTGAGAATTAAATATGAATAAGACTTTCATTTTACTTTCAAACTATACCTTTTGGTGCCTAATTATGGTTGAGCTATGGAAGACTCTAAGTCTCTATGTATCCTATAACAGAATTATAATAAAACAATACAACATGGTAATAATTTCTGATAAGAACAGCTCATATTTTTCATTATAAAAACTTATGGAATTATTATGATGTTTTCAATAATTGCTGTACCTAATTTTTACTAAGGTAAAATTTTAATATCCTATGTATGCAACTGGATCATTAAAAATTATGAATTATGCAAGTACAGAAATATATTTGTTAAGTTTATTAAGCCACTGTTTATTAATAAAATTTCATGATTTAAAATTGTTCTATTATTTTGAACATGTGGAACAACAATCAGTCCTTAGGAGGAAAGTATTTGGGGAAAATGGATCTTTAGGAGATTTACATTATGTAACTTAATTTTTAAGCTAATGAATAAATGTAAACATTCATTCTACCTACAAAGTAATCTGACTAGAAAATTTCTGATTTTAATTTTTGCTCTTCAAATTATATGAGAAAAGATCTATATAAGAAATAGAGTAACAGATTCATGACATCATCCTTGCTGTTCAAGAAGGCAAATTTCTCATATTGACAAAATATAAATGCCTATGTGCACAGAATTTTTACCTAAATTTAGTAAATAAATGTCTTATTAAAGTTACTACAAAGATAAATATTCTTGCTTCACCCATTTCCGAATAAAATGCTCCATTTAAAGATACTGGACTCAAGAATAAAATAACATCTGGAAATTTGATGGAAAACTGTCCTAAGTCTATCAGAATAGTGATTCAACTATCCAAAATGTCTTCTCTCTCCATGTGAAAACAAGTATGCAACTTAAATGTAAATAAATATGCTTTAGGGCCTGAGTGTATGCTTACATACCACACAGTTAAAAGAAGGATACCAGTTCTGTATTATCTTATGATCCAACATTTCATTCTGATGTGTTCCACATATACAAATACCGTAGAAATCACTAAACTCTTTTTCCCTCATTTCACTTTGAACTAAAGCACACATACAGGGACTGAATGTTTTAAAGGTATTATTTCACATGTAAACACTGACATCTTGTGGCAGTTGCAGCTATTTGCATTCTGCCATAAAACTGAATTGTAACTGCCATGATTCCTGGGTTGGGAAGATCCCCTGGAGAAGGGATAGGCTACCCACTCCAGTATTTTTGGGCTTCCCTGGTGGCTCAGCTGGAAAAGAATTTGCCTGCAATGAGGGAGACCTGGGTTCAATTTCTGGGTTGGGAAGATCCCCTGGAGAAGGGAAAGGCTACCCGCCCCAGTAATCTGGCCTGGAGAATTCCATGGACTGTATTGACAGGGTCGCAAAGAGTTGGACAGGACTGGGCAACTACACTAACATACTGACACCTATAAGGCTACTGAAAGTTCACAGGATTTCCTTAGTGGCTCAGTGCTAAAGAACTCACCTGCCAATGCTTCCCCCGGGTGGGGAAGACACCCTGGGGAAGGAAATGGCAACTCACTCTAGTATTCTTGCCTGGGAAATCCCATAGACAGAGGAGCCTGGAGGGCTACAGTCCATGAGGCTGCAAGAGTTGGACACAACTTAGCAACAACGCAACAACCTAAGGTTACTGAACATGCTTAGTCTAAAATCAGTTAATATTTTAAAAACAAGCATCTTCCAGAGTATCTTCAAACAGAAATACTTTTAAAAGAAACTAAATCAGGAACCCTAGATTCTATTACTAAATTTTCTACTAATCAGATACTGGGTTAATAGACAGGAAGCCTGGCATGCTGCAGTCCATGGGGTTGCAGAACCCTAGATTCTATTACTATATTTTCTACTAAACAGATACTGGGTTAATAGACAGGAAGCCTGGCATGCTGCAGTCCATGGGGCTGCAAAGAGTTAGACACCACTGAGCGACTAAACCACAATAACCAGATACGGAATAGACTATATAATCACTCTGGATCTCATTTTCCTCATCTCTAAGGTTGTCCAGCTAAGTTATTGTCACTTTCTCTCTAAAATTCCATTTGACTCTAGCTTTAGAAATTTGCATGAGTATTTCTGATTTTAGCATCCTAATATGGAATACAGGCCTGTTTATGACATATGCTTTCATATTTATCTCTTTTATTAATTCTAATTGCTTGGTTATGCAGTCTGCTCGAATTTTCTTCAGAAATAAATCTTAATTTATACTTCTCCCTGTCCAAAAAACCTTCAAAACACATTAGAAAGATGTCACCAAACTGTGAATAAAAGTCAACTCAAGTAACTGAAAACAAGTTTTTAAAAAACTTTTTGTAAGGATAAGAGTGTATGCTTTAGATAAGATGGGGTCAACATCAAACCAAGCACTCAAAAGTTAATGGGAAAGGAGTTCTACCAAAGCTTCTAGAATTACGTATTATCGTGATAAACAAGAAACAGAACAGGCTCAGAGTTAAGCAGCTTTGACCAACACCAGCTTATACTACATGCTTGCCACCTTGGATTCTGTACTACCATTTCATTCTTCCTGCGCATCAGTCATCAAAATTCAATTCTTTTTTCAAAACATCTAGCTCTGATGTACATCTTCTTATTTAAGCTCTGGCATCCACTTTGTCCAAGAATTCAAGCTCCTAGGCCGGCATTACTAAAATCACCATCACAGTTTACTGCTTTTCAAAGAGTGATTTAAGAACTTGCATCAGAATCATTTGGGATTCTGGTTAAAACAAGTTATCTCTTAGATTCCATATAAAAGAGCAGCACTATCCAGTATAAATAGAATACAAGTTACATACGTAATTGTAAAATGTTCTGGTAGATTAAAAACCTAAAAAGAAAAAGAAAGTGCAATTATTTTAATGTTTTATTTAATCCAATGCACATATAATATCATTGCAATAAGTAATCAATTAAAGACATATCAATATACTTTACAAGGCTTCCTTCGTGGCTCAGAAGGTAAACAGCCAGCCCATTTACCGGGGAGACCCGGATAGGATCCCTGCGTCGGGAAGATTGCTAGAGAAAGAAATGGCAACACACTCTAGTATTCTTGCCTGGAAAATCCCATGGACTGAGGAGTCTGGTGGGTTACAGTCCATGGGCCCCAAAGAGTTGGACACAACTGAACACCTAACTAAATCTATATATCTATATATATATATATATACACACACAAAACATTTGTTATATATATATATATATATATACACATATATATACACATATATACCGGAGAAGGCAATGCCAACCCACTCCAGTACTCTTGCCTGGAAAACCCCATGGGCAGAGGAGCCTGGTAGGCTGCAGTCCATGGGGTCACTACAAGTCGGACACGACTGAGCAACTTCACTTTGACTTTTCACTTTCATGCACTGGAGAAGGAAATGGCAACCCACTCCAGTGTTCTTGCCTGGAGAATCTCAGGGACGGGGGAACCTGGTGGGCTGCCATCTCTGGGGTCGCAGAGAATCGGACACGACTGAAGCAACTTAGCAGCAGCAGCAGCAGCAGCAGCACACATATATACATGTTTCTCATACTAAGACTTCAAAATCTGGTACTTTATTCTTGTAGCATATCTCAATTGAAACCAGCATATTTCAAGTTCTTAAGTCACATGAACTTAAGTTCTTAAGAACACAAAGTACTAACAAATAGTTCCTCTACAGATGGAAACCTCATATATTTCACCAGCCTTCTAGAATTCCCAAATTATACTGATGATATTTGCATCTCCAAAAAATTTACCAACTATAGTATTGGGAAACTGAAGGATGTCTTTCCTGAAGTGCTAAGTAGTAAGCTCCTTAGAGAGACAATTTCTACATGGAGAAAGGTGGGCATCACGCTCTATCAGCATGGCTCTAACCCAAAATCCTGGTAAGACACACAAACACACTTGTACCACAGAGACTAAAAGATGTAGGGAAAGTATTACTGGATCAAGTCAGCTTATTACCTATATACCTGTTTCACTCTTCAAACTGATTAAATTCTGATATATAACACTGTGTATAGGCCGAGTTCTAAGATGGCCCCCCAAATTTGTGACTTTGGCCCCCCAAAGTCTCTAGGGAACATATCCTATATAATCCTTCCCCTTGACTGTCGCCAGACATGTATTTATGAGGCAAAATCATTTTGAAGATTCAGTTCAGTTTGGTCGCTCAGTTGTGTCTGACTCTGCAACCCCATGAATTGCAGCACACCAGGCCTCCCTGTCCATCACCAACTACCGGAGTTCACTCAAACTCACGTACATCGAGTCAGTGATGCCATCCAGCCATCTCCTCCTCTGTCGTCCCCTTCTCCCCCTGTTCCCAATCCCTCCCAGCATCAGAGTCTTTTCCAATGAGTCAACTCTTTTATTCCTGTTCACTAAGATAAATATCTAACATCACAAAAAAAGCTGGTCATAACCTTGTAAAATCATTTACAAGCCTTTAGACTAAAGGCAGATCTTGAGAGAGAAATAGATATAGATAGATAGACAGATAGATGATAGATAGGGATAGTCTATTCTAAGAGGAAAAATGAAAGTCACTCAGTCGTGTCCGACTCTTTGCAACCCTGTGGACTATACAGCCTGCGACATTCTCCAGGCCAGAATACTGGAGTGGATATAGTTGTCTATGCTTTTCCCTTCTCCAGGGGATCTTCCCAACCCAGGGATCGAACACTGGTCTCCTGCTGAGCTCTCAGGGAAGCCCATTCTAAGAGGAAAGTTGCTAAGAAATAATGAAATTTATAATGAGGAAAAATGAAAGTCGCTCAGTCGTGTCCGACTCTTTGCAACCCCGTGGACTATACAGCCTGCGACATTCTCCAGGCCAGAATACTGGAGTGGATATAGTTGTCTATGCTTTTCCCTTCTCCAGGGGATCTTCCCAACCCAGGGATCGAACACTGGTCTCCTGCTGAGCTCTCAGGGAAGCCCATTCTAAGAGGAAAGTTGCTAAGAAATAATGAAATTTATAACTTTATTGAAATATAGTTGATTCACAATGTTGTTTCATTCCTGGTGTACAACAAAGTGGTTCAGTGATGCACACACATATTCTTTTTATATTCTTTTAGGTTATGAATTATTATAGGAATTTGAATATAGTTCTCTGTGCTATACAGTAGGACCTTGCTGTTTTCCTATTCTCAATTGAACAGTTTCCATCTACTAATTCCAAACTTCCAATCAAATACTCCCTCACTGCCCCCTCCCTCTTGGCAACCATAAATCTGTTCTCTATAGCTGTGAGCTGATTTCTGTCTCATAGTTAAGTTCATTTGTGTCATATTTTATATGCTACATATGAGTGATATCATATGTATTTGTCTTTCTCTTTCTGACTTACTTTGCTTAAGTATGCTGATCTCTAGGTCCATGCATATTGCTGCAAATGGCTTTTTTTTTTTCGGTCTGAGTAACGTTCCATTGTATATATGCAGCACGGTATTGTTACCCATTCATCTGCTGGTGGGCATTTCGGTTGTTTCCATTGCTTCGTTATTACAAATAGTGCTGCTGTGAACATTGGGGTGCATATTTCTCTTTGAATTATAGTTTTGTCTGGATATATGCCCAGGAGTGGGATTGCTGGGTTATATGGCAACTTTGTTTTTAGTCTTCTGAGGAACCTCCATACCTTTCTCTATAGTGGCTGCAATAATTTACATTCCCACCAACACTTTGGGAGGGTTTCCTTTTCTCTACAACCTTTCCAGCATTTGAAATTTATACCTTTTGTCTTATAAATATTTACTGTAGATGTTCAGTCACAAAACTTATAGATTATGAGCTAGTCATGTCAATGCAATTAAAAATATATACATAAACACACACACACCTCTGAAGTTGAGGCAGCATAGAATAGAAAAAAAGCACATAGGTTTGGAGAAAGAAGGACCTTTGTCTAAACTGATTTTCTGCTACTTACTAACTCTATGATATTCAGAATATATGTTAACTGGCAACATGCTAAGTGATCATCAAAAGTAATCTGATTATAACTACTCGTCTAAGATATTAATGGTCATCAGTATATCTACTACTGCGGGCAGGAATCCCTCAGAAGAAATGGAGTAGCCATCATGGTCAACAAAAGAGTCTGAAATGCAGTACTTGGATGCAATCTCAAAAACGACAGAATAATCTCTGTTCCTCTCCAAGGCAAACCATTCAATATCACAGTTATCCAAGTCTATGCCACAACCAGTAACGCTGAAGAAGCTGAAGTTGAACGGTTTTATGAAGACCTACAAGACCTTTTAGAACTAACACCCAAAAAAGATGTCCTTTTCATTATAGGGGACTGGAATGCTAAAGTAGGAAGTCAAGAAACACCTGGAGTAACAGGCAAATTTGGCCTTGGAATGCGGAATGAAGCAGGGCAAAGACTAATAGAGTTTTGCCAAGAAAATGCACTGGTCATAGCAAACACCCTCTTCCAGCAACACAAGAGAAGACTCTACACATGGACATCACCAGATGGTCAACACCGAAATCAGATTGATTATATTCTTTGCAGCCAAAGATGGAGAAGCTCTATACAGTCAACAAAAACAAGACCAGGAGCTGACTGTGGCTCAGATCATGAACTCCTTATTTCCAAATTCAGACTTAAATTGAAGAAAGTAGGGAAAACCGCTAGACCATTCAGGTATGACCTAAATCAAATCCCTTATGATTATACAGTGGAAGTGAGAAATAGATTTAAGGGCCTAGATCTGATAGACAGAGTTCCTGATGAACTATGGAATGAGGTTCGTGACATTGTACAGGAGACAGGGATCAAGACCATCCCCATGGAAAAGAAATGCAAAAAAGCAAAATGGCTGTCTGGAGAAGCCTTACAAATAGCACTGAAAAGAAGAGAGGCGAAAAGCAAAGGAGAAAAGAAAAGATATAAGCATCTGAATGCAGAGTTCCAAAGAATAGCAAGAAGAGATAAGAAAGCCTTCTTCAGCAATCAATGCAAAGAGATAGAGGAAAACAACAGAATGGGAAAGACTAGAGATCTCTTCAAGAGAATTGGAGATACCAAGGGAACATTTCATGCAAAGATGGGCTCGATAAAGGATAGAAATGGTATGGACCTAACAGAAGCAGAAGATATTAAGAAGAGGTGGCAAGAATACACAGAAGAACTGTACAGAAAAGATCTTCACGACCCAGATAATCATGAGGATGTGATCACTAATCTAGAGCCAGACATCTTGGAATGTGAAGTCAAGTGGGCCTTAGAAAGCATCACTAAGAACAAAGCTAGTGGAGGTGATGGAATTCCAGTTGAGCTGTTTCAAATCCTGGAAGATGATGCTGTGAAAGTGCTGCACTCAATATGCCAGCAAATTTGGAAAACTCAGCAGTGGCCACAGGACTGGAAAAGGTCAGTTTTCATTCCAATTCCAAAGAAAGGCAATGCCAAAGAATGCTCAAACTACCGCACAATTGCACTCATCTCACACGCTAGTAAAGTAATGCTCAAAATTCTCCAAGCCAGGCTTCAGCAATATGTGAACCGTGAACTCCCTGATGTTCAAGCTGGTTTTAGAACAGGCAGAGGAACCAGAGATCAAATTGCCAACATCCGCTGGATCATGGAAAAAGCAAGAGAGTTCCAGAAAAACATCTATTTCTGCTTTATTGACTATGCCAAAGCCTTTGACTGTGTGGATCACAATAAACTGTGGAAAATTCTGAAAGAGATGGGAATACCAGACCACCTAACCTGCCTCTTGAGAAATCTGTATGCAGGTCAGGAAGCAACAGTTAGAACTGGACATGGAACAACAGACTGGTTCCAAATAGGAAAAGGAGTACGTCAAGGCTGTATATTGTCTCCCTGCTTATTTAACTTATATGCAGAGTACATCATGAGAAACGCTGGACTGGAAGAAACACAAGCTGGAATCAAGATTGCCGGGAGAAATATCAATAACCTCAGATATGCTGATGACACCACCCTTATGGCAGAAAGTGAGGAGGAGCTAAAAAGCCTCTTGATGAAAGTGAAGGAGGAGAGCGAAAAAGTTGGCTTAAGGCTCAACATTCAGAAAACGAAGATCATGGCATCCGGTCCCATCACTTCATGGGAAATAGATGGGGAAACAGTGGAAACAGTGTCAGACTTTATTTTTTTGGGCTCCAAAATCACTGCAGATGGTGACTGCAGCCATGAAATTAAAAGACGCTTACTCCTTGGAAGAAAAGTTATGACCAACCTAGATAGTATATTCAAAAGCAGAGACATTACTTTGCCACTAAGGTCCGCCTAGTCAAGGCTATGGTTTTTCCTGTGGTCATGTATGGATGTGAGAGTTGGAGTGTGAAGAAGGCAGAGCGCTGCAGAATTGATGCTTTTGAACTGTGGTGTTGGAGAAGACCCTGAGAGTCCCTTGGACTGCAAGGAGATCCAACCAGTCCATTCTGAAGGAGATCAACCCTGGGATTTCTTTGGAAAGAATGATGCTAAAGCTGAAATTCCAGTACTTTGGCCACCTCATGCAAAGAGTTGACTCACTGGAAAAGACTGTGATGCTGGAAGGGATTGGGGGCAGGAGGAGAAGGGGACGACCGAGGATAAGATGGCTGGATGGCATCACTGACTTGATGGACGCGAGTCTGAGTGAACTCCGGGAGTTGGTGATGGACAGGGAGGCCTGGCGTGCTGCAATTCATGGGGTCGCAAAGAGTCGGACACAACTGAGCTACTGAACTGAACTGAGTTTCAATAAATAAAACTAGTTTCAATAGTCAAAGCTATGGTTTTTCCACTAGACATGTATGGATGTGAGAGTCGGACTATAAAGAAAGCTGAGTGCTGAAGAATTGATGCTTTTGAACTGTGGTGTTGGAGAAGACTCTTGAGAATCCCTTGGACATCAAGGAGATCAAACCAATCAATCATTAAGAAATCAAGGCTGAATATTCATTGGAAGGACTGATGTTGAAGGTGAAACTCCAATACTTTGAACACCTGATGCGAAGAATTGACTCACTGGAAAAGACCCTGATGCTGGAAAAGACTGAAAGCAGGAGAAGGGGACGACAGAGGATGAGATAGTTGGATGGCATCTCTGACTCAATGGAAATGAGTTTGAACAAGCTCTGGGAGTTGGTGATGGACAGGGAGGCCTAGCATGCTGCAGTCCACGGGGTCGCAAAGAGTCAGACATGACTGAGCAACTGAACTGAACCGAGTTTCAACCCAGTAATAGGCACAATAGGTAGGTGCTATAATACTTAATCTTTCCAGCAGAGCTCTCAGACATTTGATTGTTCTTTTTCAGATGAGGCAGTTGAGATTTAGAGGAAGCAAGAAAGTTACCTGAGCCCCATGAGCTAGCAAATGATACAGCTGGTAATCAAACCCCATCTTTCAGTAGCCAAAGCTACTATAAACCCTTAAAATGTATCAGACCATTTTGGGTGGTGGTAGACCCACTGAATCTCTGTAGAGTCCTCAGAAAATCTTTAGAAAATTTTCTGAAAATGTCATTTCATATATGGCACCATTCATGGATAGCACATAACTGAGACCATAGTGGCCTCTGGGGCTTTTTAGCTAAGTTCACTGTGAGAAGATGCACCAATGGTAAGAAACAACCATATTTGAGAATGCTCAGCATAGTAAATCCAATTCCAGAAAATGTATTTTTCTGCAAGAAAATAATAAAGTAGTTTCATGGAAAACTTTTGCAGTAGAAATTGAAAAGTCTCTGGAAAATGTTAGGTTTCTTCATTTTTGAATTAAGCATGTAGTATAACGTCCATACTTTATACTGAGTGAAATAAATGTCAAAGATAAGCAGAATTCTTTCCTATGATTTCACTCCACCAAAAATGTTTAACCTGCATACCAGACAAATCAAAATTATGTAAGATTTCTAAAAATCTTTTTATGAGTTCATGCCCTACTGGTATTACATACTAATTTTCCAAATCTGTAATTCTAAAAGGACATAGTTCCAAGAAGACCCACAAATTCCCAGAAAATAATATTTCAAACTCTAGATTATAACAAAAGCTAAGTGGCAATTCTTGTTGGCATTAGTATCTTCAGTATTTAACCTGCAATTAATTTGAATATGGTCAAATATTACAAAGATCTTCATTCAAGGCACAATAGTAAAAACTTCACTAAAGATTGCTTCTGAATATCAATGCCTTTTTATTGTGCCTGGAAATATAAATGTGTGGTGTGTGTATGTGTATACATGCCATCTTGAAGAATATTTAAAAATATATATAAAGTATCATCTGTATGCTTATTATTATACAACTATACAATAATAATAATGCTGTATTACATTAAATCATAGTATCATCTTCCTGAATAAAATAAGCTTTATTATCTGAATGGAAGGTTTAATTTAAGATTTACATTATGAATTATGTATGTGTTTTAGTATATATTATGTTTGATTATATAATACAAGTGAAGGGTTAATCTGAAGCCAAATAAAAATTTTTAAGATTATCTGACAAGTATTTTAAAAGTTGCAACTTGGATGATATCACAAAATACATTTTAGAAATATGAAGGAAAATAAAACTAAAAAGTGCTTGGGTTTTAGAAACACAAAGCAAAAGATTAAAATTATAAGTGATTAACTGTCATCCTGTTTCTTTGCTTATCCCAAATAAATACACTGTTTATTACTCATTGACTTCCACTCTGTGTCTATCTCCCACATTTGTTTCTTCACATCTTTTTATTCTGGTATCTCTCCTGAGCAGTTAGTCAGAGATTTTAAAGGCAGCAAACTCCTTCAAATTGCAGACAGATGCAATTTGAAGTTTCTAGGTGGACTTCATCAGTGACATTCCGTAGCTCTTACTACAACTCAGTGAGAGCTCCTGGAGATGCTAAACGGCCCTAGACAGTCTGACACTGAACATCAATCAAAGCATGGAGGATAGCCATTCTGACCATAAGACTGTATTTTACCCTTACAAACAAGGTTCTGCATATAGGCCATCAATATTCATTGCTAGTGAAGTCAAGGCATTTTCTTAGTCTTTGTATGTCTGTCTTTTAGATCTCAGTAATCAAGATTTAAATTCCCATGTGACATAGGAGGAGACATAGGAGAGGCGGGTCTGATCTCCGTGTGGCAAAGATCCCCCTGCAGGAGGGCATGGCAGTCCACTGCAATATTCTTGCCTGGAGAATCCCACGGACAGAGGAGCCTGGCGGGCTACAGCCCAAAAGGTCGCAGAATCGGACAAGCCAGAAGTGACTTAGCATGCACACACAGGAGACATGGTCTACATAAATATATAAACATTTATATAATATACTACACTATAATTAATATAATATACTTAATCATGTTATTAATTATAATATAATCAATTAACTAATTATAATTAATTATATATAACTATATATTATATATGTAATAATGATATATATACNTTCGTTTTCTGAATGTCGAACTTTAAGCCAACTTTTTCACTCTCCTCTTTCACTTTCATCAAGAGGCTTTTTAGTTCCTCTTCACTTTCTGTCATAAGGGTGGTGTCATCTGCATATTGATATTTCTCCCAGCAATCTTGATTCTAGCTTGTGCTTCTTCCAGCCCAGTGTTTCTCATGATGTACTCTGCATATAAGTTAAATAGGCAGGGTGACAACATACAGCCTTGACGTACTCCTTTTCCTATTTGGGACCAGTCTATTGTTCCATGTCCAGTTCTAACTGTTGCTTCCTGACCTGCATACAGGTTTCTCAAGAGGCAGGTTAGGTGGTCTGGTATTCCCATGTCTCTCAGAATTTTCCACAGTTTATTGTGATCCACACAGTCAAAGGCTTTGGAATAGTCAGTAAAGCAAAAATATATGTTTTTCTGGAACTCTCTTGCTTTTTCCATGATCCAGCGGATGCTGGCAATTTGATCTCTGGTTCCTCTGCCTTTTCTAAAACCAGCTTGAACATCAGGGAGTTCACTGTTCACGTATTGCTGAAGCCTGGCTTGGAGAATTTTGAGCATTACTTTACAGGCGTGTGAGATGAGTGCAATAGTGTGGTAGTTTGAAGATTAGGTTTAACAAAGAGGAAATCATCTGCCTGGGTCTGACTTAATCACATGAGCTGTTAAAAAGGCCTTCCTTGGAAAGAGAGAGAGTGCAAGTGTGACAAGGGCTCAAGACTGGCCTCTGGCCAACAGCTAGCAAACCAGTGAGGACCTCAACTTAAGAACAAAGATATTAATTCTGCCAGGAGCCAAGGACCTCAAACCCGGAGTTTAGATATCTCTTGCAGCCAGGGCCTTTCCTTTAAGCTTACCAGGCTACATAGAGCACCCAGCCATGCATGCCCAGACTCTTGATCTAAGGACTGAGATAATAAATGGGTGTTGTTGTTTTAACCACTGTGTCATAATTTGTTACACATCAATAGAAAACTAATACACTCAGGCACTTTTTCATATAATTAAATAACTACATCTGGGCAGGATCCTCAGACTTCATTTCACAAATAATTACTCCACCTGCTGTAGGAATACAATTGCTTCACAACTGACATGACATTAGTAGTGCACTATCTACTTAATTGGGTTTCCCTGGTGGCTCAGTGGTAAAGAATCTGCCTGCCTATGCAGAAGCCGGTTTGATTCCTGGGTGGGGGAAGACCCCCTGGAGGAGGAAATGGAAACCTGCTCCAGTATTATTGCGGGGAGAATCCCATGGACACAAGAGCCTGGCAGGCTACATGTCCATGAGGTCGCAAAAGAGGCAGACATCACTTAGCAACTAAACATCTGCTTAATACTTCTCATAGAAACATTGAAAGCCACTGGATTTGAGTAAGAATTCACTGAGAAGCTCTTCAGTGTTGACGAGCCTTTTTGGTGAGAGGACTTTATTCCCTGACCAGCTGCCTAGGGGTGGCGGAGTACACAGAGTAGAGGCTGGACTATCAGACGCAGACTTTTGCTGCCCCCAGGCTCCGCCTAGCAGCGGGGTCGGGGGTCGACGCGAGCTGAGCCAGGACGAGGGACAGAAAAAGGGATTCCGTTCATCCCTTGCTGACCTAGCCCAATTTCTCAGGAAAAACACCACGCTGGCACAGTAATAATACTTCTAAAACCTTGTCTGCAGCACGCAGCTGCTTTGAAAGAAAAGTGAAAGTGTTAGGCGCTCAGTCGCGTCAGATTCTTTGTGACCCCATCGGCTGCAGCCTGCCAGGCTCCTCTGCCCATGAAATTCCCCCGGGGAAGAATCCTGAAGTGCTTTGGCGTTTCCTTCTCCAGGGAATCCTCCCAACCTAGGGATCGTGCATTGCAGGTCTCCGGCACTGCAGGCAGAGTCCTCACCGTCTGAGCCACTAGGGAAGCAAACTCCCAGAGCACCTAGCAAGTTCTGACCGCTGACTAAGGATCACTGGGGCCACTCAGGGTGGCGGAAAGTTCATAACACTTTCAAAGAATCTTTCAAACTCGGGAATTGTGCTCCTAGGTCGCTCTGTCCGCAGACCCAGAGAGCGGCCACTAAAACCAGGACCTACCGTTTCCCCTCTAGCCGCCAGCCCGCCAGCCATCCCACAACTACAGCAGGAACTCAGCCAGGTGTCACCACCCTGGAACGGCGCCGCCACGCCTCCCCACTGCGCCTGCGCGAACCGCCGCTCCCGCCCGAGCGGAGAGAACTGGCTGGAGGCCGCCGCGCAGGGCGGGGTCTAAAGGCACTTCGCGCCTGCGCAAAGGGCGCGACAAGTGGGTCTAGAGGCACTTCGCGCCTGCGCAAAGGGCGCGCCGGCGTCCTGCGTCGTTCGTTTTGAAACGAGTGGCGGGGAACTGCTCCGGAAGCCCCTGGCGTCGCTGTCTGCTGGGTAGAGGCGCGTACGGTCATCCGTGGGCCTGGCCATGGCGCTGCAACTCTCCCGGGAGCAAGGCATCACCCTGCGCGGGAGCGCCGAGATCGTGGCCGAGTTCTTCTGTAAGTCCTCCTCGCGCGGGGCGGAGGGCAGGGAGAGCCGAGCGCAGGCCGCCCGCAGGCCCGCGGCTCGGCCGGAGCGGCGCGGCCTCAGGTGCCGGCAGGAGGGATCAGGAAGTGGGGCGGCGGGCGCCGCCTCCGCTCGCGTTGCTCCCGGCGGAGGAGGCGGCCCCGGCGCTGCGGGGTCCCGCCTTGCGAAATCCCCTTCGCGGGAGCTTTTCTTTCCGATGCAGAGCTCCTCCCACACCCCCCGCCCCTGCAATGGCGAGGGGCCTCGGGTGGGCCGTGACGGACTAGACTTCGGGTCGGGAAGCGCAGTTGTGAGCTCGGCCAGGTGTACCTGCTGACAGAACCTGGCAGGACCGGTGAGGATAAGAGGAGGAAGGAGACGGAGAGCGGCCTGCCTGGGCTTGGTACCCGTCTGTCAGTTGCCTGTTTTGACACCCTCTAATCATAAAATAGGCATTTGGACTTGTTTTACAATGAAATGAAATTTGGCACTGGTAGATTAATGCAGTTTGGCATTTTTCTTCTGTTGCCACATAAATGCAGCTATCACTTTAGACGCAAGATTTTAAGGATTTTTTTAATGCCACTTTGTACCTACTTGGCTTTCGGCAAAACACAAACACGTGTTTAGACATTTATAACTTTACACTTTAATGAAACCATAGCCCCATCTACATATGCTTTATTTCCCCCGAAGTTACAACCTGACGATGACTTTAATATTTCTTATGTTTTCAGCATTTGGCATCAACAGTATTTTATATCAGCGTGGCATATATCCATCGGAAACCTTTACTCGGGTGCAGAAGTATGGACTCACCTTGCTTGTAACTACTGATCCTGAGCTCATAAAATACCTAAATAATGTGGTGGATCAACTAAAAGGTATTTTATTGTTGGACACAGTTTTGAGTTTTGTAGGCCTTTATGTTAATAGGCTCCTCGGAGCTTCCCAGGTGATTCAGTGGTAAAGAATCCACCTGCCAATGTAGGAGACACAGAAGACTCAGGTTCCATCGTGGGTCTGGAAGATCCCCTGGAGGAGGAAATGCCAACCCACTCCAGCATTCTTGTCAGGATAATCCCATGGACAGGAGCCAGGCGGGTTACAGCCCATTGGGTTGTAAAGAGTTGTATATGAGCACACATTTTCTAGCTTCTTGGTGGTTATTTTTCAGCTCTGTACAGGGTAGTGTAAATCGCCCTACCGTATCCGATATAGTGAACCAATTGGGAGGGAAGCAGATAACATACAAATTAAAAGAATTCCCATCCTTCCTTCACTTTTGAGTAGGCTGAATATTTTAAGGTTCAAAATCTGATATGGCTTAACAAAACAATCTCCATCAACTCCTTCAGGGATGATAGAACACATTGGAATTTTATGTAATTATGATGGCGTTCATTATCTGAGAAAAATCCACTGCATATATTTTTTGTAGCTGCTTGGAGTCTAAAGCCATTATTGTATATATTAAGATGAAGAAACTAAAATCAGATTCAACTTAGGGAACTAAACTTTAAAAAGAAGGAACTACTAAATAACAGCACTCATAGGAATTTTCTTATTTTTCACCTGTTTCCATTTGTCTTTTTTTTTTTAATCATGCCTGTGAGTCAGTAAGCCTTTTCTATCTGCACACTCATTTTCAGCTCAAGAAGTTGCAGTATTGGATTAGTATGCTCCATCTATTCCTTTTATTTCTAGAATTTCTACTAGTTTCTTTTTCATATTTCTCTCCACTTAGGATTCTCGTTTCTAATTTCTCTGTGTTGTAAAATGTTTCTCCTTTTCTGCCTATTAGATCTTCCAAAGTACTAGTTCTAAAAATACTACAGCCGCATTTTTTTTTTTTTACTTTAAAATTCATGAATCACTTTTGTTGTTTCAGCTAGCTTCATTTTCAGATTACATCATTGCGTTTTCATTAACTTCAGAGCTAAGCCACCCATAGTTATTCATACAGCTGCACTCAGATTGTTTGGTATGGAACCTCTAGTCAACTGTGGATGTATGTCTTCATCTTAATATGAAGAAGTAGCAAGCCAGCCTTGCCTAAGTTACTGGTTTTTGGTTTGTGTCCTTTGAGACCAATAACATTTCTTGTCAGATGTATCTACACTTTCCTACTTAATTTCTCCCTTTTAGTTAAAATGGAGGAAATGCTTTACAGGCAAATTATTCAGTTCCACTTTTAAATTCCACTTCTCTAGCCTTAGGAACTTTACCCTATTTCCTCTCTCTTATGTTGTCAATTTCTTTGTTTTCATTTGGATTATTCCCATTGGTTTCATTTCCGTTTTTAAGAGAAGAAAAATCACCAACTTCCCCATATCTTCAAATTACCACTCAATCTCTTTTTCACAGGTAAACTGGTAAAAGTTGTTCATACATGCCAGGGGTGAGCGAGGCCAACAGGCCAGATCCAGCAAGTGGCTTATTTTTGTACTGCTTGCAAGCTAAGAATATTACATTTTAAAGAAGACTGTGCTACGTAGGTGACCCATAAGCCTTCAATATTTCTAAAATATTTTCTATCTCTTTAAAAAAAAAACCTGCTGATTCCTGAATAAAGTATTATCAGTTTCTAAGATTGAGGGCTCAGCCTGAGACCCTCTTACTATAATCTCTCTCTAGTTGACGTCTTACATGTACATAATTCTAGTAACAACTTGTGTATCTGACTCATGAACCAATATCTAACCAACCAAAGCCTCTCCTAACTCTTGGCTCATATATTGAGTGACCCCCTCATGTCTTTAAGCAGCTATATAATATACCACTTCACACTCCGTATATTAAAAACTGAATTTAGGATCATCTCCATTTCAGTTCTCTTTCCTCTTGGTGACTGGATCAACCATCCGACTACTGATAGAAATCAGAAACTTGGGAGCTATCCCTGATTCATTCCTCTTCCTTACCCTGAGGTAATCCAATAAATCTTAACAATTTTAACCATGAAATCTCTTGCATCTGTCTACTGCTTCATCTCTACCAGTATATCTTTCTCTATTATTAGCTCTTGCTTGAGTTATTCATGAATTAGTGCCCTAGATCCCCTGTTTACTTCCAGTTTACTGGAAGTTTTGTTGTTTCAACTAGCTTCATTTTCAGACTACATCGTTGTATTTTCATTAACTTTAGAGCTAAGCCACCCATAGTCATTCATACAGCTGCACTCAGATTGTTTGGTATGAAACCTCTAGGCAACTATGGATGTTGCCTAGAGGCCAAGAAGGATAGTTTTCAAATACAACTTGAATCACATCATACGCTGCTTCAAACACAGTAATGACCTCCTTAGTTCTTACAGTGTAACATCTTTAATTTGGCTCTCATGACCTTGTGTGGTCTGGCCCATTTATTTTGTCAGGCCAGCCTTGTTCATCCTCCCTTTCTTAAACTGCAGTTGTATTGGCCTCTTTTCAGTCCTCCGATCCAGTGCTGTGTTTTGAGTCTTAAGACCTATACCTTTAGCAGGGAGATCCCACATGCCACAACTAAGACCTCAGACCGCCAAAATAAATCCATCATTTCATATTTTAAAACCTATACTCTCTTCCCTGTTTTGCATATGTATGTTGTTGTCTCTTAGAACAAAACTCAAATCCCCGTGAGTCAGAATTTCCTATTCTGTGCTTTAATTGTAGTATATGTTGCACCATCATAGGTAACCACTATTATGTCATAGGAAACTGCACCATCATAGCAGTTACAGCTGTTAAAATTTCACATTTTTGTTGTGATTAGATTAATGACATCTCCTCCCTTCCCTTGGATTACGATGGAAGTACCTCATGTTCACTGTCTTAGCACCCAGTGCTGGCACAAATACTGAAAATTTGAAATCGGGAGCTAGGCCATTGATGGGGCAAATTTTCTGCACAATTTGGAGGAGAACCAAAATAGCAGTGGGAGAAATTTGCCAAGGATACAAAGTTGGTCTTGAGAGGAGAGTTGGTTTGTAATGCAGTAAACTAAAAAAGATGCGTTGTTTTGTGTATTGCAGAATGGTTATACAAGTGTTCAGTTCAGAAACTGGTGGTAGTCATCTCAAATATTGAAAGTGGAGAGGTCCTTGAAAGATGGCACTTTGATATTGAATGTGACAAGACTGCAAAGATGACAAGTAAGTAGAAATTACTTCCATTTTCGTATGTTTTAAAATTTATTTTCTTCACCAAATGAGTTCTAATTATATTGAACAAGTTTCATATAAAGTACAATTTTTTTTCTAGGATTTTTTTAAAATATAAATTTATTTATTTTAATTGGAGGCTAATTACTTTACAGTATTGTGAACCTGATGGAAATTACTGCCCTTAGAATGTGCTTTGGGCTCTAGGATCTCCCATTGAGCCCTGGCAGCCTTGCTGTCTTTTGCATCAAAGCCAGTTACATTATTCACCTTTTTCATGCTGGGAGGGATTGGGGGCAGGAGGAGAAGGGGACGACCGAGGATGAGATGGCTGGATGGCATCACGGACTCGATGGACGTGGGTCTGAGTGAACTCCGGGAGATGGTGATGGATAGGGAGGCCTGGCGTGCTGCGATTCATGGGGTCTCAAAGAGTCGGACACGACTGAGCGACTGAACTGAACTGAACTGAACTTCATGTTCACTGTCTTAGCACCCAGTGCTATACCTGGCACAAATACTGAAAATTTGAAATCGGGAGCTAGGCCATTGATGGGGCAAATTTTCTGCACAATTTGGAGGAGAACCAAAATAGCAGTGGGAGAAATTTGCCAAGGATACAAAGTTGGTCTTGAGAGGAGAGTTGGTTTGTAATGCAGTAAACTAAAAAAGATGCGTTGTTTTGTGTATTGCAGAATGGTTATACAACTGTTCAGTTCAGAAACTGGTGGTAGTCATCTCAAATATTGAAAGTGGAGAGGTCCTTGAAAGATGGCACTTTGATATTGAATGTGACAAGACTGCAAAGATGACAAGTAAGTAGAAATTACTTCCATTTTCGTATGTTTTAAAATTTATTTTCTTCACCAAATGAGTTCTAATTATATTGAACAAGTTTCATATAAAGTACAATTTTTTTTTCTAGGATTTTTTTTAATATAAATTTATTTATTTTAATTGGAGGGTAATTACTTTACAATATTGTATTGGTTCTGCCACACATCAACATGAATCCGCCAAAGGCATACACGTGTTCCCCATCCTGAACCCCCCTCCCACCTCCCTCCCTGTGCCATCCCTCTGGGTCATCCCAGTGCACCAGCCCCGACCATCCTGTATCATGCATCGAACCTGGACTGGCGATTCATTTCACATATGATATTATACATGTTTCAGTGCCATTCTCCCAAATCATCCCACCCTTGCCCTCTCCCACAGAGTCCAAAAGACTGTTCTATACATCTACGTCTCTTTTGCTGTCTCACGTACAGGGTTATCGTTACCATCTTTCTAAATTCCATATATATGCGTTAATATGCTGTATCAGTGTTTTTCTTTCTGGCTTACTTCACTCTGTATAATAGGCTCCAGTTTCATCCACCCCGTTAGAACTGATTCAAATGTATTCTTTTTAATGGCTAGGATGTTTAATTTGATCCTTAGTCTTCTGTGGCAAAAAATAGTTCACTGTCTTATATAGATAATGTACTTTTAACATAATTGCCTATGGTGTAAATTGGTGAATCTCATCCGTCAGTGTTTATGGTAGTATGTACTTGGTGGCCCATTTAGTGAATTGTTTAAAGGTACTTTTAACCATCAGGGATTTTCCTAGATTCCCCAAGCCTAAGATTCAGCTCTATTGTATTTCATTGAATGCCCCAAATTTTCTAAGACACTTCATAAAAAGTTTCCAGACCACCTGAATGGGAAATGCTCATATGATCATGTCTAGCATTGTCCTAGGCTTGCTTACTGGTAAATTCAGAATCATTTTTCATAATGAAATGTAGTTTGCTTCTGAAGCCTTTGGTTTTTTTTTTAGGAAATTTTTAGCTTATAAAAATAATTTGATATTTAATTTAATATCTTATTTGAGACAATAGGGAATTAAGCATTAGGAAAAATGCACCAACAAAATATTTTAGATACTATAGTTTTCATTTTTTGAAAGGTACTGTAGTTTTCCTAACTTGAAGCACTTGGCCATTTTTCTGATTATCTGATACCAAATGACCTGATTTTAAGACCACCCCCCTAGAAAATGACTGGAATGATAAATGAAAAATAAAAATGGATATGCCTCCTGTGGTATATAGGCCCTAATAGTATACTTATAACTTACCAAAAAAAAAAAAAAAATTCCATTTTAATGTATTACTTATTTGATCTTGGCAGCATTTAATCAGTCTTACCAATGTTTTAAATAATTTGTTAACACTTAAATTGATTTGGTTTCCTCAATAGTGCACCCAGAGAAAAGTCTCAGAAAGCTATCCAAGATGAAATCCGTTCAGTGATCAGACAGATCACAGCTACAGTAACATTTCTGCCACTGTTGGAAGTTTCTTGTAAGTATTATACAACTTCACATTGACTTAAAATTTGTCAGGGAAAAGACTAAGCTACTATTTTAAGAATTAGCCCTTTATTAAGTTTTTTCTTAATTATTAATATTATATAATAAAAATGAAAAACACATTATAAAGCAGAAGTAGTGTTATATGCATTCTAGAAATTTGGAAATTCTGAAAAGGAAAGGAATGAAAGTATTCCATAATATTCATTCTTCAATGTCTTAATGTAATCCCGTTCATTATCTTAATTTTTTATGTATATTAAGGCTAGCCATAACTGTCTTGCTTTTCTACGTTGTCAGATATTTCCTGAATGCCTATTATATGTGAGACACTGCTCTAGGCCCCAGGCTACATCAGTCACAGAGCCCAGATGTTAGGTTTCCTTCAGGTTACCTTTATGCTATCTTGTGTGATTGACTCCATACTTTCTGCAGATAATGGTTTTCTCTTTTTAAAAAAAGCAAACTTGAAGTTTTCATAAGATAAAGCAAAAGAAGTGCAATATTTTCTGTAATACAGTAAATTTCTATTGAGGAAAAGCAATTGACTAGTCATTACAGACCAGGCTAAACTATCTTTTCTAATACTGTGGGTGGTTCAAAATGTGAGAGAGACAAGGAGGGTTCTTCTACTTCGGAAAAAAATAATGTACTTTAATGATTTTATCTCCAATTTAGGTTCATTTGATCTCCTCATTTATACAGACAAAGATCTGGTTGTACCTGAAAAATGGGAAGAGTCGGGACCACAGTTCATTACCAATTCTGAGGAAGTTCGTCTTCGTTCATTTACTACTACAATTCACAAAGTAAATAGCATGGTAGCCTACAAAATTCCTGTCAGTGACTGAGGATGAGATATGGACAATAATGTACTTGTAACTCTCAAATGTGGTTTTCCTATCAGATCAACATATCAACATATAGTTGATATGTTTTATTTCATTGGTTAATTTTTAGATGAGGAAAACTTAACATGATACTTTACTGAATCTGTGCAAAATTGTTCCGTTTTTGGTACCTATCTGACTTTCCATAGGGTTGACATAAGTTACTGCACAGATGGCATCAGTACTGCAGTGTTACTTTCTTTGAAGGTAGTAACCATAGGTGGGAAAACTTGCTAACTGCCTTTCTAAATCAGACTTTTGGTCAACTAGTCAAGTAGCTTGACTCAGAATATAGAGAAATATTTAAATATAAAGTAGAAAAGAAATATGAATATTCCGAATCTTCATTTACATCCTGAAAGTAACTAATGATAGTCCATAAGTAGTGAAATATTTTTCCTATTGCATCCTCTTGTCATTTATTTCATTTGTATAGTTTCCGTATTGAAAATATGTCCAATTATTTGAGTTTAATTTATGTAACTTGAGCCTATAAAGCTGTGGATATTCCCACTTTTCAAATTGTTGTGATACAGAACTCTTAAGAATGTCTTTTGATGTTTTATAAAATCAAGCTTTAAATGACAGTGATGAAATAAAGTTAAATGTGTATGTTTTAAATTTGTGTTAAGTTTTTTATATTGGTGTATTGATACAGTTAAGTAGTTATTATGGATTCAGTATGGCATATTATTTCTTGTGCCTACTATGTTGTAGGGAGGGCCTAAGGATACAAAGTTGGGTAAGTCTCGAGGTACTTTCAAGTTATTGGACAAACTTTTATTAAACCTCCTTCAACCTATAACCGATAACAGATTTAAAATAAACATTGTTCTTTATGTAAAATGATAAATGTCACTTGGAATTAATTCAGTTTAGCAAGTGTTAGATTGTATACAACCTTTCTATGCTCTTAGGTTTCTTATCAGTGACCCTTGAACAACATAGGGGTTGGAACATTGACCCTCTAAGCAATTGAAAATCCCAGTAAAACTTATAGCCAGCCCTTCATATCTGTGGTTACCCAAACCCATGGATTCAACAAACCATGGATCATGTAGTACTATAGTATTTACTATTGAAAAACAGCCAAATATAAGTGGACCTGCACAATTCAAACTGCCGTTCGAAGGTCAGCTGTGTACTTAACGCACCATGTTTACTCCTCTGCCTATGCCTTCATCAATACTCTCGTCAGGTATGCTCTTTCAGTTCCTGCCTGTTTTTCCAGGGTCAGTTTAAGGCATGCTTTCTAATCTCTATACTAAATCTTAGCTCATTTTGTAATAATTCAATTTTTTAACTGTGTAGTAGCAAACACTGTTTAAGATCTTTATATGTATTTATTCAATCTTCACTAGTAAGTAAATACACATAATCTGTATCCATTCATGCAAAACTTACATAATGAGCATCTGTTAATGTGCAGAATAAGAATACTGCATGCCATGCATTAGGAAGAATGAAACAAAGTCCTGGCCTTTCTACAGCTTGAGATCTTATGAAGGAGAGGAAAGTATATGACAGAGGACCATAAAGTAACCAGATAGGTTTATTTCTTTGTGTGTTTGTGTTATTTCACTTGGAATAATCTTTCTCTGATCCAGTTGGGTGCTTGTGGAGAATAAAGGGCAGTGTCTTGCATTCTTTCATCTCTTGGTGGTGCTGGACAAATAGGTGCCAGTCTTTGATGATGGGTATCATGTATGCTGCTGCAAAAGCCATCGCCAGAGAGAAGCTGAAAGTATCTAATTTAGGTCCACCCATGTCTTTTTCTCCTGAATAAGAAAAGCAGTTATGTAGAAGTGGAAATTGTATTGATTTAGGGATGATCAAAACGCAATATTCAAAAAACAAAGATTATGGCATCTGGTCCCATCACTTCACGGCAAATAGGGAAAAGGTGGAAGCAGTGACAGATTTTATTGGGCTCCAAAATTGCTGTGGATGGTGACTGCAAGCATGAAATTAAATGACACTTGCTCCTTGGAATAAAAGATGTGACTATTGATGAAAGTGAAAAAGGACAGTGAAAAAGTTGGCTTTAAAGCTCAGCATTCAGAAATTAAGATCATGGCATCCAGTCCCATCACTTCATGGCAAATAGATGTGGAAACTGGCTGGCTATTTTGGGGGCTTCATAATGACTGCAGATGGTGATTGCAGCCATGAAATTAAAAGACTCCTTGGAAGCAAAGTTATGACCAACGTAGACAGCATATTCAAAAGCAGAGACATTACTTTGCCAACAAAGGTCCGTCTAGTCAAGGCTATGGTTTTTCCTGTGGTCATGTATGGATGTGAGAGTTGGACCATAAAGAAGGCTTAGCACCGAAGAACTGATGTTTTCCAACTGTGGTGCTGGAGAAGACTTGAGAGTCCCTTGGACTGGAAGCAGGTCAAGCCAGTCAATCCTAAAGGAAATCAACCCTGAATATTCATTGGAAGGTCTGAAGCTGCAGCTCCGATACTTTGGCCACCTGATGGAAGAGCTGACTCATTGGAAAAGACCCTGATGGTGGGAAATACTGAGGGCAAAAAGAGAAGAGAGCAGCAGAGAACAAGAAGGTTAGATAGCGTCACTGAATCAATGGACATGAATCTGGGCAAACTCCAGGACATAGTGGAGGATAGGACCCTGGGGGTGTGCAAAGAGTCAGACAACTTAGCAACTGAACAACAGAGTCTCTGTTTCCAAACAGCGTGAGGTGCGTTATAGTGGTCACTATTAAGACAGTTGAATTCTTGGGCAATTCTTGACGTTTGAGAGATTGAGAAGGAAAGCAGGATTGAGGAAAAATATGAAGAGAGTTGAAAATTATGATCCTGTTTTAGGAAATATGTTTGAAAATCTTTATAGAAAGCAATGGCTGCTTCTGGAAACACTGCCTCTTTGCTAATAGGAATAATAAATTTGGTTCTTTCCCCTAAAAGCACACCAGTAGCAACATTATGGATTACTGATAACACTTAAATGTCATTTATGTATTTAATATTAGTGATCTTAATACTGATTTATTATGATGATGATTTATTATGATTCATACCCTCTTTTCAAGAGTTATGTCCAGAAATTTATGCTCTGGATTTGAATGTTAGTCTCAATAGGAGCTTCAGCCATACAGTCTATTGCCTAGAAGTTACTCTATAGTACCAATTCTGCATTAGCTAGGCTCTTTTAAAAAACGGGCTTTAAAAAAATTAAAGAAAGAACATTAACTACATAAAGAATCAAAGGGAAGGCTGAAAACTAGAGAACTAGGGCTCTCAAGTCACAAATTTGCAAACTCTAATAAATGGGTCACTGGTATTACCAGTGACATCTCCAAAGGAGTCAAACTGATGGCTTCAAAAAGAGTAATATGGATAGTTAAAAAAAAAAAAAAAAAGACAATGAGGAGCCTTAGCATTCTAACAAGCTGAGATGTAAGACTAAGAATTCTGGGAAATTGCAGTTTTAAATACTTGGATCACTTGGACGCAGCCAGCGTTATTAAGATGGTTGAATTAGATTGCATATTACTATTGTGAGTTTTCTGAGAAGCTAGTCATGATCTTTTTTTACCTCTTACAGATTCTATATCGTTTCAGAAATATACTTACTGGAGTTGAGTAGGAAGACGCCAAGCTGTGAGCTTTATTGAGAAAGCTTGACTGGAAAAACTTTGGCCTACGATTCCCATTGAACTTGTCCCACTCTCTATACCTTGAGGCTCACCTTGGAAGGGAAATACTTAATCTAACAGAGGAAAGAATTGTGACTGACATCCCCACCATGTTAAAGAAGTTGATTCCAAGAGAGTCTGGTAAGCTTCCAGACTGGCCTGCACTCTGACTCAGTTCTGCTTACTATAGGTAGAGGAATGAAAACATGTTCCAGCTGAGCCCATCAGAGTCTGAACTAGAGCCCGGAAGGGACTGAAATCCAACCTAGTCTTCAGGGTCCTTCTCCCCGTATCGTTAGCTGGACAGAGAAGTCAGTCCTCTGGTACTTTTACGCAGAGGTAGAACAATCTCACGTGTTGGCTGAAATGGCAACCCACTCCAGGGGTCTTGCCTGGAGGATCCCATGGACAGAGGGGCCTGGTGGGCTACAGTCTATGGGGTTGCAAAGAGTCAGACACGACCTAGCAACTAACACCCAAACAAGCCCAACAGTGACAACAAACATTTGTTTCTCCTTCAGGTCTGCAGGTCAGCAGATCACCTCATTCTCGCCTAAGTCTACAGGCCACACGTCTCACTTTACCACTGAAGGGGCACAGAATTCTGAGGCTTCGCTTCAGACCTGTACACTGATGCTTTTCCACATTCCACTGACCAAGGCAAGTCTTATGGTTAAGCCAAACTTCAGCGGGAAAGGGAAATACACTCCTCCCAAGGAGATGGTGGGGAGAGGTGTGAAAATCGAATGAAAGGATCTAATAGACCAGGGATTGGCAAACTTTTTCTGTAAAGGGTCAGTTTAGGCTCTGCAGCCAATATGGTCTCTTGCACCTACTCAAGTGAGTCAGTTGTTATGAAAGCTCCTCAGAGAGTAAGTAAACGAATGAGCATGGCTGTGTTCCAGTAACAAAAAGCTGATGTGCTGTATTTGGTCCATGGGTTACAGTTTGCTGACCCCTATACTAGATACTTTTGCTCATTTGTTCACAAATGTTCAAACCTGTCCCTGGCTCAAAGCAACTGATTCTCTGATACTTAAGGCTCACATTTAAAACATCATTATTCGTTGAATCCATCCACAGTACCTCAAATGGGATGGCCCTCTATTTCATCTCAATCCCGTATTGAAACATAACTGGCTATTTCTTTGAGGTACTCCTCAGGACACCCTACAATGAAGTTTTATCTGAAAACTTGGGAAGGGAGCCCCTTTGGCATATGACGCCTATGAAGAGGTTGAAAACAGCAAAAATGCTACATGCTTCTATTTTTAATCACTGTATACAATAAACATGGATGCTGAATACATTTTTATTACTAGTATGCATTCAGCTTCTTAGGTTCCTAATCTCCTATATGTGTTGTAATTATGTACTGAAAAATTACTAGCATAATAAGGTAGGTACCCACACACATTTTTTCTTTACCTTCTGTTTCATGTAATTGTAAGATTTATCTTAATTTTATTAAATGTGAAAATTCAGGATAGCTGAAATAATGCTGCATTGTAATACCTATCTTTTCCACCAGGTGTCACTAATACAGTGAATTTCTTTTGACTCTAAAGACTAATATTCACCTTTTCTTATTGAAAGTTAACATTGGGACTTCTGGCTACAAAAAGACATCAGGAGAAGAAACACAGCATCTGTCTTTTGCTAGGCATTTTACATGAACTGTTTTATTCAACTCTCATGCTTTAGTGCACAAGAAGAATTGCAGGGTCAGTGGGCATGTAAATGGCAGTGTGTTTAAAGTTTAGATGGTCTCCTTTGTCCCTGGCTGTGGAAGTTTATTTGACTCCATAGCAAGCACATCGAAAGGAATGTTTCTTCACCATTTTCTTAGTGGCTCTTACCGTCTACATCCTGTTAGCAACTCCGTGTCCAGAATAAGTCAGTTTTCCTTTACTGGGCTTTAAGTTACATTGGTGAGTTTGTATTTCCACCTCAGATGACTCTGACCAATGATGGGAAGCAACCAAAAGACAGGACATTTTCCGATACCATATCTATATTGTTTATAGAAAAAAATCAAGTATGAATTTTCAAGCATTTGTGAACCAGTTTTCCAACTTGCCAGGAGAATTGTTCATTACTCCTTGGGGCATTAATTTTTGGCTTAACTTGTAAATAATTTCTCATTTTTAAAAATTCCATGAATGAAACTGCCTTTCAGTTATTTATTCATTGTAACCATGATAAAAGTTTGTGTTGGAATAACTATGGAATAAAACCTGTCTATTAAACTTCAAATTTTATTAGTTATATTTTCTAAAAACAGATCCCAAGTAATCTTTCCATTCTTCATGATTATGGCTTTGAAAGTCAGCAGAATTAACCTATGCTTATTTAAAAAATAATCTAGCTGGGGAAACTACTTAATCTCCATTAGAGCAGACAATCCTGTTCCAATCTGGCAAAAACACTGTAGCCCTAGAAACAAAACTGTTAGAAAAGGCCTAGAGAGAAAAATGTCAGAGCTGACCCTCTGATTACACAAGTCAGTTTATGTTACCGCTTCACCTATTTTTGCCCTCCTATCATTTAATCTATGTTTATACTAGAGAAACATAATACAGTTTCATTTATTTGTCTAGGTCCATTTTCATCTACATTTATCTGCATCATTTTGCTCTGCAAGCTTGTTTGCACAAAGGAACTTAACATCTGATCAAAATATTTATTGTCTTGAAATTTCATCTGTGCTGGAAAAGGCCTCTGAGCATAAGCAGGCTAACCACACTCTGCTTCCATGCAAGGAAACGATCTCAAACTTCTCTAAAAACTAGTTAGATACAGATATATCAAGTAGATGCCTAGACATGAATATGATTTCTATCTGAAGGGCAGTCTCCTTGTCTATGTGCAGAAGTTAGTGGTTTTAGAAATTGAGTCAGTAATACCAAAATAGTTCATGTCTAAAATACCATTCTTGGATTGCTGTACTCAACCATAATAATCAATACAGCTCTGTGGAAACCAACTCAAAGTTTCCAGATCTAAAAAAGGAAATTTGTAGGCAATGATTATCTACCATGTGCCAAGCACCAGTGAATGCTTTGCATCTGTTCAGTCTCATTCCTTCTAGAAGACCAGAGGGTGGGGCTCGTGAGGAAGTGAGAGACTTGGGCTGCAGCCTGTGGCCTTGGGAACTGGTGAGGGGACATGGGGAGGGCCATGGAGCAAAGAAAAGGATGAGGTCTGAGTCTCCAGTGACAAGTCCTCTGCAGTAAGCCTCAGTTCAGGACTGCGAGGGGAGAAGAGTGTGGAAAGAGAAGGACTGGATCCAAAAGGAAGGTTTCGTAACTGTTGATGCCTAGAGGGTAACCATGAAGGAACACTGAGTAGGTAGGAAGAGTCCTTCATAGAATATCTTTAGCTCAACTTATAGATAGGAATGGGCTCTTTCATCAAAATCCTCAGAACAAACTGTCTTCATTTTGCACCTGTAAAAAGTGAGATTCAGGTAGGGTAAGTAATTTGCCCAACTTCAAACATCCTGAATACATTCCCAGACCTATTTCCAAAACGAATATTCTTTCTACTGTACCTCACTGCCTCTCAGAGACTAGGGAACAAGGAAGAGCTCCCCTGCTCCCGTGTCCATCTCAGCCAAGGAGACGTACCACATGAATCGAACCCCAGGCTGGAGAAGAGAAAACTCACAGCCACAATATTTGACTGTCGAGGTGCATTAACTTTTTAAAAAACCTTTTCATGATAAGCTATCACTAAATGTTTGTAAACACAGAGCGTTTTGCTGTGTAACAGGAGCATTTTCTTCTATCAACATTTTCTTCTCTCATTCTTTCACTTGTTTTTGTACCAAGTGCTGTGTTGGAATTTGGGTTTCTACTTTATGGGCTTTAACCAGTTTGAGAAACAGACACAGAAAATAGGAAGAGATTGAAATGTATTTATTACTACCTAAACTATGGGGTTCCTATTAATGCTGGGTAGGAGGATGAGGCTTAGACCTAAAGCAGAAACAGGTTTGCTCCTCCTCCTCCATAAATGAACTGTGAACACTCAGAACACTTCCATCCTGCTCACTCAAGCCCCTAGTGTGGGAATAAGAAGGCCTGCATCCTGAATTCCAAGGGCAGAACTAGAAACTAGCACCTTCCCTGAGCTCCTGTAAGGCTCAGAAAGTGTTCCTCTTTGTTGTTGGGATGGTGCGAGAGAAAGTGGAGAGAGGAGCCCCTAACATTTCTCCAGTACCAGTTCCCATCAGCAGGATCAGAACAGCAACCCGGAGGCAGAAGTAATGTGCATCCCTCCCAGTGTCTGCCGGGTTTTTAACCTTTTGTCATACCACACTGTGCTCCACTTGCATCACGCCAGTTATGTTGGTGCCCAATCCTTCCAGGCATCTATGTGAAAAAAATATTCATGGTGATGGCAATGAGCATTTTTTTTACTTTGGTAATTATATATTTTAATATGTATTCAGAAAAATATACAACACATTTTAACATACGAGCTAAAGATTTTTAAGTACACATAACATTTTTTTCTTTTTGAAGTATTAGTGTGGGTGATAGGCAAATAAAGAAAAGTCACGAAGGCAACGTGTATATGAAGGGAGGCTGGGAGGCGATGTCCTGAGCCATGCCCTCATGAGGTCAGACGTAAGCCAGGGTGGCTGTCCCTAAGCGGGGCAGGCTGCGTGCTCACAGTGCTGCGTGCTCTCACCATCGGGCACTCTGCTCCTTGCTGCACAAACCTCCCCATTGGAACTACTGACGGGCATTTCACTCTGCCCACAAAAGACTCTGTCGGCATATGAGTCAGACAGGATTCCATGCAGCACCATAAACTCAAAATTCACTCCCTATTCTATTCTTATCACTAATTATGTCCTAGCATGCTATCCAAAATACGTCAACAGACTTTATGAAATGAACACAAAGACTGGATCAACAACAGAAAAACCCTCCAAATTCAAACAATAGGAAGCTCTTATTATTTAACTTCCTCGAAACTAACTCCTCCTGCAAATAAAAGACCATAGAAATTAAAGCCCAAATGCCTTCACTCCCAATGTTATGGGCTCAGTATCAGCCAGAGGGTCTTACACAGTTGTCTGGCTTCCTATATCTGCAGCTGCGTCCTAGGCTCTCTTTCATAAGAATGTAGCTTCTTTAAATCCTAATCTCTAGTTGTGTAATGTAGGTCAACACTGCTCTTCTCAGCCAAAGAACACAACAGACGGCTCGGCTGTGCCTGTGTTGGAGACAGTGAGGGCTTGAGAAGAGC
>SJYX01022565.1:1700-36175 GCA_006410675.1 Oreotragus oreotragus | reverse complement strand
CGTGTGGAGACATGCAAGCCCGCTCTCCTCTCGAGCTCAAAAGCCATGTCAGGCTTCCTGTTGTGTTGACGTAGGGATCGGTGGCTTTCTGTCGAGGTGACACAGGGCTGTCACACCTACCATCGTGGTTTGAGTTGATCTTTGTGTTGACCGTCGTGTCAGTGTACGGGGTTAACTCTATCTGGAGTGCAGTGGAAAATCTTGGTCTTTTGAAATGGTGGCTAGACCACTGGAGTTCTTCTCCAGTGTCAGGTTGAGACCACCTCCACTTGAGGTTCGACCGGAACACCAGNTGCCATCATGTTTTGAGTTGATCTTTGTGTTGACCGTCGTGTCAGTGTACGGGGTTAACTCTATCTGGAGTGCAGTGGAAAATCTTGGTCTTTTGAAATGGTGGCAAGACCACTGGAGTTCTTCTCCAGTGTCAGGTTGAGACCACCTCCACTTGAGGTTCGACCGGAACACCAGGATTCCTTTCCCGACCAATCAGCGAAATGGGACCTCTCCTAGAGATGAGCAGGGAAAAATGGTGTGCTTCTTGAGATGTGGTGGAACCCTGGGCGTTCCTCTCGAGTGGAGATGTGTATGTCGTTGAACTTCTTGAGATGCCTCAAGGGTGTCAAGGACCCTTTCTAGGCTCAAGAGGGAAGGGGGGATTTCTCTCAAGACACCTCAGTGGAAAAGCACGTTTAGGGGAGAATCTACTGGTTTACTCGAGTTGCATCAGCACACTTGTGGTTCTTCTCGAGTTATGGTGGGGACTTCAGGGACCTGCTCGAGTGGCCTCAGGAAAGTCCAGTCTTTATGCGAGTTGTGAGGGGCCACTCAGGATTCCTCTGCAGTCACTGCTGGGGCCAAGGTCCTCATCTGGATTTGAGGCCGGAAACTCTGGTTTCCTCTCTAGTGCCGACATGGATCTGTGGGTTTTTCTGGAGTTGTTAGAGGGGAGTCAGGTCTTGTCTCGTGTGGAGACATGGAAATCCGCTCTCCTCTCAAGTTGGAAAAGCAGTTTTAGTGTTCCTATCAGGTTGACATAGGGATTGGGGGCTTTCCCTCGAGGTGCCACAGGGCTGTCCACCTGCCATCGTGTTTTGAGTCGATCCTCGGGGTGAACACTGAGTCATTGCAGGGGAGTCAGGGATATCTGGTATACACTGGGACTTTGTGGTCTTTTGAAATGGTGGCATGACACCTGGTGTTCCTCTCGAGTGACAAGTTGAGACTGCATCCTCTTGAGGTGTGACGAGAATGCCAGGATTCCTTTACTGATGAAGCAGGGAAACGGACACTCCTCTCGAGTTGAGGAAGAAAAACCACAGCTATTCTTGAGTTGTGGCCAGACCCTCAGTGTTCCTCTCGAGTGAAGACGATTATGTCCTTTAACTTCTTGAGTTGCCTCAAGGGTGTCAGGACCTTTTCTACACTCAAGACGGAATGTGGGATTTATTTCCAGATGCTGAAGCAGAATAGGACCTTATCTCCAATTGAGGGGAGAAACTCCTGGTTTTTCTCAAGTTGTGGCAGCAAATTGGGGTTCCTCTCGAGTTACTACAGGGACCTCAGGGACCCTCTCCTGTGGCCTCTGGAGTGTCCAGTCTCCATGCAAGTTTCAAGGGGCCTCTCGGGATTCCTCTGCAGTCACTGCCGGGATGGAGGTACTCATTTGGATTTGAAGCCAGAACCTCAGTTTTCCTCTTCAGTGCTGACATGGATATCGGGATTCCTCTGGAGATTCCACAGGGGATTCAGGCCTTGTCTCTCATGGAGACATGCAAGTCGGCATTCCTCTTGTGGATGAAAAGCAGTTTCAGGCTTCCTGTCGGGTTGACATAGGATTCTGTGGCTTTCTCTTGAATTGCCACAGGACTGTCACAGCTGCCATTGTGTTTTCAGTAGATGCTCACTGTCAATGTTGAGTCAGTGCAGGGGAATCAGGTGCATCTGGAGTACACTGGCACTTCATGATCTTTTGAAATGGTGCAACGAGCCCTTGAGTTCCTCTCGAGTGTCAAGTTGAGACTGCCTCCTCTTGGGTTGTGACAGGAATGCCAGGATTCCTTTCTCAACAAAGCAGGCAAATGCATCCTCTTCTCAAAATGAGGGGGGAAACCCAGGGGTCTTCTTGAGTTGTGGCGGGATCCTCCGTGTTCCTCTCGAGTGGAGACGGTTATGTCAGGGGACATCTTGAGTTGCCTCAAGGGTGCCAAAGACCCTTTGAGGCTCAAGAGAGAAGGTGGGATTTCTTTCGAGATGCCACAGTGGAAAAGGACCACATCTCGCATTGAGGTGAGAATCTCCTGGTTTTTCTCGAGTTCTGGCAGCTAACTTGGGGTTCCTGTCGAGTTATGACAGGGACCTCAGAGAGCCTCTTGAGGGACCACAGGATAGTCCAGTATCCATTCGAGTTGCGAGGGGCCTCACGGGATTTTTCTCCATTCGCTGACTGGGTTGAGGTCCTCATCTGGAGTTGAGACTGGAACCTCAGGTTTCCTCTCCAGTACTGACATTGTTCTCGGGGTTCCTCTGGATTATCCACAGGGTAGTCAGGCATCGTCTAGAGTGGAGACAATCAACTCCACTCTCCTCTTGAGCTGGAAAAGCAGTGTCAGTCTTCCTGTCGGGTTGACATAGGGATCGGTGGCTTTCTCTTGTGGTGCCACAGGGCTGTCACACCTGCCATCGTGTTTTGAGTCAATCCTCTGGTTGACTGTCGAGTCAGTGTAGGTGATTCAGGTTCATCTGGAGTGCATTGAGACATCAAGGTCTTTTGAACTGGTAACACGACCCCTGGATTTCCTTTCAAGTGTCAGTTTGAGACTGCCTCATCTTGAGGTGCAATGGGAATGCCGGGTTTCCTTTCCCAATGAAGCAGGGAAATAGACCCTCCTCTTGAGATGAAGAGGGAAAACCTGGGCTCTTCTTGAGTTGTGGCTGGACCCTCGGTGTTCCTCTCGAGTGGAGACAGGTATGTCGGGGAACTACTTGAGTTGCCTCAAGGGTGTCAAGGAGCCTTTCTAGGCTGAAGAAGGAAGGTGGAATTTACCTTGAGACGCTGCAGCAGAAAAGGGCCACATCTCGTTTTGAGGGGAGAAACTTCTTGTTTTTCTAGAGTTAAGGCAGCAAACTTAGGGTTCCTTTCGAGCTACGACAGGGACCTCAGGGATCTGCTCATGTGGCCTCAGGGAATTCCAGTCTCCATGCGAGTTGTGAGGGGCGTCTCGGGATTCCTCTGCAGTCACTGCTGGGGCCGAAGTCCTCTTCTGGAGTTGAGGCAGGAACCTCAGGATTCCTCTTCAGTGCCGACATGGATCCCGGGGTTGCTTTGGAGTTTCCACAGGGGAGTCAGGCCTCGTCTCGTGTGGAGACATGCAAATTCACTCTCCTCTGGAGCTTGAAAAGCAGTGTCAGGCTTCCTGTCGGATTGACATAGGGATCAATGCATTTCTCTTGAGGTGCCACAGGGCTGTCACACCTGCCATCGCGTTTTGAGTGGATCCTCGGTTTGACAATCTAGTCAGTGCAGGGAAGTCAGTTATATCTTGTGGGCATTCGGACATGGGGTCTTTTGAAATGGTGGCTCGACCCGTGGAGTTCCTCTGGAGTGTCAAGTTGAGACCGCCTCCTTTTGAGGTGCCACAGGAATGCCGGGATTCCTTTCCTGATGAAGCAGGCAAATGGACCCTCCTCTCGAAATGAGGGGGGAAATCCAGGGCTCTTCTTGAGTTGTGGCGGGACCCTCCATGTTCCTCTCGAGTGGAGACGTGTATGTTGGGGGACATCTTGAGTTACCTCAAGGGTGCCAAAGACCCTCTGAGGCTCAAGAGAGAAGGTGGGATTTCTTCCGAGATGCCACAGAGGAAAAGGGCCTCATCTCGCGTTGAGGCGAGAATCTCCTGGTTTTTCTCAAGTTGCGGGAGCTAACTTGGGGTTCCTGTCGAGTTTTGACAGGGACCTCAAAGAGCCCCTTTTGGGACTGCAGGATAGTCCAGTCTCCATGCGAGTTGCGAGGGGCTTCATGGGATGATTCTCCAGTCGCTGACTGGGTTGAGGTCCTCATCTGGAGTTGAGGCTGGAACCTCAGGTTTCTTCTCCAGTACTGACATAGTTCTCGGGGTTCCTCTGGAGTATCCACAGGGGAGTCAGGCATCATCTAGAGTGGAGACATTCAACTCTGCTTTCCTCTCGAGCTGGAAAAGCAGTGTCAGGCTTCCTGTTGGGTTGACATAGGGATCAGTGGCTTTCTCTCGAGGTGCCACAAGGCTGTCACACCTGCCATCGTGTTTTGAGTCAATCCTCTGGGTGACCGTCGAGTCAGTGCAGGGTAGTCAGGTGTATCTGGAGTGTATTGTGATATCGGGGTCTTTTGAAATGGTGGCACGACCGCGGGTGTTCCTCTCGAGTGTCAAGTTGAGACTGCCTCCTCCTGAGGTGCCACGGGAATATCAGGTTTCTGTTCCCAACAAAGCTGGCAAATGGAGCATCCTCTCGAAATGAGGAGGGAAAACCGGGGCTCTTCTTAAGTTGTGCCGGGACCCTCGATGTTCCTCTCCAGTGGAGGCGGGTATATTGGGGAACTTCTTCAGATGCCACAAGGGTGTCAAGGACCCTTTCAAGGCTAAAGAGGGAAGGTGCGATATCTCTCAAGATGCTGCAGCGGAAAGAGGCCTCATCGCCCGTTGAGGGGAGATTCTCCTGTTTTTTTTCTCGAGTTGCGGCAGCAAACTTGGGGTTTCTCTCAAGCTATGACAGGAACCACAGGGAGCCACTCGTGTGGCCTCAGGAAAGTCCAGTCTCCATGCGAGTTGCGAGAGGCCTCTCGGAATTCCTCTGCAGTCGCTGCTGGGGCCGTGGTCCACATATGAAGTTGCGGCCGGAACCTCAGTGTTCCTCTCCAGTGCCGATATGGATCTCGGGGTTCCTCCGGAGTTTCCACAGGGGACTCAGGCCTCTCCTGTGCCGACACAGGATGTTCCTGTGTGAGCCTGGAAGGTACTTAACACCTCTCAAGTTTCCTCTCCTGTGCCGACATGGATTTCGGGGTTCCTCTGGAGTTTTCACAGGGGAGTCAGACCTCGTCTCTTGTGGAGACATGCAAGCCTGCTCTCCTCTTGAGCTGGAAAAGTCATGTCCAGCTTCCTGTTGTGTTGACATAGGGATCGGTGGCTTTCTGTCGAGGTGCCGCAGGGCTGTCACACCTGCCATCGTGTTTTGAGTCGATCCTCGTGTTGACCGTCGAGTCAGTGTACGGGATTAGGTGTATCTGGAGTGCAGTGGGAAATCTTGGTCTTTTTAAATGGTGGCAAGACCACTGGAGTTTCTCTCTAGTGTCACGTTGGGACCGCCTCCACTTGAGATTCAACGGGAACACTGGGATTCCTTTCCCGATGAATCAGGGAAATGGAACCTCTTCTAGAGATGAGCAGAGAAAAACGGGGCACTTCTTGTGATGTGGTGGAACCCTCGGCGTTCCTCTCAAGTGGAAATGTGTATGTTGTTAAACTTCTTGAGTTGTCTCAAGGGTGTCAAGGACCCTTTCTAGGCTCAAGAGGAAAGGTGGAGACGCCACCTTCTCTTGAGATGCCACAATGGAAAAGCACATTTAGGGGAGAATCTACTGGTTTACTTGAGTTGCAGCAGCAATTTTGTCGTTCTTCTTAAGTTATGATGGGGACCTCAGGGACCTGCTCGAGTGGCCTCAGGAAAGTCCAGTCTCCTTGCGAGTTGCGATGGGCCACTCAGGACTCCTCTGCAGTCACTGCTGGGGCCAAGGACCTCGTCTGGATTTGAGGCCAGAAACTCTGATTTCCTCTCCAGTGCCGACATGGATCTAGGGGTTCTTCTGGAGTTTCTAGAGGGGAGTCAGGCCTCATCTCGTGTGGAGACATGGAAGTCCGCTCTCCTCTCAAGTAGGAAAAGCAGTTTTAGTGTTCTTATCAGGTTGACATAGGGATTGGGGGCTTTCCCTCGAAGTGCCACAGGGCTGTCTACCTGCCATCGTGTTTTGATTCGATCCTCGGGTTGAACATTGAGTCATTGCAGGGAGTCAGGTGTATCTGGAGTACACTGGGACTTTGTGGCCTTTTGAAATGTTGACAGGACACCTGGAGCTCCTCTCGAGTGTCAAGTTGAGACCGCCTCCTTTTGAGGTGCGACGGGAATGCTGGGATTCCTTTCCTGATGAAGCAGGGAAATAGGCCCTCCTCTCAAGTTGAGGAAGGAAAACCGCAGCTATTCTTGAGTTGTGGCCGAACCCTCAGTGTTTCTCTCGAGTGACGACGATTATGTCCTGTAACTTCTTGAGTTGCCTCAAGGGTGTCAGGACCGTTTCCAGGATCAAGAAGGAAGTTGGGATATCTTTCCAGATGCTGAAGCAGAATAGGACCTCATCTCCCATTGAGGGGAAAACTCCTGGTTTTTCTCGAGTTGTACAGCAAATTGGGGTTCCTCTCGAGTTACTACGGGGACCTTAGGGACCCGCTCGTGTGGCCTCTGGAAAGTCCAGTCTCCATGCAAGCTGCAAGAGGCCTCTCGGGATTCCTCTGCAGTTACTGCCAGGATGGAGGTCCTCATTTGGATTTGAGGCCAGAACCTCAGTTTTCCTCTCCAGTGCCAACGTGGATATTGGGGTTCCTCTGGAGATTCCACAGGGGATTCAGGCCTCGTCTCATGTGGAGACATGCAAGTCCGCATTCCTCTCGAAGGGGAAAAGCAGTGTCAGGCTTCCTGTTGGGTTGACATAGGAATCGGTGGCTTTCTCTCGAGTTGCCACAGGGTTGTCACACCTGCCATCGTGGTTTGAGTAGATCCTCAGTGTGAACGTCGAGTCAGAGCAGAGGAATCAGGTGCATCTGGAGTACACTGGCACTTCGTGGTCTTTTGAAACGGTGGCACGAGCCCTTGAGTTCCTCTCGAGTGTCAAGTTGAGACTGCCTCCTCTTGGGTTGCGATGGGAACGCCGGGATTCCTTTCCTGACGAAGCAGGTAAATGGACCCTCCTCTCGAGATGAAGAGGGAAAACCGGGGCTCTTGTTGAGGTGTGGTGGGATACTCGGTGTTCCTCTCGAGTGGAGACGGTTATGTTGGGGAACTTCTTGAGTTGCCCCTAGTGTGTCAAGGAACCTTTCTAGCCTGAAGAGGGATGGTGGGATTTATCTTGAGACGCTGCAGCAGAAAAGTGTCCCATCTCGCATTGAGGGGAGAAACTTCTCGTTTTTCCATAGTTGCAGCAGAAAACTTAGGGTTCCTTTCGAGCTACAACGGGGACCTCAGGGTCCTGCTCGTATGGCCTCAGGGAAGTCCAGTCTCCATGCGAGTTGCGAGGGGCCTCTCGGGATTCCTTTGCAGTCGCTCCTGGGGCCGTGGTCCTCATCAGGAGTTGAGGCTGGAACCTCAGTGTTCCTCTCCAGTGCCGATACGGATCTCGGGGTTGCTCTAGAGTTTCCACAGGGGACTCAAGCTTTGTCTCATGTGGAGACATGCAAGTCCTCTCTCCTTTAGAGCTGGGAAAGCAGTGTCAGGCTTCCTTTCATGTTGACATGGGGATCGGTGGCTTTCTCTCGAGGTGCCATAGGGCTGTCACACCTCCCATCGTGTTTTGAGTCGATCCTCGGTGTGACCATCAAGTCAGTGCAGGGAAGTCAGTTGTATCTGGAGTTCTTTGGGACATTGGGGTCTTTTGAAATGGTGGCATGACCCTGGATTCCTCTGGAGTGTCAAGTTGAGACTTCCTCCTCTTGAGGTGCAAAGGAAACATCGGGAAACATTTCCCTATGACGCAGGCAAATGGACCCTCCTTTAGAGATGAGGAAGGAAAACCGGGGCTCTTCTTGAGTGTGGCGGGACGCTTAGTGTGCCTCTCGAGTGAAGACAGGTATGTCGGGGCATTTCTTGACTTGCCTCAAGGGTGTCAAGTACTCTTTTGATGCTCAAGAGGGAAGATGGGATTTCTCTCGAGATGCCTCAGCGGAATAGTGCCTCATATTGCATTACGGGAGAATCTCCTCATTTTTTTCGAGTTGCAGCAGCAAACGTGGTGTTCTTCTCGAGTTACGACGGGGACCTCAGGGACCAGCTCAAGTGACCTCAGGAAAGTCCAGTCTCCTTGCAAGTTGTGAAGGGACTCTTGAGATTCCTCTACAATTATTGCCGTGGCCAAAGTACTCATCTGGAATTGAGGTCGGAAGCTCAGGTTTCCTCTCCAGTGCCAGCCTGGATCTCGGGGTTTTTCTGGAGTTTCCACAGGGGACTCAAGCCTTTTCTCATGCGGAGACATGCAAGTCCACTCTCCTCTCGAGCTGGAAAAGCCATGTCAGGCTTCCTGTCACATTGGCATAAGGATCGGTGGCTTTTTCTTGAGGTGCCACAGGGCTGTCACACCAGCTATTGTGTTTTGAGTCAATATTCGTGGTGACTGTCGAGTCAGTGCACGAGAGTCAGTTGTATCTGTAGTGCATTGGGACATTGGGGTTTTTTGAAATGGTGGCAGGACCCCTGAAGTTCCTACGAGTGTCACATTGAGACCACCTCCTCTTGAGGTGTGATGGGAACGCCACGATTCCTTTCATGATGAAGCAGGGAAATGGACTCTCTTCTTGAGATGAGGATGGTAACCCGGGCCTCTTTTTGAGTTGTGGCTGCACCCTTCGTGTTCCTCTCGAATGGAGATGGGTATGTCTGGGGATTTCCTGAGTTGCCTCAAAGGTTTCAAGGACCCTTTCAAGGCTAAAGATGAAAGATGGGATTTCTCTCTAGATACCAGAGCAGAAAAGGGCCTCAACTCGTTTTGAGGTGAGAACCTCTTGGTTTTTCTCGAGTAGCAGCAGTAAACTTGGAGTTCCTCTTGAGCTACGATGGGGACCTCAGGCTCCCATCTGTGGGGCTTCTGGAAAGTCCAGTCTCCATGCCAGTTGCGAGGGACCTCTTGGGATTCCTCTGCAGTCACTGCTGGGGCCGAGGTCCTCATCAGGAGTTGAGGCCAGAACCTAAGGGATCATCTCTAGTGCCATCTTGGATCTCGAGTTTCCTCTGGAGTCCCAACAGGGGAGTCAGGCCTTGTCTCGTGTGGAGACATGCACGTCCGCTTTTCTCTCGAGCTGGAAAAACAGTGTCAGGCTTCCTGTCTGGTTGACACAGGTGGCTTTCTCTCGAGGTGCCACGGGGCTATAACACCCGCCATCGTGTTTGGAGTAGGTCCTCGGGGTGACCGTCGAGTCAGTTGCAGGGGAGTCAGATGTATCTGGAGTGCATTGGGACATCGGGCTTTTTGAAATGGTGTCACAACCACTGGAGTTCCTCTCGAGTGTCACGTTAAGACAGCCTCCTCTTGAGGTGTGACGGGAATGCCAGGATTCCTTTCCCCGATGAAGCAGGGAAACAGACCCTCCTCTTGGGAGGAGGAGGGGAAACCGGGGCTCTTGTGTTTTGACAGGACCCTCGGTGTTCCTCTTGAGTGGAGACAGGTACATCGGGGAAATTCTTGCATTTCCTCAAGTGTTTAAAGGACCCTTTCGAGGCTCAAGAGGGAAGGTGGGATTTCTATCAAGATGCCGCAGCAGAAAAGGGACTCATCTCGCATTAAGGGGAGAATCTCCTGGTTTTAATCGAGTTGCTGCAGCAAACTTGGTGTCACTCTCGAGTTATGATGGGGACCTCAGGGACCCGCTTGTGGGACCTCCGGAACATCCAGTCTCCATGCGAGTTGTGAGGGGCCTCTTGGGATTTTGATGTTGCCTTTGGGGCCGAGGTCCTCATCTGGAGTTGAGGCCAGAACCTCAGGGTTCCTCTCCCATGCCAACATTAATCTTGGTGTTCCTCTGGGGTTTCTACACAGGAGTCAGCCTCGTCTCATGTGGAGACATGCAAGTATGCTCTTTTTTCGAGCTGGAAAAGCAGTGTAGGCTTCCTATCAGATTGACATAGGGATCGGTGGCTTTCACTCGAGGTGCCACAGGTCTTTCACATCCACCATAGTGTTTTGAGTCTGTCCTCGGGGTGGCCGTCAAGGCAGTTGCAGGGGAGTCAGGTGTATCCGGAGTGCATAGGAGATCAGGGTCTTTGAAATGGTGGCATGACCCTTGGAGTTCCTCTCCAGTGTCACCTTAAGACTGCCTCCACTTGATGTGCAACCATCATGCCGTGATTTCTTTCCCCATCGCAGCAAGAAACGGACCCTACTCTCGGGATGAGGAAGGAAAACCGGGGATCTTCTTGATTTGTGGTGGGACCCTCGGTGTTCCTCTCGAGTGGAGACGGGTACGCCACAGAACTTTTTGAGTTGGCTCAAGGGTGTCAAGGACCCTTTCGAGCCTCAAGAGGGAAGGTGGGATTTCTCTTGAGATGCAGCAGCAGAAAATGGCCTCATCTCGCGATGAGGGGAGAATCTCCTGGTTTCTTTCGAGTTGTGGCAGCAAACTTGGTATCCTTCTCGAGTTACAATGGAGATCTTGAAGACAGGCTCGTGTGGACCTCTGGAACGTCCAATCTCTATCCGAGGTGCTAGGGGCCTCTTAGGATACCTCTGCAGTCACTTCCAGGACCAAGGTCCTCATCTGGAGTTGAGGCCAGAACCTCTGGATTCCTCTCCCATACTGACATAAACCTTGGGGTCTTTCTGGGGTTTCCACGGGAGAGTCAGGCCTGGTCTTATGTGGAGACATGCACGTCAGCTCTCCTCTCGAGCTGGAAAAACAATGTCAGGCTTCCTGTCGGGTTGATGTAGGGATCGGTGGCTTTCTCTCGAGATGCCACAGGGCTGTCACACCCGCCATCGTGTTTTGTGTTGATCCTCTGGGTGACCTTCGAGTCTGTTGCAGGGGCGTCAGGTGTATGTGGAGTGCATTGGGACATCGTGGTCTTTTGAAATGGTGGCATGATCCCTGGAGTTCCTCTTGAGTGTCATTGTGGGTGCCTCTTCTTGAGGTGCGACGGGAAAGCCAGGATTCCTTTCCCTGCTTCATCAGGGAAAGGGACCCAACTCTCAGTAGGAGGGGAAACTGGGACTCTTCTTGAGTTCTGGCGGGACCCTCAGTGTTCCTCTCGAATGGAGATGGGTACGTCGGGGAACATCTTGAGTTGCCTCGAGGGTTTCAAGGAAACTTTCTTGGCTCAAGAGGGAAGGTGGGATTTCTCTCAAGACGCCTCAGTGGAAAGGAGCCTCATCTCTCATTGAGGGGAGAATCTCCTGGTTTTTCTCCAGTTGCGGCAGCAAACTTGGGGTCCCACCCGAGTTACAGTGGGGAATTCAGGGACCCGCTCGTGGGGTCCTCAGGAACGTCCAGTCTCCATGCGAGGTACAAGGGGTCTCTTGAGTTTCTCTGCAGTAGCTGCTGGGCCGAAGTCCTCATCTGGAGTTGAGCTTGGAACCTCAGGATTCCTCTCCCATGCTGACATGGATCTCGGTTTTGCTCTTCGGTTTCCACAGGGGAGTCAGGACAATGGGTGCCAGGGAGGAGCCAGCTCAGTGATCTGGACGGTCATAACTTCTGTTGTGCCTGTCTGCCTTTTGCTCCCCTAGATATGGTTTCAGAACCGAAGAGCTCGGCATCCCCAGCAGAGCCCAAGTGAGGCCACGGGCCAGGTGGCGCAGCAGGCATGACTACTCCTGTTCCAGGGGACCGAAGCGCCCCACACGCAGTCCAGAGTACCTCTCCTCCCCTTCGCCCCTCTCAGCCACAGGAGAGCATGTCACCCTTGGTTGCAGCTGCTCCTTTTGGGGCCCCCACATTCCGGGTGGCTGGGACTGTCTCTGGGTTCTGTGTGGGCCAGCCATTGATGATCTTCATGGTCCAGCCCAACACGGTGGCTCTCCAGCAAAGTGGGAAGCCACCACCTCCTCCCCAGGTAGCAGTTCCCTGGGCCACATGCTCCCTGCTGTCACAGCCCCAGGGCAGTCTGGGCAAGGGGCCATCCTGCCCCTTGGACGGCAGGAGGCACACATCCCTTGCTGGCCAGAGACACCCTATGGCGCTAGAGCCACAGCCTCAGCCGCCCAGCCTTTCAGGCTCAACGAACCTCCTAGACGAGCTCTTAGTGGCCACAGGCATCCTAGACACGCAGGCACCTTCCCTGGGGGAGGCTGCCGACCAAGGGGTGGACCCTGCCCTCCCAGGCGCACCCAGCCTCCTAGATGAGCTCTTGGTAGCCACGGGTGTCCGGGCCTCACCAGGGCCTTCCTTGGGTGCCTCTGTAGTCCCAGCGCATCACTCAGCCCTCACCAGCGCACCCAGCTGCTTAGAGGAAATCTTGGCTGCCACCAGCATCCACTCCACGCAGTGGCCTTCCTTGGGGCCCTGTGCCGATGAATGAGCACACCTTCCCCTCGCAGGTTCACCAAGCTTCCAAGACAAGCTCCTGGCTGCCCCGGGCATCCCGGGCTCACCGGGTCNAGTGGGAAGCCACCACCTCCTCCCCAGGTAGCAGTTCCCTGGGCCACATGCTCCCTGCTGTCACAGCCCCCGGGCAGCCCGGGCAAGGGGCCATCCTGCCCCTTGGACGGCAGGAGGCACACATCCCGTGCTGGCCAGAGACACGCTATGGCACTAGAGCCACAGCCTCAGCCGCCCAGCCTTTCAGGCTCAACGAACTTCCTAGATGAGCTCTTAGCGGCCACAGGCATCCTAGACACGCAGGCACCTTCCCTGGGGGAGGCTGCCGACCACGGGGTGGACCCTGCCCTCCCAGGCGCACCCAGCCTCCTAGATGAGCTCTTGGTAGCCACGGGTGTCCCGGCCTCGCCAGGGCCTTCCTTGGGTGCCTCTGTAGTCCCAGCGCATCACTCAGCCCTCACCAGCGCACCCAGCTTCTTAGAGGAAATCTTGGCTGCCACCGGCATCCACTCCACGCAGTGGCCTTCCCTGGGGCCCTGTGCCGATGAATGAGCACACCTTTTCACGGGTGTCCCGGCCTCGCCAGGGCCTTCCTTGGGTGCCTCTGTAGTCCCAGCGCATCACTCAGCCCTCACCAGCGCACCCAGCTTCTTAGAGGAAATCTTGGCTGCCACCGGCATCCACTCCACGCAGTGGCCTTCCCTGGGGCCCTGTGCCGATGAATGAGCACACCTTTCCCTCGCAGGTTCACCAAGCTTCCAAGACAAGCTCCTGGCTGCCCCGGGCATCCCGGGCTCACCGGGTCTTTATCTGGGGTCCTCTCCTGTCTACGCAGGGGCCCACCCAGCCTTCCCCGGGTCATCCAGCCTCCTAGAGGAAATTCTGACTGCCATGGCCACCAGGGACAGGCCCTGGGCTTCTCCAGGGCCCGCTGTGGGGGACGAAGGAATTGAGGTCACTCTGGAAGCACCCCTTAGTGAGGACGATTAACAGACCCTCCTCGACATGCTGCAAGGCACCACAAGTCCTTGGGCTTAGAGGGGGAGGAACGAAGGAGCACCTTCACCTTCTCCCCCTATCCAAGTTCGGGTCTCCTTGCCTGGTATGCTTGGGGAAAGGGAGCGGTTTTGTGTGCGTGAAGAGGAGAGAATAGCAACGGGATGTCTATCAACAACTCTGGGGACAAACCCGATTGCTGAACATTTGGGAAGTTGGGCTCCACACCAAAAAATGACACCCTACCTGAAGCCTCAAGTAATCCCCGCATGGCTGTGACCAAGAGGCTGCCTGAGAGGGACCATGCCATGGACCCAATAAAGAAACCCCGTGTCTAGCACAGCTGCTTTGGGTCTGGATTCTTCTGGCTTCTGGTCCCGTTCTTCCAACATTCCACCCAGGAGAAATCCTTCCCTCTGCCGGGCCAGCAGAGGGAGGGGGAGCGGGAGACNTCGGGGAACTTCTTGAGTTGCCTCAAGGGTGTCAAGGACCTTTTGAGGCTCAAGAGTGAAGGTGGGATTTCTCTCGAGACCCCGACCCTGCAGTGGAAAAGGGCCTCATCTTGAGTTGAGGGGAGAATCTCCTGGTTTTTCTCGAGTTCTGGCAGCAAACTTGGGGTCCCTTTCAAGTTACGACTGGGATCTCAGGGATCCTCTCGTGGGGGCCTCAGGCATGTCCAGTCTCCATGTGAGGTGCGAAGGGCCTCTCGAGATTCCTCTGCAGTCGCTGCCATGGCTGAGGTTCGCATCTTGAGTTGAGGCCATAACCTCAGGGTTCCTCTTCCGTGCCGACATGGATCTCTGGGTTCTTCTGGGTTTCCACATGTAAGTCAGGCCTCGTCTCTTGTGGAGACATGCACGTTGGCTCTCTGCTCGAGCTGCAAAAGCAGTGACAGGCTTCCTGTCGTTTTCACATAGGGATTGGTGGCTTTCTCTCAAGGTGTCACAGGGCTGTCACACCCGCCATCGTATTTTGAGTCAGTCCTCGGTGTCACCGTAAAGTCAGTTGCAGGGGAGTCAAGTGTATCTGGAGTGCTTTGGGATTTCGGGGTCTTTAGAAATGGTGTGAGTCATTGCAGGGAGTCAGGTGTATCTGGAGTACACTGGGACTTTGTGGCCTTTTGAAATGTTGACAGAACACCTGGAGCTCCTCTCGAGTGTCAAGTTGAGACCGCCTCCTTTTGAGGTGCAACAGGAATGCCGGGATTCCTTTCCTGATGAAGCAGTGAAATAGGCCCTCCTCTCAAGTTGAGGAAGGAAAACCGCAGCTATTGAGTTCTGGCCGAACCCTCAGTGTTTCTCTCGAGTGACGAAGATTATGTCCTGTAACTTCTTGAGTTGCCTCAAGGGTGTCAGGACCGTTTCCAGGCTCAAGAAGGAAGTTGGGATATCTTTCCAGATGCTGAAGAAGAATAGGACCTCATCTCCCATTGAGGGGAGAAACTCCTGGTTTTTCTCGAGTTGTACAGCAAATTAGGGTTCCTCTCGAGTTACTACGGGGACCTTAGGGACCCGCTCGTGTGACCTCTGGAAAGTCCAGTCTCCGNAAGAAGGAAGTTGGGATATCTTTCCAGATGCTGAAGCAGAATAGGACCTCATCTCCCATTGAGGGGAAAACTCCTGGTTTTTCTCGAGTTGTACAGCAAATTGGGGTTCCTCTCGAGTTACTACGGGGACCTTAGGGACCCGCTCGTGTGGCCTCTGGAAAGTCCAGTCTCCATGCAAGCTGCAAGAGGCCTCTCGGGATTCCTCTGCAGTTACTGCCAGGATGGAGGTCCTCATTTGGATTTGAGGCCAGAACCTCAGTTTTCCTCTCCAGTGCCAACGTGGATATTGGGGTTCCTCTGGAGATTCCACAGGGGATTCAGGCCTCGTCTCATGTGGAGACATGCAAGTCCGCATTCCTCTCGAAGGGGAAAAGCAGTGTCAGGCTTCCTGTTCGGTTGACATAGGAATCGGTGGCTTTCTCTCGAGTTGCCACAGGGTTGTCACACCTGCCATCGTGTTTTGAGTATATCCTCAGTGTGAACGTCGAGTCAGAGCAGAGGAATCAGGTTTATCTGGAGTACACTGGCACTTCGTGGTCTTTTGAAATGGTGGCACGAGCCCTCGAGTGTCAAGTTGAGACTGCCTCCTCTTGGGTTGCGATGGGAATGCCGGGATTCCTTTCCTGACGAAGCAGGTAAATGGACCCTCCTCTCGAGATGAAGAGGGAAAACCGGGGCTCTTGTTGAGGTGTGGTGGGATACTCGGTGTTCCTCTCGAGTGGAGACGGTTATGTCGGAGAACTTCTTGAGTTGCCCCTAGTGTGTCAAGGAACCTTTCTAGCCTCAAGAGGGATGGTGGGATTTATCTTGAGACGCTGCAGCAGAAAAGTGTCCCATCTCGCGTTGAGGGGAGAAACTTCTCGTTTTTCCATAGTTGCGGCAGAAATCTTAGGGTTCCTTTCGAGCTACAACGGGGACCTCAGGGTCCTGCTCGAATGGCCTCAGGGAAGTCCAGTCTCCATGCGAGTTGCGAGGGGCCTCTCGGGATTCCTTTGCAGTCGCTCCTGGGGCCGTGGTCCTCATCAGGATTTGAGGCCGGAACCTCAGTGTTCCTTTTTCGAGCTACAACGGGGACCTCAGGGTCCTGCTCGAATGGCCTCAGGGAAGTCCAGTCTCCATGCGAGTTGCGAGGGGCCTCTCGGGATTCCTTTGCAGTCGCTCCTGGGGCCGTGGTCCTCATCAGGATTTGAGGCTGGAACCTCAGTGTTCCTCTCCAGTGCCGATACGGATCTCGGGGTTGCTCTAGAGTTTCCACAGGGGACTCAGGCTTCGTCTCATGTGGAGACATGCAAGTCCTCTCTCCTTTAGAGCTGGGAAAGCAGTGTCAGGCTTCCTTTCGTGTTGACATGGGGATCGGTGGCTTTCTCTCGAGGTGCCATAGGGCTGTCACACCTCCCATCGTGTTTTGAGTCGATCCTCGGTGTGACCATCAAGTCAGTGCAGGGGAGTCAGTTGTATTTGGAGTTCTTTGGGACATTGGGGTCTTTTGAAATGGTGACATGACCCTGGATTCTTCTGGAGTGTCAAGTTGAGACTTCCTCCTCTTGAGGTGCAAAGGAAACATCAGGACACATTTCCCTATGAAGCAGGCAAACGGACCCTCCTTTAGAGATGAGGAGGGAAAACTGGGGCTCTTCTTGAGTGTGGCGGGACGCTTAGTGTGCCTCTCGAGTGAAGACAGGTATGTCGGGGCATTTCTTGACTTGCCTCAAGGGTGTCAAGTACTCTTTTGATGCTCAAGAGGGAAGATGGGATTTCTCTCGAGATGCCTCAGCGGAATAGTGCCTCATATCGCATTGAGGGGAGAATTTCCTCATTTTTTTCGAGTTGCAGCAGCAAACGTGGTGTCCTTCTCGAGTTACGACGGGGACCTCAGGGACCAGCTCAAGTGGCCTCAGGAAAGTCCAGTCTCCTTGCGAGTTGTGAGGGGACTCTTGAGATTCCTCTACAATTGTTGCCGTGGCCAAAGTACTCATCTGGAATTGAGGTCGGAAGCTCAGGTTTCCTCTCCAGTGCCGGCCTGGACCTCGGGGTTTTTCTGGAGTTTTCACAGGGGACTCAAGCCTTTTCTCATGCGGAGACATGCAAGTCCGCTCTCCTCTCGAGCTGGAAAAGCCGTGTCAGGCTTCCTGTCACATTGGCATAAGGATCGGTGGCTTTTTCTTGAGGTGCCACAGGGCTGTCACACCAGCTATCGTGTTTTGAGTCAATATTCATGGTGACTGTCGAGTCAGTGCATGAGAGTCAGTTGTATCTGTAGTGCATTGGGACATTGGGGTTTTTTGAAATGGTGGCAGGACCCCTGAAGTTCCTACGAGTGTCACATTGAGACCACCTCCTCTTGAGGTGTGATGGGAACGCCACGATTCCTTTCATGACGAAGCAGGGAAATGGACTCTCTTCTTGAGATGAGGATGGTAACCCGGGCCTCTTTTTGAGTTGTGGCTGCACCCTTCATGTTCCTCTCGAATGGAGATGGGTATGTCTGGGGATTTCATGAGTTGCCTCAAAGGTTTCAAGGACCCTTTCAAGGCTCAAGGTGAAAGATGGGATTTCTCTCTAGATGCCAGAGCAGAAAAGGGCCTCAACTCGTTTTGAGGCGAGAACCTCTTGGTTTTTCTCGAGTAGCAGCAGTAAACTTGAAGTTCCTCTAGAGCTACGATGGGGACCTCAGGCTCCCACCTGTGGGGCCTCTGGAAAGTCCAGTCTCCATGCCAGTTGCGAGGGACCTCTTGGGATTCCTCTGCAGTCGCTGCTGGGGCCGAGGTCCTCATCAGGAGTTGAGGCCAGAACCTAAGGGATCGTCTCTAGTGCCATCTTGGATCTCGAGTTTCCTCTGGAGTCCCAACAGGGGAGTCAGGCCTCGTCTCGTGTGGTGACATGCAAGTCTGCTCTCCTCTTGATCTGGAAAAGCAGTGTCAGGCTTCCTGTAGGGTTGACATAGGAATCGGTGGCTTTCTCTCATGCCACAGGGCTGTAACAAACGTGATCGTGTTTTGAGTCAATCCTCATGGTGACCGTCAAGTCAGTGCAGGGGAGTCAGGTGTATCTGGAATGCACTGGGATATCAGGGTCTTTTCAAATGGTGGCATGACCACTGGAGTTCCTCTCCAGTGTCAAGTTGAGACCGCCACCTCTTGAGGTGCGACGGGAATGCTGGGATTCCTTCTTCGACAAAGCAGGGAAATGGACCCTCCTCTCGAGATGAGGAGGGAAAAACGTGGCTCTTTTTGAGTTGTGGCGTGACCCTCGGTGTTACACTCGAGTGGAGATGGGTATGTCAGGGAACTACTTGAATTGCCTCAAGGTTGTCAAGGACGCTTTTGAGGCTCAAGAGGGAAGGTGGGCTTTCTCTTGAGACGCTGCAGCAAAAAAGGGCCTCATTTTGCCTTGAGGGGAGAATCTCCTGTTTTTACTCAAGTTGTGGCAGCAAATTTGGGGTTTCTCTCAGGTCATAACAAGGACCTCAGGGACCCGCTCTTGGGGCCTCAGGAAATTCCATTCTCCATGCGATTTGCAAAGGGCCTCTCTGGATTCCTCTGCACTCGCTACCATGGCACAGGTCCTCATCTGGAATTGAGGACAGAACCTCAGGTTTCCTCTCCAGTGCTGACATGGATCTCAGGGTTCCTCTGGAGTTTCCACAGGGGAGTCAGGCCTCATCTCTTATGGAAACATGCAAGTCCGCTCTCCTCTCAAGCTGGAAAAGCAGTGTCAGGCTTCCTGTCGGCTTGACATAGGGATCAGTGGCTTTCTCTCCTGGTGCCACAGATCTGTCACACCTTCCATCGTATTTTGAGTTTATCCTCGGGTTAACCGTCGAGTCAGTGCAGGGGACCCAGTGTTACTGAAGTGAACTGGGACATCAGGGTCTTTTGAAATGGTGGCACGACCCCTGGAATTCCTCTGGAGTGTCAAGTTGAGGCCAACTCCTCTTGAGGAGCGATGGGAATGCCGGGATTCCTTTGGAGACGAAGCAGGCAAATGGACCCTCCTCTCGAGATGAGGAGGGAAAACGGGGCTCTACCTGACTTGTGGCGGGACCCTCGGTGTTCCTCTCTTGTGGAAACTGGTACGTCGGGGAACTTCTTAAGTTGCCTCAAGGGTTTCAAGAACACTTTCAAGACTCAAGAGGGAAGGTAGGATTTCTCTTGAGACACTTCAGCGGAAAAGGGCCTCATCTCACGTTGAGGGGAGAATCTCCTGTTTTTACTCAAGTTGCGGCAGCAAAGTTGTGGTTCCTCTCGAGTTATGAAGGGTATCTCAGGGACCCGCTCGTGTGGCCTCAGGAAAGTCCAGTCTCCATGCGAGTTGTGAGGGACCTCTCAGGATTCTTCTGCAGTCGCTTCTGGGGCCCAGTTCCTCATCTGGAGTGGAGGCGGGAACCTCAGGGTTCCTCTCCGATGCCTACTTGTATCTCGGGGTTCCCTGGTGTTTCCACAGGGGAGTCAGACCTCGACTCAGTGGAGACATGCAAGTCCGCTCTCCTCTCGAGCTGAAATAGCAGTGTCAGGCTTCCTGTCGGGTTGACATAGGAATCGATAGCTTTCTCTCAAGGTGCCACAGGGCTGTCACAACTGCCATCGTGATTTGATTCGATCCTCAGGGTGCCTGTCAAGTCAGTGCAGGGGAGTCAGGTGTATCTGGAGTGCCTTAGGACATGAGGGTCTTTTGAAATGGTTGCCCTACCCCTGGAGTTCTTTTCCAGGTTCAAGATGAGAACACCTCCTCTTGAGGTGCGACGGGAATGCCGGGATACCTTTCCCGAGGAAGCAGGGAAAAGGCCCACCCCATCGAAATGAGGAAGGAAAACCAGGGCTCTTCTTGAGTTGTGCTGGGACCCACAGTGTTCCTCTCAGTTGGAGACGGGTATGTCGGGGAACTTTTTAAGTTGCCTCAAGGGTGTCAAGGACCCTTTCAAGGCTCACGATGGAAGATGGGATTTCACTCGAGATGCCACAGTGGAAAAGGGCATCATCTCCCATAAAGGGGAGAATCTTCTGGTTTTTCTCGAGCTGTGGCAGTAAACTTGGGGTTCCTCTCGAATTACTAAGGAAACCTCAGGGAACCACTCGTGGGGCCATAGGAAAGTCCAGACTCCATGTGAGTTGCGAATGGCATCATCTCACATAGAGGGGAGAATCTTCTGGCTTTTCTCGAGCTGTGGCAGTAAACTTGGGATTCCTCTCGAATTACTAAGGAAACCTCAGGGAACCGCTCGTGGGGCCATAGGAAAGTCCAGACTCCATGCGAGTTGTGAGGGGCCTCTAAGGATTCCTCTGCATTCTCTGCAGGGGCCGAGATCCTCATCTGCAGTGGAGGCCAGAACCTCAGGGTTCATCTCCAGTGCCAACATGGATCTCGGGGTTCCTCTGGAGTTTCCACAGGCGAGTCAGTCCTCATCTCTTGTGAAGGCATTCAAGTTCGCGTTTCTCTTGAGCTGGAAATGCAATGTCAGGCTTCTTGTCAGTTGACATAGGGATCGGTGGCTTTCTCTCCAGTTGCCACAGGGCTGTCACACCTGCCATCGTGTTTTGATTCGGTCCTCGGGTTTACCGTCCAGTCAGTTGCAGCGGAGTTAGATGTATCTGAAGTGAATTGGGATATCAGGGTCTTTTGAAATGGTGGCACGACCCCTGGAGTTGCTCTCGAATGTCAAGTTGAGACCGCCTCCTCTTGGGTGCACCAGGAATGCAAGAATTCCTTTCCCAACGAGGCAGGGAAACCGACCCTCTGCTAGGGAGGAGGAGGGAAAACCGGGGCTCTTCTTGAGTTGTCACGGTACCCTCAGTATTCCTCTCGAGTGGAGATGGTAATGTCGGGGAACTTTTTGAATTGCCTCAAAGGTGTCAGGGACCATTTCGAGGCTAGGAGGGAAGATGGAATTTCTCTTGAGATGCCACACCTGAGAAGGGCCTCTTCTGGTGTTGAGGGGAGAATCTCCAGGTTTTACTCGACTTGCGGTAGCAAACTTGGGTCCCTCTTGAGTTACGACGGGGACCTCAGAGACCCGCTCCTGGTACCTCAGGAATGTCCAGTCTCCATGCAAGGTGCGAGGGGCCTCTTTGGATTTCTCAGCAGTGGCTGCTGTGGTCGAGGTGCTCATCTCGAGTGGAGGCCGGAACCTCAGGTTTCCTCTGCCGTGCCGACATGGATCTCAGGGTTACTCTGGGGTTTCCACAGGGGAGTCAGGCCTCGTCTCGTGTGGAGACATGCACGTCCGCTCTCCTCTCTAGCTGGGAAAGCAGTGTCAGGCTTCCTGTCGGGTTGACATAGGGATCGATGTCTTTCGAGGCACCACAGGGCTGTCACATCCACCATCGTGTTTTGAGTCAGTCCTGAGAGTGACCGTCGAGTCACTTGCAGGCAGTCCAGTGTATCTGGAGTGCATTGGGACATTGAGGTCTTTTGAAATGGTTGGTGGCACAACCCCTGAAATTCCTCTCGAGTGTCACCATGAGACAGCCTCTGCTAGAAGTGCGATGGAAATGTCGGAATTTATTTCCTGCAGAAGGAGGGAAATGGACCGTATTCTCTGGAGGAGGAGGGAAAATCTGGGCACTTCTTGAGTTGTGGCGGGACCTGAGGTTTTCCTCTCCAGTGGAAACGGATATGTCGGGGAACTTCTTGAGTTTCCTGAAGGGTGTCAAGGACGCTTTCGAGGCTCAAGAGAGAAGGTCGGATTTCTCTTGAGATGCTGGTGGAAAAGAACCTGATCTCACGTTAAGGGGAAAATCTTCTGGTTTTTTTTTCGAGTTTCAGCAGCAAACTTGGTGTCCTTCTCGAGTTACCATGGGGACCTCAGGGACCAGCTAGTGGGGGCTTCAGGAAAGTCCAGTCTCCTTGTGAGGCCCGAAAGGCCTCTTGGGATTCCTCTGCAGTCACTGCTCGGGCTGAGGTACTCATCTGGAGTTGAGGCCGGAACCTCAGGGTTCCTCTCCCATGCCAACATGTACCTCAGGGTTCCTCTTTTGTTTCCACTCAGGAGTCAGGCCTTGTCTCATGTGGAAACATGCTCGTCCACTTTCCGCTCGAGCTGGAAAAGCAAAGCCAGGCTTCCTCTCGGGTTGACAAAGAGATCGGTGGCTTTCTCTCGAGGTGCCACAGGGATGTCACAACCACCATGGTGTTTTTAGTCGGTCCTCGGGGTGACTGTCGAGTCAGTTGCAGGGAAGTCAGGTTTATCTGGAGTGCATTGGGACATCAGGATCTTTGAAAATGTGGTTACCACCCCTGGAGTTCCTCTCAAGTGTCAATTTGAGACCACCTCCTCTTGAGGTGCAACAGGAACGCTGGATCCCTTTCCCAACGAAGCCGGGAAATGGACCGTCCTCTCTGGAGGCAGAGGGAAACCCGGGGCTCTGGGATCAGGAGGAATAACCGGGGCTCTTCTTGATTTGTGGTGCGATCTGTGGTGTTCCTCTTGAGTGGAGACAGGTATGTCGGGGAACTTCTTGAGTTGCCTCAAGGGTGTCAAGAACCCTTTCGAGGCTCAATAGGGAAGGTGGGATTTCCCTCGAGATGCCTCAGCGGAAAAGGGCCTCATGTCCCGTTGAGGGGAGAATCTCCTGGTTTTTCTCGAGTTGTGATAGCCAAATTGGTGTCCCTCTCGAGTTACAACGGGGACCTCAGGGACCCGCTCGAGGGGGCCTTAGGAATGTCCAGTCTCCATGCGAGGTGCAAGGGACCTCTCGGGATTCCTCTACAGTCGCTGCAGGGGCAGAGGTCCTCATCTAGAGTTGAGGCCAGAACCTCAGGGTTCCTCTCCCATGCCGACATGTATCTTGGGGCTCCTCTTTTGTTTCCAATCAGGAGTCAGGCCTTGTCTTGTGTGGAGAGATGCATGACCACTCTCCGCTCGAGCTGGAACAGCATTGTCATGCTTCCTGTCGGGTTCACATAGGGATCTGTGGCTTTTTCTTGAAGTGCCACAGGGCCTTCTCAGCCGCCATCATGTTTTGAGTTGGTCCTCGAGGTGACCATCGAGTCAGTTGCAGGGGATTCAGGTGTATCTGGAGTGCATTGGGACATTGGGTTCTTTTGAAATCGTAGCACGACCCCTGGAATTCCTCTCCAGTGTCAAATTGAGACTGCCTCCTCTTGAGGTGAGACAGGAACACCTGGATTCCTTTCCCGATGTAGCAGGGAAACAACCCTCCTCTCGGGAGAAGGAGGAAAAACCAGGGCTCTTCTTGAGGTGCTGTGGGACCCCTGGTGTTCCTCTCAATTGGAGACGAGTATGTTGGGGAACTTCTTGAGTTGCCTCAAGGGTGTCAAGGACCTTTTGAGGCTCAAGAGTGAAGGTGGGATTTCTCTCGAGACCCCGACCCTGCAGTGGAAAAGGGCCTCATCTTGAGTTGAGGGGAGAATCTCCTGGTTTTTCTCGAGTTCTGGCAGCAAACTTGGGGTCCCTTTCAAGTTACGACTGGGATCTCAGGGATCCTCTCGTGGGGGCCTCAGGCATGTCCAGTCTCCATGTGAGGTGCGAAGGGCCTCTCGAGATTCCTCTGCAGTCGCTGCCATGGCTGAGGTTCGCATCTTGAGTTGAGGCCATAACCTCAGGGTTCCTCTTCCGTGCCGACATGGATCTCTGGGTTCTTCTGGGTTTCCACATGTAAGTCAGGCCTCGTCTCTTGTGGAGACATGCACGTTGGCTCTCTGCTCGAGCTGCAAAAGCAGTGACAGGCTTCCTGTCGTTTTCACATAGGGATTGGTGGCTTTCTCTCAAGGTGTCACAGGGCTGTCACACCCGCCATCGTATTTTGAGTCAGTCCTCGGTGTCACCGTAAAGTCAGTTGCAGGGGAGTCAAGTGTATCTGGAGTGCTTTGGGATTTCGGGGTCTTTAGAAATGGTGGCATGACCCCTGGAGTTCCTCTTGTGTGTCAAGTTGAGACCGCCTCCTCTTGGGTACGACGGGAATGCCGGGATTCCTTTCCGGAAGAAGCAGGGAAATCGACCCACTGCCAGGGAGGAGGGAAAACCGGGGCTCTTCTTGAGTTGTGGTTGTACCCTCGGTTTTCCTCTCGAGTGGAGATGGTAATGTCAGGGAACTACTTGCGTTGCCTCAAGGGTGTCAAGGACCATTTAGAGGCTAGGAGGGAAGATGGGATTTCTCTCGAGATGCCACAGCAGAAAAGGGCCTCATCTCGCATTGAGGGGAGAATCTCCAGGTTTTTCTCGAGTTGCGGTAGCAAATTTTTGGTCCCTTTTGTGATACGACGGGGACCTCAGGGACCTGCTCCTGGGGCCTAAAAAACGTCCAGTCTCCATGCGAGGTTTGAGGGGCCTCTTGGATTCCTCTGCAGTGGCTGCCGTGGCCGAGGTACTCATCTCGAGTGGAGGCCAGAGCCTCAGGTTTCCTCTGCCATGCCGACATGGATCTCAGGGTTCCTCTGGGGTTTCCACATGGGAGTCAGGCCTCATCTCCTGTGGAGACATGCACGTCCGCTCTCCTCTCTAGCTGGAAAAGCAGTGTCAGGCTTCCTGTCAGGTTGACATAGTAATCAGTGTCTTCCTCTCGAGGTGCTACAGGGCTGTCACACCCCTGATCTTGCTTTGAGTTGGTCCTGGGAGTAACTGTCGAGTCACTTACAGGGAAGTCAGGTGTATCTGGAGTGCACTGAGACATCGTGGTCTTTTGAAATGGTTGCAAGACCACTGGAGCTCCACTCAAGTGTCAAGTTGAGACCGTCTTCTCTTGAGGTGCGATGGGAACACAGGGATTCCTTTCCCGATGAAGCAGGGAATTAGACCCTCCTCTTTAGAGGAGGAGGGAAAACCAGGGCTCTTATTGAGTTGTGGCGGGACCCTCGGTGTTCCTCTCGAGTGGAGACAGTTGTGTCTGTGAATTTCTGGAGTTGCCTCAGGGGTGTAAAAGACCCTTTCGAGGCTCAAGAAGGAAGGTGGGATTTCTCNAGACCCTCCTCTTTAGAGGAGGAGGGAAAACCAGGGCTCTTATTGAGTTGTGGCGGGACCCTCGGTGTTCCTCTCGAGTGGAGACAGTTGTGTCTGTGAATTTCTGGAGTTGCCTCAGGGGTGTAAAAGACCCTTTCGAGGCTCAAGAAGGAAGGTGGGATTTCTCTCGAGACTCAGCAGCGAAAAAGGGACTCATCGCATGTTAAGGGGAGAATCTCCTGGTTTTTCTCGAGTGCGGCAGCAAACTTGGGGTCCCTTTCGAGTTACGATGGGGACCTCAGGGACCCGCTCATGGGGGCATCAGTAACGTCCAGTCTCCATGCGAGGTACGAGGAGCCTCTTCAGATTCCTCTGCAGTCGCTGCCAGGGCCAAGGTCCTCATCTGCAGTTGAGGCTGGAAGCACAGGTTTCACCTCATGTATCTCAGGGTTCCTCTTTTGTTTCCAGTTGGGAGACAGGCCTCATCTCGTGTGGAAACATGCACGTCTGCTCTCTGCTCAAGTTGGAAATGCAGTGTCTGGCTTCCTCTCGGGTTTACATAGCGATCAGTTGCTTTCTCTCAAGGTGCCACAGGGGTGTCACACCAGCCATTGTGTTTTTAGTCAGTCCTCTGGGTCACCATCGAGTCAGTTGTAGGGGAGTGACATGAATCTGGAATGTATTTGGACATCAGGGTCTTTGGAAATGGTGGTATGACCCCTGGAGTTCCTCTCAAGTGACAATTTGAGACTGCCTCCTCTTGGGGTGCGACAGGAATGCCAGGAACCCCTTTCCTGAAGAATCATGGAAACGGACCCTCCTCTCAGGAGGAGGAGGGAAACCCGGGGCTCTTGGATGAGGAGGGATAACCGGGGCTCTTCTTGAGTTGTGGCGGNTGGAGTTCCTCTCAAGTGACAATTTGAGACTGCCTCCTCTTGGGGTGCGACAGGAATGCCAGGAACCCCTTTCCTGAAGAATCATGGAAACGGACCCTCCTCTCAGGAGGAGGAGGGAAACCCGGGGCTCTTGGATGAGGAGGGATAACCGGGGCTCTTCTTGAGTTGTGGCGGGAACTGTGGTGTTTCTCTAGAGTGGAGACAGGTATGTCGCGGAACATCTTGAGTTGCCTCAAGGGTTTCAAGGACCATTTCGAGGCTCAAGAGGGAAGGTGGGATTTCTCTCCAGACCCCACAGCGGAAAAGGGCCTCATGCCCTGTTGAGGGGAGAATCTCCTGGTTTTTCTCGAGTTGCGGCAGGAAAATTGGTGTCCCGCTAGAGTTACAATGGGGACTTCAGGGACCCACTCATGGGGGCCTCAGGACCTCCAATCTCCATGTGAGGTGCAAGGGGCCTCTTGGGATTCCTCTGCAGTTGCTGCCCGGGCCAAGGTCCTCAAGTGGAGTTGAAGCCGGAACCTCAGGTTTCCTGTCCCGTGCTGACGTGGATCTCGGGGTTCCTCTGCAGTTTCCACAGGGCAGTCAGGCCTCGTCTCGTGTGGAGACATGCACGTCCACCCTCCTCTCGAGCTGTAAAAGCAGTGTCAGGCTTCGGGGTGGTGGCTTTCTCTCGAGGTGCCACAGGGCTTTCACAGCTGCCATCGTGTTTTGAGTTGGTCCTCGGGGTGACCGTCGAATAATTTGCAGGGGATTCAGGTGTATCTGGAGTGCATTGGGACATCGGGGTCTTTTGAAATGGTGGCTCTCCTGGTTTTTCTCGAGTTGCGGCAGGAAAATTGGTGTCCCGCTAGAGTTACAATGGGGACTTCAGGGACCCACTCATGGGGGCCTCAGGACCTCCAATCTCCATGTGAGGTGCAAGGGGCCTCTTGGGATTCCTCTGCAGTTGCTGCCCGGGCCAAGGTCCTCAAGTGGAGTTGAAGCCGGAACCTCAGGTTTCCTGTCCCGTGCTGACGTGGATCTCGGGGTTCCTCTGCAGTTTCCACAGGGCAGTCAGGCCTCGTCTCGTGTGGAGACATGCACGTCCACCCTCCTCTCGAGCTGTAAAAGCAGTGTCAGGCTTCGGGGTGGTGGCTTTCTCTCGAGGTGCCACAGGGCTTTCACAGCTGCCATCGTGTTTTGAGTTGGTCCTCGGGGTGACCGTCGAATAATTTGCAGGGGATTCAGGTGTATCTGGAGTGCATTGGGACATCGGGGTCTTTTGAAATGGTGGCACGACCCCTGGAGTTCCTCTCCAGTGTCAAGTTGAGATTGCCTCCTCTTGAGGTGTGACGGGAACATCGGTATTCCTTTCCCGACAATCAGGGAAATGGACCTTCCTCTCGGGAGGAAGAGGGAAATCCAGGGCTCTTCTTGAGTTGTGGCAGGACACCTGGTGTTCCTCTCGATTGGAGATGGGTATGTTGGGGAACTTCTTGAGTTGCCTCAAAGGCGTCAAGAACTCTTTCGAAGCTCACGAGGGAAGGTGGGATTTTTCTCGAGACCCCACAGTGGAAAAGCGCCTCATCTCACATTGAGGGGATAATCTGCAGGTTTTTCTCGAGTTGTGGTAGNATGCCGACATGGATCTCAGGGTTCCTCTGGGGTTTCCACATGGGAGTCAGGCCTCATCTCCTGTGGAGACATGCACGTCCGCTCTCCTCTCGATCTGTAAAAGCAATGTTAGGCTTCCTGTCGGGTTGACAGAGTGATCGGTGTCTTCCTCTCGAGGTGCCACAGGGCTGTCACACCCATCATCTTGCTTTGAGTCGGTCCTGGGAGTGACCGTCGAGTCACTTCCCTACAGGGAAGTCAGGTGTATCTGGAGTTCATTGAGACATCATGGTCTTTTGAAATGGTTGCAAGACCCCTGGAGCTCCACTCGAGTGTCAAGTTGAGACCATCTTCTCTTGAGGTGAGACGGGAACACAGGGATTCCTTTCCCGATGAAGCAGGAAATCGGACCCTCCTCTTGGGAGGAGGAGGGAAAATCAGGGCTCTTCCTGAGTTGTGGTGGGACCCTCGATGTTCCTCTCGAGTGGAGACAGTTGTGTCCGGGAATTGCTGGAGTTGCCTCAGGGGTGTAAAAGACCCTTTCGAGGCTCAAGAAGGAAGGTGGGATTTCTCTCGAGACTCCACAGCGAAAAAGGGACTCATCTCACGTTGAGGGGAGAATCTCCTGGTTTTTCTAGAGTTGCGGCAGCAAACTTGGGGTCCCTTTCGAGTTACGATGGGGATCTCAAGGACCCGCTCATGAGGGCATCAGTAACATCCAGTTTCCATGCGAGGTGCGAGGGGCCTCTTCGGATCCTCTGCAGTCGCTGCCGGGGCCGAGGTCCTCATCTGCAAATGAGGCCGGAAGCACAGGTTTCACCTCACATACCGACATGTATCTCAGGGTTCCTCTTTTGTTTCCAGTTGGGAGACAGGCCTCATCTCGTGTGGAGACATGCACGTCTGCTCTCCACTCAAGTTGAAAATGCAGTGTCTGGCTTCCTCTCGGGTTTACATAGAGATCGGTTGCTTTCTCTCAAGGTGCCACAGGGCTGTCACACCCGCCATTGTGTTTTTAGTCAGTCCTCTGGGTGACCATCGAGTCAGTTGTAGCGGAGTGACGTGAATCTGGAGTGTATTTGGACATCGGGGTCATTGGAAATGGTGGTATGATCCCTGGAGTTCCTCTCAAGTGACAATTTGAGACTGCCTCCTCTTGTGGTGCGACAGGAATGCCAGGAACCCCTTTCCCGAAGAATCATGGAAACGGACCCTCCTCTTGGGAGGAGGAGGGAAACCCGGGGCTCTTGGATGAGGAGGGATAACCGGGGCTCTTCTTGAGTTGTGGCGGGAACTGTGGTGTTTCTCTCCAGTGGAGACAGGTATGTCGGGAAACATCTTGAGTTGCCTCAAGGGTTTCAAGGACCCTTTCAAGGCTCAAGAGGGAAGGTGGGATTTCTCTCCAGACCTCACAGCGGAAAAGGGCCTCATGTCCTGTTGAGGGGAGAATCTCCTGGTTTTTCTCGAGTTGCAGCAGGAAAATTGGTGTCCCCCTAGAGTTACGACAGGGACTTCAAGGACCCACTCTTTTGGGCCTCAGGACGTCCAATCTCCATGCGAGGTGCAAGGGGCCTCTCGGGATTCCTCTGCAGTTGCTGCAGGGGCCGAGGTCCTCAAGTGAAGTTGAAGCCGGAACCTCAGGTTTCCTCTCCTGTGCTGACGTGGATCTCGGGGTTCCTCTGCGGAGTTCGAAGATCAAGAGGGAAGGTGGGATTTTTCTCGAGACCCCACAGCAGAAAAACGCCTCATCTCACATTGAGGGGATAATCTGCAGGTTTTTCTCGACCAAAGTTTGGGTCCCTCTCGAGTTAATACAGGGACCTCAGGGACCTCTTCATGGGGGCCTCAGGAATGTCCAGTCTCAATGTGAGTAGCGAGGGACCTCTCAGGATTCCTCTGCATTCACTGTCGTGGCTGAGGTCCTCATCTTTAGTTGAGGTTTCCTCTCCCATGCTGACACTGATCTCGGGAATCCTGTGTGTTTCCACAGGGTAGTCAGGCTTCATCTCGTGTGGAGACACGCATGTCGGCTCTTCTCTTGAGCTGGAAAAGCAGTGTCAGGCTTCCTGTCGTTTTCATAGGAATCGCTGGCTTTCTCTCGAAGTGTCACAGGGCTGTCATACCCGCCATCGTGTTTTGAGTCGGTCCTCAGAGTGACCGTCAAGTCAGTTGCAGGGGAGTCAGGTGTATCTGGAGTGTATTGGGACATCAGGGTCTTTTGAAATGGTGGCATGACCCCTGGAGTTCCTCTCGAGTGTCAAGTTGAGACAACTTCCTCTTGAGGTGCAACAAGAATGCTGAGATTCCTATCCCAAAGAAGCAGGAAAATGGAACCTCTGCTGGGGGAGAGGAGGAAAAACTGGGGCTCTTCTGTGTTGTGGGGAGACCCTTGGTGTTCCTCTTGAGTGGAGACGGTAATGTCTGGGAACTTCTTGAGTTGCCTCAAGGGTGTCAAGGACCATTTTGACGCTAGGAGGGAAGATGGGATTTCTCTCGAGACGCCTCAGTGGCATAGGGCCTCATCTCGCATTGAGGGGAGAATCTGCATGTTTTTCTCGAGTTGTGGTAGCAAAGTTTGGGTCCCTCTCCAGTTATGACGGGGACCTCAGGGACCCGCTCCTGGGGCCTCAGGAACATCCAGTCTCCATGTGAGGTGCGAGGGGCCTCTTGGGATTCCTCTGCAGTGGCTGTCGTGGTCAAGGTACTCATCTGGAGTTGAGGCTGGAACCTCAGCTTTCCTCTTGTGTGCCGGCATGGATCTCGGGGTTCCTCTGGGGTTTCCACATGGGAGTCAGGCCTCGTCTCATGTGGAGACATGCACGTCCGCACTCCTTTCTAGCTGGAAAAGCAGTGTCAGGCTTCCTGTCGGGTTGACATAGTGATTGCTGTCTTTCTCTCAAGGCAACACAGGGCTGTCACATCCGCCATCGTATTTTGAGTCGATCCTGGGAGTGACCGTCGAGTCAGTTGCAGGGGAGTCAGTTGTATCTGGAGTTTGATGGGACATTGGCATCTTTTGAAATGGTGGCACGACCCCTGGATTTTCTCTCAAGTGTTAACTTGAGACTGCCTCCTCTTGAAGTGCGATGGGAACACCGAATTCCTTTCCTGCTTAAGCAGGGAAATGAACCCTCCTCTCAGGAGGAGGAGGGAAAACATGGGCACTTCTTGAGTTGTGGCGGGACCCACAGTGTTCCTCTCGAGTGGAGACGGGTATTTTGGGGAACTTCTTGAGTTTCCTCAAGGGTGTCAAGGACGCTTTCAATGCTCAAGAGGGAAGGTGGGATTTCTCTCGAGATGCCACAGCAGAAAAGGACCTGATCTCCCTTTAAGGGGAAAATCTCCTGATTTTTCTCGAGTTGAAGCAACAAACTTGGTGTCCCTCTCGAGTTATGATGGGGACCTCAGGAACACTCTCGTGTGGGCCTCAGGAACGTCCAGTGTCCTTGTGAGGTGCGAGGGGCCTCTCAGGATTCTTTTGGGTCGCTTCCAGGCCGAGAACCTCCTCTGGAATTGAGGCTGGAACACCAGGGTTCCTTTCCCGTGCTGACATGGATCTCGGGGTTTCTCAGGGGTTTCCACAGGGGAGTCAGGCCTTGTCTGGTGTATAGAAATACATGCCCGCTCTCCTCTCAAGCTGGAAAAGCAGTGTCAGGCTCCTGTCGGGTTAACATAGGGATCAGTGGTTTTCTCTCCAGGTGCCACAGGTCTGTTCCACACGCCATCGTGTTTTGAGTCCATCCTCGGGGTGATCGTCAATTTAGTTGCAAGGGAGTCAGTTTTATCTGCAGTGCATTGGGGCATCGGGGTCTTTGGAAATGGTGGCACGACCCCTGGAGTTCCTCTCGGGTGTTAAGTTGACACTGCCTCCTCTTGAGGTGCGACTGGAACGCCGGGAATCCTTTCCCATCTAAGCAGTGAAATGGAACCTCCTCTCGGGAGGAAGAGGGAATACCGGGGCTCTTGGAGGAGGGGGGAAAATGGGGGCTCTTCTTGAGTTGTGGCAGGATCCTCGGTGTTCCTCTCGAGTGGAGACAGGTGTGTCGAGGAACTTCCTTTCCCGATGATGCAGGGAAATGAACCCTCCTTTTGGGAGGAGGAGGCAAAGCGGGGCTCTTGAGTTGTGGCGGGACACTCGGTGTTCCTCTCGAGTGGAGACCGGCATGTCAGGGTACTTCTGGAGTTACCTCAAGGGTTTCAAGGACACTTTCGAAGCTCAGGTGGTATAGTTGGATTTCTTTCGAGACACCGCAGAAAAAAAGGGCATCATCTCGCATTGAGGGGAAAATCTCCTGGTTTTTCTTGAGTTGCAGCAGCCAACACGGGGTCCCTCTCAAGTTATGACGGGGACCTCAGGGACCCGCTCGTGGGGGCCTCAGGAACATCCAGTCTCCATGCGAGGTGCGAGGGGTCTGTCACGGTTCCTCTGCAGTCAATGCCACGGCCAAGGTCCTCTTTTGGATATGAGGCCGGAATCTCAGGATTCCTCTCCCATGCCAACATGGACCTCGGGGTTCCTCTGGGGCTTCCACAGGGGAGTCAAGCCTAGTCTCCTGTGGAGACATGCATGTCCGCTCTCCTCTCGAGATGGAAAATCACTGTCAGGCTTCCTGTTGGGTTGACAAATGGATCAGTGGCTTTCTCTGGAGGTGCCACAGGGCTGCAACACCCGCCTTTGTGTTTTGAGTCGGTCCTCGGGGTGACCGTCGAGTCAGTTGCAGGGGAGTCAGGTGTATGTGGAGTGCACTGGGACATTGGAGTCTTTTGAAATTCTTGGAGGCTCGACTGAGTTCCTCTGGAGTGTCAAGTTGAGACCGACTCCTCCTGAGGTGCGATGGGAAAGCTGGGATCCCTTTCCTGATGAAGCAGGGAAGCCGTCCCTCCACTAGGGAGGAGGAGAGAAAACCGGGCTCTTCTTGAGTTGTGGCAGGACCTTTGGTGTTCCTCTCCAGTGGAGACGGGTACATCGGGGAACTTCTGAAGTTGTCTCAAGGGTGTCAAGGACCCTTTTGAGGCTCAAGAGGGAAGGTAGGCTTTTTCTCGAGATGCCACATGGCAAAAAGGCCTCATCTCGCGTTGAGGGGAGAATATCCTGGTTTTTCTCGAGTTGCAGCAGTAAAATTGGGTCCCTCTCAATTTATGACGGGGAACTCAGGGATCCACTCGTGGGCTCCTTAGGAACCTCCAGTCTCCGTGCAAGGTGGGAGGGGCCACTCGAGATACCTTTGCAGTCACTGTATGGGCCGAGGTCCTCATCTGTAGTTGAGGCCAGAACCTCATGGTTCCTCTCCCATGCTGACATGGATCTCGGGGTTTCGCTGGGGTTTCTCCAGGGGAGTCAGGCATCGTCTCGTGTGGATACATTCACGTCTCATCTCCTCTCTAGTTGGATAAGCAGTGTCAGGCTTCTTGTCATGTTGACATAAGGATTGGTGGCTTTGTCTCTAAGTGCTACAGGGCTGTCACACCAGCCATCGTGGCTTGAGTTGGCCCTCGGGGTGGCCGTCGAGTCTGTTGCAGGGGAGTCAGGTGTATCTGGAGTGCATTGGGATATCGGAGTCTTTTGATATGGTGGCATGACCCCTGGAGTTCCTCTCAAGTGTCAAGATGAGACTGCCTCCTCTTGAGGTGAGACAGGAAGACCGGGATTCTTTCCTGATGTAGCAGGGGAACCGACTCTCCTCTCGTGATCAGGAGGGAAAACCGTGGCTCTACTTGAGTTGTGGTGGAAGCCTTGGTGTTCTTCTCAAGTGGAAACGGGTACGTCAGGGAACTTCTTGAGTTGCCTCAAGGGTGTCGAGGATATTTTTGAGGCTGAATAGCGAAGGTGGGATCTCTCGAGATGCCCCAGCAAAAAAGGGCCTGATTTCGCATTGAGGGGAGAATCTCCTGGTTTTTATCGAGTTGTTGTAACAAACTTGGGATCCTTCATTAGTTACGATGGGGGCCTCAGGGACCCGCTCGTGGGGGCCTCAAGAACGTGCAGTCTCCATGTGCTGTGTGAGGGGCCTCTCAGGATTCCTCTGCAGTTGCTGCCGGGTCCGAGGTCCTCATCTGGAGTTAAGTCTGAAACCTCCTGTTTCATCTCATGTGCCGAAATGGATCTCGGTGTTCCTATGGGGTGTCCACATTGGAGTCAGGCCTTGTCTCATGTGGTGACATGCACGTCCGCTCTTCTCTCGAGCTGGAAAAGCAGTGTCAGGCTTCCTGTCTGGTTGACACAGGTGGCTTTCTCTCCAGGTGCCACGGGGCTATAACACCCACCATCGTGTTTGAAGTAGGTCCTCGGGGTGACCGTTGAGTCAGTTGCAGGGGAGTCAGATGTATCTGAAGTGCATTGGGACATCGGGCCTTTTGAAATTGTGTCACGACCACTGGAGTTCCTCTCGAGTGTCACATTGAGACAGCCTCCTCTTGAGGTGTGACGGGAATGCCAGGATTCCTTTCCCCGATGAAGCAGGGAAACAGACCCTCCTCTTGGGAGGAGGAGGGAAAACCGGGGCTCTTCTTGTGTTTTGACAGGACCCTCGGTGTTCCTCTTGAGTGGAGACAGGTACATCGGGGAAATTCTTGCATTTCCTCAAGTGTTTAAAGGACCCTTTCGAGGCTCAAGAGGGAAGGTGGGATTTCTATCAAGATGCCGCAGCAGAAAAGGGACTCATCTCGCATTAAGGGGAGAATCTCCTGGTTTTACTCGAGTTGCTGCAGCAAACTTGGTGTCACTCTCGAGTTATGATGGGGACCTCAGGGACCCGCTTGTGGGACCTCCGGAACATCCAGTCTGCATGCGAGTTGGGAGGGGCCTCTTGGGATTTTGATGTTGCCTTCGGGGCCGAGGTCCTCATCTGGAGTTGAGGCCAGAACCTCAGGGTTCCTCTCCCATGCCAACATTGATCCTGGTGTTCCTCTGGGGTTTCTACACGGGAGTCAGCCTCGTCTCGTGTGGAGACATGCAAGTATGCTCTTTTCTCGAGCTGGAAAAGCAGTGTCAGGCTTCCTATCAGATTGACATGGGGATCGGTGGCTTTCGCTCGAGGTGCCACAGGTCTTTCACATCCACCATCGTGTTTTGAGTCGGTCCTCGGGGTGGCCGTCAAGGCAGTTGCAGGGGAGTCAGGTGTATCCAGAGTACATAGGAGATCAGGGTCTTTGAAATGGTGGCATGACCCCTGGAGTTCCTCTCCAGTGTCACATTAAGACTGCCTCCACTTGATGTGCAACCATCA
>SJYX01022564.1:162318-185553 GCA_006410675.1 Oreotragus oreotragus | reverse complement strand
TTTTTGTTCCTGTCAAATTCATCCACACAGCTACCAGAGTAAACTACACAGGAAAACGTATTCTTTCTTCACTTTCAATGGCTCTGAACCATGGACAGGATCAAAACCCAGCTCCTTGTTTACACAGCATAAGTCATCTACTGCAATCTGTACCTGCACCTGCCCACCTCCAGGCATGCTTCTTCTCCTTGTGTGATGCACATTTTGAGGTCCAGCCACTTTGAGCTGCTTTCTTGTAATCCCCTGCACATATCATCTTATTTAAGGATGCTGCATCTTTGCTCATGCTTCCTCTTTCCTCCTAAGGCTTCCCAGATGGCGCTAGTGGTAAGGGACCTGCCTGCCAATGCAAGAGACACAGGTTCGATCTCAGAGGAGGGGAGAGCCCCTGGAGGAGGGCATGGCAACCCAGTTCAGTATTCTTGCCTGGAGAATCCCATGGACAGAGCATCCTGGCAGGCTACAGTCCATAGGGTCTCAAAGAGTCAGACTCGACTAAAGCGACTTTGCACATATACATGACCCTTTTCGCAAATGCCTTCGCTTCCCGTTCCAACCCTCCCCATGTCAACTACCTACTATCCTTTGAGACTTAGAGCTCTAGTCACTTCCTCCAAGAAGCCTTCTCTGATATGGTTACCTGGTGCTCTCATAATACCCCAAGTATATTACTTTTCCTAAACTAACAAAAGAGTTTTCCATTTGTTTATTTCTGTTTCCTCCCATTACCTCTTTGGCAACTAGGACTAGTTGCACAGATGTAGGATTGTGTCTTGTTTATCTCTGTACCTGTGCACAAGTCCTGGCCTGGTGTAGACTGGGAATGATCAAGGGTTTGTTGACTTAAGAAATGAGTTTTTATGCCAAGGCTATGAAACCCTGAATAGTGTAGTTTAAAATGTCATATATATAAAAGACAGGAAGAAAAAGGAAGGTTGGTCTCAGTGACCACTCTCATGCTTATCCTTGCCCGAGGCAATATTCTTACCCCAGAAAAGAGATGGATTGGTGGTAACATGTAGGTAACTCTAATTTATTTTATTTTATTTCTAAACTTATTTATTTATTTATTTGGCTGTGTCGGGTCTCAGCTGAGGCATGCAAACTCTTTGTTACAGCATGCAAGATCTAGATCCCGGATCAGGGATCAAACGAGACCCCTGCATTGAGGGAGCGAACTCTTAGCCAATGGACCAGCAGGGAGGTCCCAGTTCTATCTAATTTAGATATACTTCTACTGGTGGTGGTTAGTCACTAAGTCGTATCTGACTCTTGGGACCCCATGGACTGTAGCCTGCCAGGCTCCTCTGTCCATGGGATTTCAAAGGCAAAAATACTGGAGTGGGCAGTCATACCCTCCTCCAGGGGATCTTCCAGACCCAGGGATGGAGCTGTCATCTCTTATGTCTCCTGGATAGGCAGGTGGGTTCTAAAAAATGAACTACAACAGAAGAAGTGAGAAATGGTAATTTCAGGTAGACCCCAGCCCTGACAGTGATGCTGAAAGTCATTTTAGAAGAATATGAAACTGTCCTCCAACTTACTGAAAGTCCACCATTGTATCATCAAGAAGAGACTCTAGGGGCTTACCTGGTGGTCCAGTGGTTGGGATTCCCCACTTTCATTGCAGGAGGCACAGGTTATATCCCTGGTCTGGGAACTGAGATCCTGCATGCTGTGCAGTGTGGCCAAAATAAATAAATAAATAAATAAAACTTTTTTAAAAAAGAAAGAAAAGAGGTTCTTCATTAGCAACTCGATCCATTTGAAGTCATGGACTTCCTTGAAAATTTGATGAAAGTTAGGAATGCTCTCCACTCCCCCCACCTCCAGTAAATGCACAGAAACACTGCATATATACATACTGATGTCACAAACACTTTTAGGGGTTTCCATATCTTCCAATGTCTGTGCCTAAAGCAGCGCATTAGGAATAATTTTGACGACACATTGGGCTTACTAGAAAAAAACACCCTGTTTGACTAATGATGTCTTCCCTAACAGCATAAGAAATGGGTAGTGGCACCCACTGAATCTACAATTTTGGATTCTTCAAGTCCTTCTTGTTCCAAATAATGTATTCTACCTATGTTGTTCTTTTTTATTGAGGTATAGGCTATGGTTTTTCCAGTAGTCATGTATGGATATGAGAGTTGAACTGTGAAGAAAGCTGAGCGCCAAAGAATTGATGCTTTTGAACTGTGGTGTTGGAGAAGNAGCATAAGAAATGGGTAGTGGCACCCACTGAATCTACAATTTTGGATTCTTCAAGTCCTTCTTGTTCCAAATAATGTATTCTACCTATGTTGTTCTTTTTTATTGAGGTATAGGCTATGGTTTTTCCAGTAGTCATGTATGGATATGAGAGTTGAACTGTGAAGAAAGCTGAGCGCCAAAGAATTGATGCTTTTGAACTGTGGTGTTGGAGAAGACTCTTGAGAGTCCCTTGGACTGCAAGGAGATCCAACCAGTCCATTCTGAAAGAGATCAGCCCTGGGATTTCTTTGGAAGGAATGATGCTAAAGCTGAAACTCCAGTACTTTGGCCACCTCATGGGAAGAGTTGACTCATTGGAAAAGACTCTGATGCTGGGAGAGATTGGAGGCAGGAGGAGAAGGGGATGACAGAGGATGAGATGGTTGGTTGGTGTCACCAACTCGATGGACGTGAGTCTGAGTGAACTCCGGGAGATGGTGATGGACAGGGAGGCCTGGCGTGCTGCGATTCATGGGGTCGCAAAGAGTTGGACACGACTGAGTGACTGAACTGAACTGATATATATAAATATAACATCTATGTATATATGTGTGTGTGTATATATTCATCACACCTTCTTTATCCATTCATCTATCAGTGAACATTTAGGTTGCCTCCATGTCTTGGCTATTGTAAACAGTGTTGCTGTGAATATTGGGATGTGTGTATCTTTTCAAATTAGGGCTTTTGTCTTCTCTGGAAGTATGCTCAGCAGTGAGATAGCTGGATCATATGGTAACTCTTCCTGTTTTAAAACTAAACCTATTTTTAAACTGTCTTCTCCCAGAACATAAATTCCACAAGAGAGCAGAGATTTTGAGATTATGACTGTTGCCTGCAGCTGTATCTTGATACTCTGTATTTACCGACCGTGTATCCAGATGCAGTGTCTAGAACAGGACCTGGAGGAACTATGTGCTCAAAAAATATTCTTGAAAGAAGAAATATGTCCTCTCTTGAGAATTCTGTGCTACAAAATTTACTCTCTACTGAGTAAATTAATATTTGCTTCTATTTATAATATGGTCATCCTCTTTATTTCAAAATCTCTTTTGTGTCTACATCATCCTAAAATTTATAGACTAAATCTGCTTTTTGTTTTCAGCACTTATACTGTTTTTCTTTTCATATTTTTCTAGATTAATCTCTTTGCTTCCATCAAATGATCACCACTTCTTTGATTACTTTAGTTCCATTGACTAAAGATAAGATTTAGCTGGTGCCATCGATATACAAAATGAAGTAAACAAAATGCATTACATTTCAATGACAACAAAATGTCAGTTCCTCCAAATATATTTGCGTAACTAATCAGCTCTAAACATATTGGAATGATGTAAATACTGAATGCATGTGTGGTAAGTCACTTCACCCATGTTTGACTCTGTGATGCTATGGACCATAGCCCATCAGACTTCTCTATCCAAGGGATTCTCCAGGCATGTATACTGGAGTGGGTTGCCATGCCCTCCTCCAGGGGATCTTCCCCACCCAGGGATCGAACCCACATCTCTNAAATACTGAATGCATGTGTGGTAAGTCACTTCACCCATGTCTGACTCTGTGATGCTATGGACCATAGCCCATCAGACTTCTCTATCCAAGGGATTCTCCAGGCATGTATACTGGAGTGGGTTGCCATGCCCTCCTCCAGGGGATCTTCCCCACCCAGGGATCGAACCCACATCTCTTACATCTCCTGTATTGGTAGGTGGGTTCTTTACCACTAGCACCACCTGGGAAGCCCCAAAATACTGAATATTTAAATATTAATAATAAGCATTTATTATTGGCAGCAGTTGTGGAGATGTCTAATGAAAATATGGTCTGGGTTCTTTAAAAACTTCCCTCAGATGATTTTTTTTTTCCTCAGATGATTTAAATATGGCCTCTGTAACTTGTTCCCATTCAAATTACTTCATGAGCCATTTCCTCAAAGAAGGTACAAAGTCAGTTTTAGCACTTGTTAAATTATAACAAGTTCTGACTTAGAAGACTATGAATTAATGAAGTTTTATTTTTTATCTGCAATCCTTAGGTTTAATCAAAACAGGGCTTTGACTTTTTTCATTTAAAAGAAAAATTAGTGAAAACTACAATACATAACATGTGATGACTTGTGCTGGCATACAAGCCACATCTTGAAATTCTGACCAACAAAACTCTAAAAATCAATTTGAGGACCAATGTTAAGATTTAGGGCTAAATACGTGTAGTTAAAATTCATAATTTCTTAGCACCCCTTAGCAGTATTCACTGCCAGCAAACTTTCGACATATCTGGCTGATAAGGGAGCTGGCAGAGACCCCAAAGGAACAGAAGTTAGTCATACAAAGTAAGGCCTATGCGAATTTTCTGCTGCTGGTTTTAGACAACTTGCCTCAGAAGTGTATGCACTGAAATGGCTTGATTTTTAGATGCAGCCACACAATTATTCACAGCACTCACAATGATAGGCTGCAGACCCTTGTCTGAACCCTCAGGCAGCTGCGTGTTCACCTGGGTGATCATGCTCTAGCATGCATCATGAATTGTCAGGAGTGCTGCTCAGAGTTGGCTGATCAAGAGATACGCAGTGCAAAGGAACAGGATTTGAGACAGCCCAGGGTTTCCTCTTTGAGTAGGTTTAAAATATTTTTTTTTTCTCACAACTTCCTTCCTGTTCTAACTGCCAGTGCTCAGAAGTCAGGCTTGAGAGGCAGAGGCACCCAGGACGGAGACGTGGACCACTGACAGTAAGTTGAGATCCCTTCGGGGTGGGGAAGGCTGCAGGTGAGCACAGACAAATGCAAGAAATTTCTAAACCTGGCTACCGCCCTGTACAGTTTATTTATTTTAAGAGGGGTTGTTCCTCTTTAAAACAAACCATGATAAGAAAGTTATTAAGGAGGCTGCAGAGAAGGGGAAGTCCGGGCAGGGAATGGCAACAGTGACTCAGGGGAGGCTGGTCTATGAGGGAGGGTGTGCATGCCCACCCAGACCCATCCTTCATGTTCTGGAGAAGGATCCCAAGGGCACCCACCGGCAGTGCCTGGCCGGGTTCCTACAAGGTCGAAGCCGGCATCTGGCCAAGCTCAGAAGCAAAAAGACTGTAGAACCAAGCTGATACGAACCAAGCTGGTGCATGGTGAGTTGGTTGGTGCTGGGGTGGAGATGTGTGGTTTCCTGTTTTTAAGCAGACTTAAAGAGATGGGTTGAAAGAAAAAAAAAAATCGATTTGAAATTGTCAAACATGAAACTGTTCTCCACGGGAGGAATTTTCTGGGCACATAAAGGAAATATATAATGAAAGCCTCCCCTGGGGTCTAATGAGATTTAACAATCCAGGGGGGAACATAGCAGAACGCATGGCTACCTCTAGCAAAAGCCAGTGAGATGGGCAGAAAGATAACTGCTGCTGTTGCCAAGACCAGCTCTTTACATCTGAGAGGGCTAAAAGGAAACCCAGAAGACACCCAACAATTTATTGAGAAATGCATGCTTGGTTGCTCAATCGTATCTCACTCTTTGAGATCCCATGGACTGTAGCCTGACAGGCTTCTCTGTCCAGAGGTTTTTCAGGCAAGAATACTGGAATGGGTTGCCATTTCTTCCTCCAGGGGATCTTCTCCACCCAGAATGAACCCTGTGTCTCCTGTCTCCTTCATTGCATGTGGATTCTTTACCTGCTGAGCCACCAGGGAAGCCCCTTATTCAGAGATGCATTCTAGAAAAATTCAAGTAGGCTCAGCTAGGACACCCAGTCAGTGGACCTTCCAAATGTTGGGGTATGGTTTTGGCAGTCATGAGAAGTGCTTTAGGTGTGACCTGGAATACTTTCTTCTCTTTTAAAGGATGTTCCAGGTAGCACATGTTGCAAACATGGTCTGTACTTCACCTCTGGTTTTTTTGGTTAGTTGCTAAGTCATATCAGGCTCTTTTTGTGACCCCAGAGCACACCAGGCTCCTCTGTCCCTGGCATTTCTCAGGCAAGCATACTGGAGTGGGTTAAACCCTGGACCTAGGGTAATTTGTGGTATAAGTCTGATAAAATCTGAGCTGTTCTGTTCAAGGTAGGGGAAGGCAGATGCCCTTACGTGGAGGTCCCATGGTTGTATCTTCATGGAGAGACCAAGAAACACTGGATTCAGAGTTAGCTTACTGGATGATCAAGCAAGGGAAGTCAAGAAGTCTGTGCTGGCACCCTGGAAGTTCAGTCATAGGCAGTTGTCATTTATTTTCACCATCACTTGATTTCATTACATTTACAAGAAAAGGCCCCTCCCAGATCTGGATACGACACAAGCACAGTAAGATCGTTTTATTCTTTCCTATATGTGTGCAATTCTGAAAGAAAAGTTCATTCACCACGCATACTGCACAGATACAGCCCATGAAAAATAACCAGGTTATAGCTGAACAAAAGCCGACAACCTCCAGGCACTGGACTATGGTCCTCTCTTATTTGGGAGAGCATGAGCTTGTCCCTCAGGCAGTATGCTCTGAGCAATGAGCAGGTTCTGTTTTCAGTGGAAGCTCAGAATAGCTAAGTCAATCTGATGGGAACATGAGGGCCTTGGCCAATTCATGGGAGCACCATAGATTTCAACTTCAGCCGGCCGATAGACACCCTGAGGAGTGGGGGTGGGGGGCAGTAAAAATTAAGAAGATAAAGAGAACCAGCTTATGTGGAGGGCATTCTGTGTGTCAGATCTGGGTGTGAGAAACGTATAAAACTGAATCCTGTGAGGACACTGAGAGGACAAGAAGGCCCAGAAGTATGCAATGACTTGACTAAAGTCACACACTGATGCAAAAAACAGTCAGTAACTATGCTGCCTCAGAAGGACATTTTAGGAAATGCCTCATGGCAGAAATGTGCTTTAAGCCCCCATTCTGAGCATCCTTGTTCTGGGTCAGTATTATTGTCACCCCAGATCTTGTGTTAGAATCCATACTAGCACCCCCCACAGATGGGTTTCGTGTTCTTTTTGAAACTTCAGTATTTATCCACTTAATAAAGAATTACTGAGTCCCTCCCTACTGGTTTCCACATTCTGGTTCCCACGACTGGATCTGCTAAAAATTCACTTGGGTTTTCTTAGAGGAGCTACTATTCACCATGTGTGCTTATAAAAACTCTCTTTGGAGAAGTGTCAGTTGCTCAGTTGTGTCTGACTCCTTGTGACCCCATGGACTGTAGGGCTCCTCTGTCCGTGGGATTCTCCAGGCAGGAATACTAGAGTGGAGATCTCCAGGTGATCTTCCTAACCCAGGGATGGAATTCTGGTCTCCTGTATGGCAGGTGGATTCTTTACCGTTCTGAGCCATAATTTTTCTTGTTTAATTTAAAACCTCTGTGTGTGGACTGAGTAATTGCAGTGCAGTCTCTTGCCCAATAATGGCTGCCTTTATGCAATTTTCTTTGCAGATTATTTAAAATGAGTATTCATGAAAGCACCTAGCACTGTGACTTTACATAGTAGACACTCAGGAAAGCTGAATGTATCCACTGAGTTCTCTCTCCTTTTGCGTATGAATCTAGGTGTCCATGGGGCATTGGTTTTAGGACTACCCCCATCCTCCTTGATACCAAAATCCATGGATGCTGCAAGTCCTGTGCTCTTGGTACCAAGGGAGGACCAACCATACTATGAATGCCCAGGAAGGAATAACGTATTATATCTTGGGAAATAATTATTTCAAGGGAAACACTAAAGAATTCTGCTTCTAAGAATCTGTACCCTGCCTCTGGCTTGATCTTAATGTTCAATGCATGTAAGAGGATACTGTCCTCTCAGGCACTGGGTTGGTTGCTGTCTTCCAGCTCTGCAGTTGCAGAAGCTCATGGTGGGGTGGAGTTAGTATAGAGCAGCTCCTAATTGGAAGCATCAGTTCCTCCGGGTCATTAGGGAACAGTGACACACCAGAAAGGAATTTAGAACCGAGACAGCGTGCTGTGTCCCGAGGGATAAAGTTAGATTCCCCAATGAAGCCAAATCACCAGGCAGCAGAGCAAACCCAAATCCTCCTCAACTGGCTCTGAAACATCTGTGGTCCTTCAGAGACGGTCCAGCTCGCCATGACCTGCTGTAGACCAACGACCTCCAGTTTGGGGAAAGTGGGCATATCCTAGGCATCAGGAAGTGAAGATGACTGGGTGACATAAAATGCTGATGCTCACATAGGTACTTCTCTGCTGGAAACCCCCTACTTCTGGCACTTCCCCATTTCTTTCTATCCCTCCCTCAGCTCTACCTCTTCTGTCTAATCCTCCTGGCCGGTGTATCAGGTTATGTGATTAGGCAACTTCAGGGCTTGAGTTAAGTCTCCACTGTGCTTTCCTCCAGAGCCATAGGAAAATCTCTCTATTTGCTGTGCCTGTGTCTCCTATCATTTCCCATCAGTTCCAGAATGACCTCTGGCTTCACTTAGGAAAGGGAGCAATAAATAGCATCTAAAATTAAATTGCTCTTTAAAGAACTAGAATAGTGACGATTCCATTTTACAGGCTGATTCAGTTCCTAAACAATCCTGGCAGTTCCCAGAACCTCTTGTCTCTTCCATGCTCCTCAAAGAAACCAAATCTATTTTTAAGAAGGAAGGAGAGGACTTTGTCAACATGGCAGAGCCCAAGGAAAGCCATGGTGTCTGGCAGTCAGGTACCTCGCTGAAGCTGAAACCAGCAAACATGGAGTATCATGAAGAAGGGAGAAGAAGGGAACAGAGGGTCATTGAACATCTACTGTTGGCCAGAATAGTCCTAGAACTTTTCACGTCTTCTCTAACTCTTCAACTCTATCAGAAAAGTTTATGATTCCCACTTTGCTGGTAGAAAAACTCAGGCTCAGTGAGGCTAATAACACCCTTACATCCTGGAACGTCAATCATGGACACACATTTTGAATCGCTAGTCTATCTGATTCAGTGCTCAAGTCCCAGGAAACACAACAAAGGGTCATTGTTTTATGAATTAACCAGGTGGTTTGTTTCATCTAACTTCAAGAGTTTTACCTTCTCTTTGCCTTCCACTTATTTGGAACTGCATTATGAACCAGAAGAGTGTGCTGCATCCTGAGACTGGTAAGTTCTTAGGTGTATGTCACTTCCGGTGTCTTGGAAATTTCACTGAATTTTTAAGCAAAAACTCTGATTTGTGCTGTTATACCCATGCCATGAATACCCACCCTAATTTAATTTGGCATTTTAATTGAGCCTGAGAGGATTAAGTTCCTGCCTCAGCCCATCTAATGCTTGACCCTGTTTCACTGAGCAGTAAACATGGGTGTGTGAGGGTTTGCTGTGAAAATTCACCTGTATAGGCCTCTGTGAAGCAGGAAATAAAGGTAACTAGGGAGGTGAGCACATGAAACCAGAAAAGAAACGCATATGTGCTTTGGGGCCTTATTAAATATGTAATTGATAATTCCCCATTTCACTTTAGGGCTTCCCTGGTGGCTCAGAGGTTAAAGCATCTGCCTGCAATGCGAGAGACCTGGGTTCAATCCCTGGGTCGGGAAGATCCCCTGGAGAAGGAAATGGCAACCCACTCCAGTATTCTTGCCTAGAGAATCCCATGGATGGAGGAGCCTGGTGGGCTACAGTCCACAGGGTCGCAAAGAGTTGGACACGACTGAGTGACTTCACTTTCACTTTCATTTCACTTTTACTGTGTAAAAAACTGTAGTCAAACACAGCATGAAAGCAAGCGACACAGCCCCACTCTTTGTGGAACAGGGTGCAAGCCCCAGAGGGAGGTGAGCACAGCCCAATCTAGAATGTTCATTGCTGATGATCTGGGTTCTCCCCAGCCTCACATCCACTTCCTCTTTCCCTTTCTCAGTTTACAGCCTTGTTTAAATTAAGGGCAGCATTAGAGTCATTGAGTTATGAAGGAGCCCCAGAGATCTTTCAATGCAACCGTCTCACTTCGCAGAGGCCAAAACTGGAGCAGAGGTTTAGCAGCTTGTGCAAGGGGACATGGGGTAGAGTTTCACTGAAATTCTCTTTAGATGACACTTCCCTGACTTGCTAAAGCCGCCCTGCAGAGTTTTGCAAAGCAGCACTTACCTCTGCCTGCGCAGCATTCCCCATGGAGATTCTCAAGATAACCAGTGAGCTCTCTAATTTCATTATTACTTCTTAATAAAGACAGCTGGAGTGACAGAGCTTAGAGCCTCCTGTCAGAAACCCCTCTGGGCTCATATTCATGCTGTCACTTACACAGCATGCTTTCTGGGGCAAGTTGTTTACTTCAAGTTTAGTTTCCTAATCTGTAGAAGGGAATGATGGTAACAGCCATCCTTAAGGCTGTGGTGAGGACTAAGTGAGATAATCCTCAGGACAGGGTTTAGCTCTGTGTGTGATTGCTGTTAGAATTATTGCTATCAATAACAAAACCAGATGTTCTTCACAGACTTACAGAATGAATTTATGGTTTTGGGGGGTGGGGGTAGTGGGGGGAAGGAATAATTAGGGAGTTTGGGATGGGCATGTACACACTGCTATTCCTAAAATGGATAACCAACAAACACCTACTGTACAGCCCGGGGAGCTCTACTCAGTGTTATGTGGCGGCCTAGATGGGAGAGGAGTTTGGGGTGGAATGGATACATGTATATGTACGACTGAGTCCCTTCACTGTTCACCTGAAACTGTCATAACATTGTTAATTGGCTATACTCCGACACACACAAAAAAGCTGTTCTTTAGATGATGCAATTGGAGAGCAACCTGGCATTTCCCTAAAATTCCTACAAAATGGAAGGATAAAAAGAGAAAAATGAGGGAGTTCCCCAGTGGTCCAGTGGCTAGGACTCTGTGGTTTCACTGCCATGGCCAGGGTTCAGTTCCTGGTCAGGAAACCAATATCCTGCAAGGCACATGGTGCAGCCAACAAGCAAACAAACAACAAGAGAAACAAACAAAACACACACACACAACACAAACAAAAAAGTTTTAAACTATTTTTTAAAGGAGAAAAATGATACTTGTAGTTCACTATACATGCACAGTTAGCTTGGGAAACTGTTGTCAAGATATATTAACCAGTTGGGGCTTCGGAAGAATCTGAAATTTCCCAGAAATGAATTGTAAAACTGCAAATGCAGACACTTTGGGGAATTCACATAAATAAACAATGTGAAATAATAAAACAGAGGCAGATAGCCTTTTATACAGGTGAAATAAGGTAACTGAAGGACAACTGAGCTGACACCTGACTACAGGTAGCAACCTTAGAAAAGGAAGCACCTAGAGATGGTCTCCCCTAACCCGTCACTTCCCAAGATGAGGAAAGGAAGATCACAGTGGTTGGAACATTTGCTCACAGGGTCATAGCTAGTTAGTGGCAAAGCCAGAATGAAAACTCATGCGTGATGAGGCCTAGTTCATTGAGGGGATAATTATCCAAAATCAAGTAGATTGACGCAGAACTCTTCCCAAACCACAGCTCTTCTACTGGACTATGGTCATGTTCCCTGAGATCCAGATGTTACTCAGTATCTCTTCCTGCCTCTGCAGGTCCAGGGTTTCAGGTTCACAGACATGATCCTTGGCTAGAGGCTGAGTTGTGTCGTTGGTCTGGCCAGGCTTCAGAGAGAAGCAAAAAGTGAAAAAGAAAGTGAAGTCGCTTAGTCGTGTCCAACTCTTCACGACCCAATGGACTGTAGCCTTCCACCCTCCTCCGTCCATGGAATTTTCCAGGGAAGAGTACTGGAGTGGGGTGCCATTTCCTTCTCCAGAGGGTTTTCCCAATCCAGAGATCAAACCTGGGTCTCCCACATTGTAGGCAGATGCTTTACCATCTGAGCCACCAGGGAAGTTCATGCTTAACACTCAATGCTTTGTTTCACTGTTTCCAAGCTATAGTTTCAAGTCATGTTCTTAGCCATGAACTCCAGTAGAGTCTAGAAGGACTTCAGGGCTCCGAGAATCCCTGTGCTGCTTGCACAATTTCGTGGGCTTTTGCTTTTCTCCTTTTATAAAGACCACGACTCTTACTAGATTTTTAAAGAGACTTGCAATCTCCAGAAAGATTAAGAACCACCAATCAAACCAGCTGGGCATTTTTGGCATGGCTAGATTGCTCATCCCCCAACATTTTCCACTTTGGAGAATAACTTAAACATCAGTATGTACTAAAGAACAGTGTCTTGTAAATGCTAGATGCTCATCAAATATTTGTGACCTTCATTTTGCTTTCAGAAGGGCTTTCCCTGGGAAGTGCCTTCCAGTCCTTTCCTTATCATTTCATCGTTTTTTCTTTTTTCTAATCAGCTCTTCAGAGTGAACTGATTTGGAGTCATCTGACCTCATATCTCTTTTTCTTATGCTATATAATTGAACCAAATTATTTTCATGTGGTCCCAAATTTCCTCCTCTTGACTGCCACAATTTCATATCATAATCCCACATTATTCTCTGCTCTTCAATTCTCTGCTCTACGTTAAATAAATGTGTGGCTCATTTTCACTGAGCAATTATTATATCTGTTTGCAATGGATCAAGGAAATTTAGAAGTGACATGTCTCTGATTCACCAATTAAAAAGTCAGGATCTAGATGACAGATAAATTATGTTGCCAAGTATGACACTATTAAAAGTTAGAAAATACTGTCCTAGACCAGATCTTTCTCTCTATATGTCTCTGTTTCCCTCTCCTTTCAACATTGAGATTTGAGGGTGCAGAATTACAATTCCCTGTGGGTATGTTCAGTCACTCAGTCATGTCTGACTCTTTACGACCCTATGGACTATAGCCTGCCTGGCTCCTCTGGCCATGAAATTTTCCTAGGCAAGAATACTAGAGTGGGTTGTCATTTCCCTACAGATTATTAAAATCACCTTGAGCTAATTAGTGGCTGGATGTGATGTCATCCTCTCATAGTCAAACTCCAAGCACATGACTTGTGAGAACCAAGTAATGCATTCCAGAAAGGCCTCTCTACAGTGCCGAGTTGTCCTCATATGCTGATAGCTTTGCTGATGCTCTGTCTGAAGTTTTTTATGTGACCTCTACCCTGGGTATTTGGTCAGGCTTCTGGGTGTCACCAGAGGAGAACCTGACTCATCTAATTAGTCTCATCTGCGTTGTTCTTTATCTGTGGCTTAATGGTTGTCCTTAAACTACCCACAGCCTACAACCTCCACCCACTGCATCCTTCATCGTTTTTCCAGCCAGTTCATTCACTTTCCCTGAGTGTTGTTTGGAATAGGACTCGAATTAGTCACTCTGTTTATTGCGCTGTTCTCTAGAGGCTCAGCTCTGAGTGGAGCTGGTTCTTCGGCAGAAGCAAGAGTTGCCATAGCAACAGGCCTACAAGCTTCCTTCCTGCACAGGAAGTGGGCCCAGGCAATGCAATACCGTTTGCAGAGTTGATCAAGGCTCATAGTGTTCAGCTTGTTATTTTTCAGGAAGAGGATAAATGAGCCAAGAGATATCATTTCTTTTCCTTTTTTTTTTTCCCCCTGTTAAAATTGCTTTTGTTTGGCTTCACTTCCAAATTATTTTTCTTCCCATTGCCAATAATAGCAACATTAAAAGTTGAAACCACAACTGATTTTGGCCAGAGATAGCTTCACTCTCAGAGGAACCTTATAGGACTTGGCAGGGTCACATAAGATGAGATGTGATAGGTATTGTCTTAGAGTTCTACCACTTTGGAATAGTAAAGCCTTCACCCAAGGCAGGGAAGAGAGTTACCCTGGGAGCAGAAAGAAAGGAAACCAGGAAATTATCTCCTTGTCTAAATATCTCCCCTTTTTTCCCCATTTCTGCGAATCCCAGGCCTGAAATTCTTCCTAGAGATTCCTTCCTCTTTATTAGGACAGGGCATCTCATTGAGATACATGAACTTGGGCAGTTCTCTTAAGCTCTGGGTTTCGAGTTTCTCAGTGATAAAAAGAGGGGGAGGGAATGGCTTCCCACTCCAGTATTATGGCCTGAAGAATTCCATGGACAGAGGAGCCTGGTGGGCTACAGTCCATGGGGTCACAAAGAGTTAAACACGACAGAGTGACTAGCAAGTTTTTGGACTATGTCACCTCCACGGTTCATTTCAACTCTGAAAAGCTCTGACTATACATGCTTTAAGAAAAATAATTTTTAAATCTACAATCAGTCATTAACACTTAAGTGTAAATGCATTAGATCTTCCCTTGATGTTTTAACACAAAACAAGTAAATGTAGATGATGAAGGAAGAAAACAGGGTATGCCCAGGTGAGGTCTTAGAGCATAAGGTCACAGGAGATCTGGAGAAGAGAAGGAGGCACTAAAGGAGAAGTGGAGATGGACAGAAGGGTACTAAACAGACAGTTGCAATTTGTCTATAAGACCTTGGAGTCCTTTATTATTTTGTGTTATTTCAAAGGAACAGAAGCTCATTAGATATAGGACCTATTAACCCAATCAAGAGCGCTTATAAAATAAATGACAAATATTCAAGTGTTTCAGGAGATTCAAGAGACTTTTTGGTGGTCCAGTATCTAAGAGTCTGCGCTCCCAGTGCAGGGGCCCTGGATTGATCCGTGGTCGGGGAACTAGATCCCATATGATGCAATGAAGACCCAGGGCAGCCAAATAAATCTTTAAAGTGAGAGAGAAACAAAACCCACTAGCTGGCCTCGGGGAATTATTAGCAATGTTGGGAGCAGGGGGAGGACACTCAGGCAGATATCACAGGGGCCTAAAACTTCTCATGAGTTGCGTTTGAGCTCTTGCAGGAGTTCAGGGAAAGATGCAATGAATGGGGAGAAACTAACTTGCTTTACCAAGTACTTGACACCATTGTAAGTGGGATTGTATTGATACGTGCTGAGCTCTTTGACACCTGCCAGGCTGGCTGGATTTGTAGGACTATGATCATTTCTATAACTCTCTGAACTGGGGCTGTTCGCTCATTGTTCAGGACAGCGTGTGCTGTGCTGCCTCACTTGTTTTATAGAATTCACAAGTGAGTTACTTACTGTCAGTTTCATTGAGTGAATAGGAGGGATTCATCACAGTATGAAAACATTCAAACATGTCAAAGGAAAACCTAGAATGTTATATTCTTATTTTGTGAAATAGAATGAGGCTGAATCAGAGGGTAATCTCCTGGAAAATCGTTGACAATTACAGAAGTTTATTAGGGCAGAAATAGCACTGAGAGTGGGCTTCCCTGGTGATTCAGTGGTAAAGAATCCATCTGCCAGTGCAGGAGATGTGGATTCAATCCCTGGGCTGGGAAGATCCCCTGGAGAAGGAAATGGCAACCCACTCCGGGATTCTAGTCTGAGAAACCCCATGGACAGAGGAGCCTGGCAGACCATAGTCCGTGGGATCACAAAGAGCTGGACAGGACTTAGTGACTAAACAATGACAAGACCAAGAGCAGCCCCTCAGGCATAGGTCACGTCCACGGACTTCTGGCCAATAGATCATCTGTCTCTCTTTCTGTCTCCCTCTAGATCAAAATGACTGAAAAGGCCCCAGAACCACACGTGGAAGAGGAGGACGATGAGCTGGATGGCAAGCTCAACTACAAGCCCCCCCCACAGAAGTCCCTGAAGGAGCTGCAGGAGATGGACAAGGATGATGAAAGTCTAACCAAGTACAAGAAAACGCTCCTGGGGGACGGTCCTGTGGTGGCAGGTGTGTGCATGTGAGGAGACCGAGTGGGGCAGGTCGAGGGCATAGAAAAGGCAGACATTTGAGCTACTCAGGAGCAGGTGCAAAGGAGAGGGTACCAAGTGCTTCTAAGGTTAAGGGAGTGAGCTGCAGTCTCCATGTGCCAAATCCAGTTATAGATGGATAATTAAGTTTTCTTTGGAGGTAAGGCATACGATGCCTTGAAATAGACAAAAATAACACATAGCAAGGATTCAGAAGGAGTTTCAGACTATTACTCAGAATTGGATTCTCTCCATGGTCTTTCATATTCTCTCTTCTCTTTCTCCTTCTCTCCTTCTCCTTACCTGACATGCATCATTTCCAATACACAACGGAAGAGTCAGACATGGCCCATAGGTATGGATGCACCCTGACCAACCAGCAGAGTACCTTACCCATAGCCACTCAGGAAATGTTTGTTATTGATGAATAAGGTGGGCCTACAAGTACCTGAAGCAGAAATAGCATCACAGGAAGGTCCAAGGCTACTAAGACCAAGCCTGGTGAATCTGCCACTTCCATCTTTATATCTCCCCTAGAGACAGAGATCCATTTTTCTTTTTCATCCTCTCTCTTTCCTACTTGAAATGTACATACACACACACTGTATGTATATGCCTCTTCTCTGTGCTCACAGTGCCTTTTAATTTCTGCAGACCCAACAGCCCCCAATGTCACTGTCACCCGCCTGACCCTCGTTTGTGAAAGTGCCCCAGGACCAATCACCATGGACCTCACTGGTAAGTGGTCACAACTCTTCTGTTTGGTGGGGCCTCGTGTCATCATGAGGACAAGGGCATGGTTTTTGTCCCTTGTCCCAGCAAAAAACAAAAACAAAAACAAAAAACCTAGGTAAACAGCTTCCTAAGTGGCACAGTGATCAAGAATCCACCTGCCAATGCAGGAGACACAGGAGACTTGGGTTTGATCTTTGGGTTGGGAAGATCCTCTGGAGAAGGAAATGGCAACCCACTCCAGCATTCTTGCCTGGGAAATCCCACAGACAGGGGAGCCTGGCGAGCTACAGTTTATGGGATCGCAAAGAGTCACACACAACTGAGCATGCATGCACGCAGTAAGGTGATTTCTAGTAAGGTATGCTGGGACCAGATCACAAATCACTGTTTTCACAGTACTTACCATGCTTAATGAGAAGCCCAACCTCCATTTCTATTTAATTGAAGGGAGTCAAGCATAAATACTAGATATGTCTACCTGTATTATATTTATTTTAGATTTTTATCTCCCCATGGCATAGGAGAATTATTATTCATGGAAAAGGACTGCTAATGAAAATATTAAGAAGCAAGTTGTAGACTTCTGAAATGGTAATATTTTACCATTTCAGGGTTGGGAAGATCCTCTAGAGAAGGAAATGGCAACCCACTCCAGTACTCTTGCCTGGGAAATCTCATGGACAGAGGAGCCTGTTGGGCTACAGTCCGTGGAATCACAAAGAGTCAGACATAACTGAGTGCACACACGCACACACAAACACACACACATACAATATAAAGATCAGAGAAAATATTGANAGAGAAGGAAATGGCAACCCACTCCAGTACTCTTGCCTGGGAAATCTCATGGACAGAGGAGCCTGTTGGGCTACAGTCCGTGGAATCACAAAGAGTCAGACATAACTGAGTGCACACACGCACACACAAACACACACACATACAATATAAAGATCAGAGAAAATATTGATCCTGTGTCAGTTACAGAACTTATCTGAAGGCAAGAAGAAATCTAAGACCTCCTGTTTAATGCTAGGAATTCCATTGTGAAATATGCAGGATTTTTTTAGCTTAAAACTCTGATTCTTTGAAAGAAGCAACTTCCCTCACTAAAGATGTACAACTTAACATGTTATTTTCTTTCACTTTATTGCTGCCAAGGTCAAGTCCTTTCCTGAGACTTAGGTCTGGAGGAGATGATGAGAGACTGGAAAGGTGGCTGATTTGGGGGAAAGTAGGCCACTGGGAGAAATAAGGAAAGGGCCATCAAGCCAGGGGTTGGGGGCATCAAAGGCAAGTCTTTAGTGAAAAAAAAAATTATTATTACCATATTCATAAAATAGACTCATGAGACAGAACAGAACATGCCTCTAGAACAGTAAGCTTATGAGCAAGGTAGTTCCCCTCTTATAAGACAACCACTCTTTACCTTATATGGGCTTTTTGTCAGAGGGAGGAAATTGGAGGCTAAAAAGACACACTTCCTGTTCAACCGAAATCATTAGAGCAGAGTCCCACATTCAACAACCCCCACGTTCCAGCATCTCTCAGAAAGAAATTCTTTCTCTCTCTTACCGGGCCTCAGACCTCTTCCTGTGAGAAACTGTGTAAAGTTAACAGGTATAACCGTCATTTTGCAAGATAAGGTCTGAAGTACTACTAAGGAAACCTGCTCTGTTCAGAAAGGCTCGATGATCGATCCTGCAGGGAAAACTTGGTCCCTGTCCCTTTGTTCCAGCAACAACAAAAGCTTGGTTTTCTATCACACACACACACAAAAAAAAGCTTCTGAAGTGAATCTAAATGTATACAGAGGAGGCTGGTGCCAGCTATATGCATGAAGCATCTGCACAAAACTGTGCAACACACACACACAGTCACTCCAGTGTCAAATTATACAGGATCATAATGGGAAAGGAACAAAGACCACCTCTAACCAAGGTACAGGAATTAGGGGGCAGATCCCAGTTTTATGGAGCCTGAAGCCTTTAGAACTTAAGTGATAAGTTATCTTTTCCTTAAGGAAAAAAAAAGTATGAAATTGCAAATGCAAAAGCAAAATTAAGTATAAAAGTCTATGTTTTAATTTTATATTTTTTTAGAATGATAAAAAGGAACCAAACCAGCACATTTTCTAAAGCTTAGAAAACACCCAGACTGGTGATTTGTTTCCTACATGATATTATACATGTATACCTGTGGCGGATTCATGTTGATGTATGGCAAAACCAATACAGTATTGTAGAGTAAAAGAAAGTAAAAGAAAAAAAGAAAAGAAAACACCACATAGCTGGCATTCTTACATAATATTTTTCTCCTATATATTTGAAGACTGGGGGCAGAGTCTTTAAGGATAAAGTCTTGCGTATTCTTAAGGCTGCAGTCAAACTTGGAGGGAAAGCTCTATCATGTTTCTTTCACATCGGCTATAAGATTTCAGGCGTTCCAAGTGTGTGTTTGTACAGTGACTAATTTCAACATTCTTTGACTTGAGGAGCATAGGGACCATGTTGCTCTGAAGAGTCCAGAAATGGCTCAGGAGCTTCGACTCCATTCATCTCCTGTGAATGTCCTTCCAATGAAAATTAACTCTTTTAAAATTCACTTCTACAGGGGATCTGGAAGCCCTTAAAAAAGAAACCTTTGTCCTGAAGGAAGGTGTTGAATACAGAGTCAAAATTAACTTCAAAGTAAGTATCTGGCCCTGTATGTTTGTATAAAGTTTTAGAATTCTTTCTGTAATCAGAAGAAGAAAAAAAATCAAGTTTCTTGCATTATCTCATTGGCATACTTTTTGTTAATTTCTATTTCTCCCTAAATCTGGCTCTCGGTTTTAGTTCCCAAAGCTTCTTCCTCACGGGGTGGAAGACAATCGGGAATGGTGGGCAGGCAGAGGCAGGGAATAACAAGGAATATTCACGCCTTTCTTTTGTCCATCTCAATCATGTTTATATTAAATGGACGATCTGCGGAGCAGTAGAAAAACAGGAGTCTTTCTTTTTTGAAGTCCTTATTACTACTGCACCACTATTTCTGTCTTTTTTTGGTCTTTTACCCACCAGACTACATCTTTTACTATGCCCAGGAGACCAACTTAAAGGCTTCTAAAAGGATGTGGGTTTTTTCCCTATATCTATGAGTCACAGGCAGAAGTTAGAAGAATTAGAAAGTTTGGGCTTCATTTTATCACACTTTCTTCAATGAAGCTGTTTGCCTTCTGTCTGCTTTTGATAGCTTTATGCTACAGGTTTTGCTGAGTGCCTGTTCCAAACCTAAGCAAGAAGTATTCGTGGCTATACTACCTCATTGCCAACAAAACAAAATGTATCACTGAGAGATTTCTCTGATTGTTCTGTCCAAAATAAAAACGGAGCCCTGGTTATTGTCGAGGAGAAACAATACTCTTTCATTCTTACATGGGTGAACAATTAATCAAGCCATCCACTACTGGTGCCATGCCCACTTTAATTTGCTTGTATAAGCATGACCATGGTATAAAATTAACAGACTGGGTCAGCCCTAGGTAGAATGAATCATGGAAAAACAAAGTGCTCAAGCTGTCTATATTTTCATTCTGCTTTAGTAAATTTTCTCTGAAAGGCTTGGGAAAGTGGCAAGATTCCAGACAACATTTGAGAATGGCAGCCATCCAAACTACATGCCAGAGGCAAATGGATTTCACCCATTATTTTATCCAAGGGGGGTGTTTTCCTGTGACTCATCTCATCTCTAGACTCCAATCAGTTATGTTACAAGCAAAATCATCTTCTAGGTCCAACTTTCCATTACGACTTTTCCCCTGTTTATTTTTCATATGTTCGGTGGATCATTTCTGAGATTAAGATTTTTAGATATTTACATAATAATTAGTTTCCATTAATGCCTTTGTAACCTAAAAACAAGAAAGGCCTTATGGACAGTCTTCAGGGAGAAGGAGCTCAAGACCCTTCTCTGGGCCATGGAGGAAGAAATGAAATGTAGAATACTGAGGCAGTGTTCTAATTAACCATCCCCTCCCCTACACCAGAAATCATAGTATTCAACAGTTGGAACCAGCTTCGGTAACATTGAGTCTTGCGACTTCCTCTCTTTAATCTCTGCCTCATCGCCAGGCTAAATGATGGTAGTAACTTACTTTGAACTAAATCTTCAGTCCTTTCATCCTTAGAGAAGCCTTAGCTAGGTCAGATCAGCATGAAATATAAGAAAAAATTGAAGACCCTCTTTAATCTGAATCACTTGGCTCCTTCCCACCTACAGGTGAACAAGGATATTGTGTCAGGACTGAAGTATGTTCAGCACACCTACCGGACGGGGGTGAAAGGTAAAGTATGCCCACTTGCCACTGTCCCAGACTCCGCTTCTCAGGGACACATAAACTTCCGGTTATTAGTGATGCTGCTGCTGCTGCTGCTAAATCGCTTCAGTCGTGTCCAACTCTGTGCGACCCCATAGACGGCAGCCCACCAGGCTCCGCCATCCCTGGGATTCTCTAGGCAAGAATACTGGAGTGAGTTGCCATTTCCTTCTCCAACGCATGAGAGTGAAAAGTCAAAGTGAAGTCGTTCAGTCGTGACCGACTCTTTCGCGACCCCATGGACTGCAGCCTACCAGGCTCCTCCGTCCATGGGATTTTCCAGGCAAGAGTACTGGAGTGGGGTGCCATTATTAGAGATATTTAGTCCTAAATTCATTGAAGAATCTGATAACAGCTGTGACCATTCATTCTTGGAGAGACACACGTATACTTACTTCCATGTTAACAGAAACCTAGCTAAGACTGGGTCAGCCACCAACCTGCAGCATTCTGCTTCTGAAATCCAATTTTATTACTTATAAAGGGGAAGAATAAAAATTCGATCCCTGGGTCAGGAAGATCCTCTGGAGAAGGGCATGGCAACCGACTCCAATATTCTTGCCTGGAGAATCCCACGGACAGAGGAGCCTGGAGGGCTACAGTCCATAGGGTCGCAAAGAGTCAGACACGACTAAAGCAACACAGCATGCAAGCGAATACAACCAAGTAATTCAAGTACATAGATGTACTCTTGAAATTTTTTTAAAAAGCAGTTCACAAGTAAAAAACTTGTGTCAGAGAAATCCAAGAGAGGAAAGACCTACTCAAATGGGAGGTACTAGTAGCGTGTGATAGGCAGGTGGCAGGGGGCAGGGGTGGGCTGCGGTGCTCAATTTCCTAGCCAAAGAATGGGGCGGGGGGGTGTGGAAATACTCTTTCTAGAATTGAGAAAAGCGGCTCAGATGGTAAAGCGTCTGCCTACAATGCAGGAGACCAGGGTTTGATCCCTGTGTAGGGAAGATCCTCTGGAGAAGGCAATGGCAACCCACTCCAGTACTCTTTCCTGGAAAATCCCATGAACAGAGGAGCCTGGTAGGCTACAAGTCCATGGGGTTGCAAAGAGTCAGACAGGATTGAGCAACTTCACTTTCACTTTGTAACTGAAACAAATAATATCACATTACTTAATCTACAGTTTCTTTGACAAGCTGCACCTAAACAGTACATGTTCAGTTGTGTTCTGTTAATAAGAGCAGAGAAAAAGGAAAGGTGGAAGGCTGATGAAAGCACGTCCAACCTTTCGTTAACCTAATGGTGTGAAACAGCGTCGCCTAGAGGTGTGAAGCAGTAATGCATAGGTCAGTTCCACCAAATCCATCAATGAGGGCTAAGACAAGAGTGGGACACGACTGAGCGACTGAACTGAACTGAACTGATGGAAGACAACGATCAGTTAGCATGGAGTAAAGACCCAGACTGCAGCCATGAAATTAAAAGACGGTTACTCCTTGGAAGGAAAGTTATGACCAACCAAATAGCATATTGAAAAGCAGAGACATTACTTTGCCAACAAAGGTCCGTCTAGTCAAGGCTATGGTTTTTCCAGTGGTCATGTATGGACGTGAGAGTTGGACTGTGAAGAAAGCTAAGTGCCAAAGAATTGATGCTTTTGAAGTGTGGTGTTGGAGAAGACTCTTGAGAGTCCCTTGGACTGCAAGGAGATCCAGCCAGTCCATTCTGGAGGAGATCTGTCCTGGGTGTTCTTTGGAAGGACTGATGCTGAAGCTGAACTCCAGTACTTTGGCCACCTCATGCAAAGAGTTGACTCATTGGAAAAGACTCTGATGCTGGTAGGGGTTGGGGGCAGGAGGAGAAGGGCACGACAGAGGATGAGATGGCTGGATGGCATCACCGACTTGATGGATGTGAGTTTGAGTGAACTCTGGGAGATGGTGATGGCCAGGGAGGCCTGGCGTGCTGTGGTTCATGGGGTCGCAAAGAGTCGGACACGACTGAGTGACTGAACTGAACTGAACTGAAAGACCCATTTAATGGCTCAAATCCCACAGAAGATTGTTAACCTGAAAGATCGTCCTTGCTCTTCCAATACCTGCTGCTGCTGCTAAGTCACTTCAGTCGTGTCCGACTCTGTGTGACCCCATAGATGGCAGCCCACCAGGCTCCCCCATCCCTGGGATTCTCCAGGCAAGAATACTGGAGTGGGTTGCCATTTCCTTCTCCAATGCATGAAAGAGAAAAGTGAAAGTGAAGTCGCTCAGTCTGTCCGACTGTTAGTGACCCCATGGACTGCAGCCC
>SJYX01022564.1:139770-159055 GCA_006410675.1 Oreotragus oreotragus | reverse complement strand
AAAAAAAAAAAGTTTTTTAAGGAAAAAAAAAAGTTGCTCCAGGTAAATCTGATATTTAGCCAGGCTTGGAAACTATTGCTCTTGGCTTTGATCACAGTGAGCTCTGCTCCGAATTGTCACATACAGTGTTTCCAGCTAACAGGCTCTCACCCTAATGAACTTTTCTTTCTTCCCAGTCGATAAAGCAACATTCATGGTGGGCAGCTATGGGCCTCGGCCGGAGGAATATGAGTTTCTGACTCCAACTGAGGAGGCCCCCAAGGGCATGCTGGCCCGAGGCACTTACCACAACAAGTCCTTCTTCACCGACGATGACAAGCATGACCACCTCACCTGGGAGTGGAACCTGTCCATTAAGAAGGACTGGACAGAATGAGCGCCTCGGCCCTTTGCTCTGCCTGTCTTTGCCGCCCAGAAGAGCCCTTGGTCCCTCCTCCCTGATCACCGCTGGGCCCCTTCCCCAGCATCCTCCACCCTTATCACTGCACCCTCTCCCACAAGGTGTCTCCCAGTGATAGCCGAACAAGATGCTGAAAATTGGGCTTTCATCCTGCCCTCCTTCTGATCATGGCCAGATCTCCCGGGTTCTCTGTCCCATAGACGATCGTTTAATAATCCCTCTTTTATTCCCATTTGAGCAACTGGAGATCAGAAAATGGGCAAACTAGCACAGCCCTTCTGCCTCGAGTCCTTGTCCCTCCCTCCCACCCCTGGATTCTCGTGTGGTTACTGCTGGTTCAGTGAAGGTCTCTCATCACGTTCCCTGCCAACTGGGGCTTTTCTTTTCTGGGAGACACTGTAAACAGCGCAAGAGAACAAGAATAAAGCAGCTCTAACAGCTGACTGAGACCCTCCTTTCTCTGCATTCTCCCCTCAAGCAAATACGGTAACTGGATGGTTCCCATTCATGCGTTTCCTCAAAAGAGGTGGGCAGAGCTCAGTGCAGGAGGTTTTACATTATTGGGAGCAGTTTCACCCCCCTGTTTCAATGAAAATGCTAGAAAAATCTCAATTAACTTATTTATTTCTTAATAAGCATGGTCTTCTTCTTCTTTTTTTTTTAATTTGCTTTGCTGTGGCTTCCCTGGTGGCTCAGATGTTACCACCTTTACAGAAACTGCCTGCAAGGCAGGAGACCCGGGTTTGATCCCTGGGTCAGGAAGATCCCCTGGAGAAGGGGATGGCAACCCACTCCAGTATTCTTCCCTGGAGAATTCCATGGACAGAGGAGCCTGGCAGACTACAGTCCAGGGGATCGCGAAGAGTCGGACACGACTCACCTGCTGTGGTGGATATTAGTTGCAGCGTGTAGGATCTCGTTCCCCGAGCAGAGATCGGACAAGGGTCAAATAGAAGCAAGGAGGCTTTTTTTGAATTCATTTCTTTTCCCTTTGGCCCTGCTGGGTCTTGCTGCGCAGTCTGCCTCCAGTTGTGGTGAAGAGGGGCTACTCCTCATTGTGGTGCTCCGGCTTGTCATTGGAGCTGCTGCTTCTCTTGTTTCAGTCTTGTTTCAGAGCACAGGCTCTAAAGTACAGACTCAGTAGTTCCAGCTCCTGGGCTCTAGAGCACGGAGTCAGTAGCTGTGGCTCATGAGCTCAGTTGCTCCAAGGCAAGTGGGATCTTTCTGGAGCAGAGATGGAATCTGTGTTCCCTTCATCTTCGGGCGGATTCCCATCCACTGCACCACCAGGGAAGCTCCTCAGTGTATTTTATTATCATATAGTGCATGCTCCAGTCGTGTCCACCTCTTTGCTAACCCATGGGTAGAAGTTTCTGCTAAGCTTGAGACTTACATATCCCCTGCCTACGAGAATCCCTTGGATTTATACAGGCACTTGGGCCACATCAGGCATTTTTTCTCTCCTGCTTAAGATCTTCAGTGGTTTCCCATCACCTGCAAAATATAGTTGAAGCTCCTATGCTTAGTACACAAGGTCCCCTGGGATCTGGCTTCTGAATGTCTTTCTGCCCAGATTTATTATTCCATTTTCTGGTAATGCTCAATTACTAACAATTAGTAATTTGCACATCACATTTGCATCTCAGTGCTTTGACTCTTTACGTGAAACTCCCTTTCCACCTTCATTGCCTGGAAAAGTTTTATTTGCCCAGGACTCTGCTTAGGCATGCTTCCCAGGTGGTACAATGGTAAAGCTGCCTGCCAGCGCAGGAGCTGCAGGTTCGGTCCGTGTGTGGGGAAGATCCAAGGAGAAGGACATGGCAGCCGATTCCAGTATTCCTCCCTGGAGTCAGACGTGACTGAGTCTGCACACACACACTGCTTGGGCACCCCCCGCAGGAAGAAAGCTTTCACCAGACACCATCATTGTCCAAAATGTCCTTAGTTCATCTTCTCCTAGCACCCTCGAGTTTCCCAATTTTTTAATCACTTTCCGTTTTACATTTAAATGGTCTATTTAATTGCCCATTTTTCATATTAACAATCTAAGCTGGGAGAGGTGATCAGATCACCATTATTGCTATGTCTGTAGTGCCTAAGTCAACACTGGGCATAGAATGTTTTGTTTTGTTTAAAGGAACTAGCCCGACTTCCTTCTGATTGGTTTTGTTCTGAGGCCCTGTTACCGAATCCTGTCTCTTATCTCAAAAGTTGAAGGTCCCCCTGCCCCGGAGTCAGCTGCAGTGTTCCCAGAGCACAAATTACCCCACAATCCCTTAACTGCAGAGTGGGCTGCCCGGAGTCAGCGGCTCCAAACACCAAGACCAGGGCGTGGAGCGGGAGCAGGAAAATGGAAGCCATGCAGTCCAGATGCCTGTTTCTGTTATTTCTCTCCACGTGCAAACTGTCCCCGGAAGTTGCTGCAGAAGTTCAGGAATCATCAGGTAAAAGAAAACAGCACTTGAGTGACCAGGGGGTGAAAGTGTTATCGGGAGAAAGGAAGGGAATATTGGTAGAACTCTGGGTATTTGTTCCCCAGACTTAGGAACTTTTCAGGAAATGCTGGATAAAGATCTGCCTTGCCTAGTAGAGAAGAAGGGAGCCTGAAGTCCTTCAAAAATAGGCTATCATGGACTTCCCTGGTGGTCCCATGACTTAAGTCTCCATGCTCCCAACGCCGGGGGCCCCAGTTTCAATCCCTGGTCAGGGAGCTAGATCCCACATACCGCAATTAAAGATTCTGCATGCCACAACTAAGATTTGGCGTGGCCAAATAAATAAATAAATATTATTTTTAAATGAGCTATTATGAGAGGAGTCCTCCTTCCACAAGTTAGTAAAGAAATAAAGCCTTGGAATGGCAACTGCACTCCCAAATCTCTTTGGCCTTAGTATGAAGAAGAAAAATAGAGATGCCCTTGTGATTTAGAGTTGCTTTTTTTCCACTCAGTACCTGCAAACTCTCTCTCTCTCTCTCTCTCTCTCTCTCTCTCTCTCTCTTCCTCCCACCCCTACCCTCATCTCTGGCTAGATGGTCCTGGCACCCAGGAACCTGTGCAGCTCACAGATGTCCAAGCTGCCATGGAATTCATCGCTGCTGCTGAGGTGGCTGTCATAGGCTTCTTCCAGGTTTGTTCAGATATTGCCACCTGCCCTTCTTCCAGTTCAGTTCAGTCTAGTCACTCAGCTGTGTTTGACCCTCTGTGACCAGAAATATGCTACCTTAAGGGAGCCATGCTAGTCACTTGCTGGCCGGATGATACTGCCTTAAAAGTCAAAAGGCAGAGTCTAATTTTAGCTTGTCAATCAAGATCTCACAATCTCTAGATGTTCTGAGTCTCTGAATCACATCTTTCTCATATTTGTTTTGAGCGTTCTGAGGCTGCTGTCTGGGTCTCCCCATCTGTACGTGCTTTGAAGCTTCAGTCAGTATTTTAATTTCCAAGGCAAGGCCCAGAGTAAACCAACTTGTATCAAGCAGGCAACACATTTGTGAATAGCTGCCTCCAGTCTAGAACCTCTTTCCAAGTAAGGAGTCCCCCACTCTTCTTTTGCTTCCCAGGTGGCTCCATGGTAAAGAATCCGCCTGCCAATGCAGGAAACACAGGTTCAATCCCTGGGTTAGAAAGATCCCCTGGAGGAGGAAATGACAACCCACCCCAGTATTCTTGCCTGGGAAATCCCACGGACAGAGGAGCCTGGTGAGTTACAGTCCATGGGGTCGCAAAGAGTCTGACACAACTGTACAACTGAGCATGCATACACACTTTTTTTTTTTTTCGTTTGTTTGCTCTGAAATGTTGAACAAGGATGACATTTTGCATATTGAGGGACTTAGCCAATCTTGCCTGGCTAAAAAAAATCAACCATAAAGGAGAAGGCATTATTCCCGCATTTTTCTTTTTCTCTGGAGGTAACATCTGGTGATTTCACAGCTAATTAATCCCCTACTCTCTCCTCTCAGACCTTCTTGTCTGTTTCTATTCATTAATTCCAAATCACCATCATCTTGTCTTTTCTGTGTACACAGCTGGAAATAAAATCGATGAGATATAAGTAGGGGAGGAAGACGGGAGTGGAGTGGAGAAGTGGGGGTGAGGCCTGGGGGCAAATTTTTCAGTGATGAGAGATCCGACCTGTAGACAAAAACAGCAGCCTACACTCAGGCGGGAGTGGCAAGGAAGCGAAACTGGAGGAGGGTGCGATAACTCAAATGGCCACTAGGTGTCGCTGTGTGCTCCGAGAGCAAATTCATTCTAAGGAGCAGATTTTTAAAAAAAGACGAAGCCTTGAAGAACAATTGCTCATAACCTAAAATGAACTCCACACGCCCTTTCGGATGAGCAAGTGCCAGCTCCCTCTAGTTGACCTCAGCTGCAAGGTTGACCATGATCTTTCCTCTGAGCACATCTCCTTCTCTTGCCAGAGAAATGTCAAGGACAAACATGCTCACGGCTGTTTATTGCTCAGAGCCTCTGGGGACGAGGGTCCCACGACCACAGGGAAATAAGGCCAGCTTGCTGTAGAAGGCCTGGAATCATCATTCAGAACAGGCTTCCCTGCTCTGCGTTCTAGTGTTGGGGCAACAGTGGAAAGAGCACCCCAACGTCTGACACAGCCTTGTTAATAAAACTTCTAAGCTTCCACTTTAATTTCTCTTATTTTAATTTCCTCTTTTTTTGTCCTTTTGACAGCACTTAATTCTGATTTTTATGTTTCTTCTTTCCTCTACAAATTATTCCCCAAATATTTGCCTCCTTTGGTTTATCAATGACCGTGGAGGCCAACTCTTCAGGTCTTTGTGATTTTGAGCCCCCTCTCAGCTATTAACAAACTACAGGTTAATCAGTCAGTCAGGTCTGACTCTTTGCGACCCCATGGATGGTAGCCCGCCAGGCTCCTGTGTCCATGCAATTCTCCAGGCAAGAAAACTAGAGTGGATAGCCATGCCCTTCTCCAGGGGAATCTTCCTGACCCTGAGTCTCCTGCATTACAGGCAGATTCTTTACCAGCTGAGCCACCAGTGAAGCCCAACAAGCTACAAGTTCTCTGGTAAAGCCAGATAGGTGTTCTAGACTGAGCCACTATGTCATAGTTACCTATTAGCGCACCCAGCCTGGGAAATCCAACCATGTCCCTGAGAAGCCAGCCTACATTTTCAGAGGTCAATGTTGTCTCACTGGACACTTCGATTTGATAAGTGTGACCATATTTCTACTCCCTAGTCTCTTTCCTCCAGAAACAATCTGTGAGCTTTTTTATTTTATTTTATTTTTCCTTCTTGTCTTTAGGATTTAGAAGTACCGGCAGTGTCCCTAATCCACAGTGTGGTGCAAAATTTCCAAGACGTGTCTTTTGCGATCAGCACTGCCTCCGAGGTTCTGGCTCACTACAGCATCACTGGGAACACCATTTCCCTCTTCCGTCTGGTAAGTCTGGTGGGCAGCTCCAGCCTTCTAGTTTTTCCTTGTGTTGTGAATACACAGACTTCTGAGACCAGAAAGGAGTCTAGATCTTGAATCGCAATGGTGATGCCAGCATCAGGGACCACATGAGGAGGATGGCTCAACTCAAGCTTCCTAAACAGATGCTGTCATGAAATGGGAAGAGGCCTGGACTGAGGGTCAGGACATAGGATTTACAGCACTGCTTTGTCACTGATAGGCACTAAATGACTTGGCCCAGAACATCAGCTTTGTAACCCATGATCCAAGCTCTGGCTGAATGGCCTTAAGAGTTATTCCACATTCTGGACCTTCTGTATTGCCTGCACACATTAAATCCAGAAATGTGCAAAATATAACATGTCGTTTTCCTCCTTTGAGCCATCTCCCAAACCCCTACTCTTTCCCTGTCCCTTTTACAATGAAGAAAATCAACAGTAGGTTAAGAAGATTTCAGTGAGTATTGGAACATAGTTCCTTTGTTCCCTTCTTAAGGATGTTCTCAGTTCTGACATCAATACAGTTTCTAATGTTAATGCTATTATCAACACAGTGTTAAGGGTAATATATTCTAATAAAAAGAATAAAAAATGGATTTAAAAAAAAGCAGAGTAGGAATTCTGACCAAAATAAGTTATGAAGGAGACAACTGAACTGAGATTTAAAGAACAGATAAAATTTGGACAACATAGAGGAGAATTCATGGCCAAAATGGGGGGGAAAAAGTTAAACTTAGGAAAGAGTGATCAAGCCAACTTGACTGGATCTCAAGGAACATGTTTTGGGCAGATGAATAAAAGAGCAATTTGATTGGAACCATATTGTCGTGAAATTTGAATACCCACTTAATGAGTTTGCACTTAAGTTGACTGGCGCTGGGCAGCCCTTCAAGCCTTTAGATCAGGGGAATAATATGAACAGAAATGTGTTTGTGCAAGATTATTTTGGCAGCAATGAGTCAGATGGATGATTAGGCAAAAAAGACAAGAATAAAGAGAACTTTTCTTAGGCTGATGAGATAGATCGTGTACTAAGGATCTGTAGCAAAGAGGCAGCAGCAGAAAGCAAAGAAAAGGCATCATAGTCTCTCTTTCCTTGACCTGGGAGCCTGCTTCGCTGGGTCCATCTCTTATTTTAGTCTAGTCTCCTTGAGTTCTCGTTCTCTGTCCACACTGCTGCAAGGATCAGATATCAAATTATGGAAAGGAGGAGAGGTTGGAAGTCACAGTATCTAAGGAGTAGTGAGGTTGTAACAGAAGTAGGTACTTCTGGTGTGTTCTTTGATTGTTGAGCTTATGTTGTTGGTGGAATGTCAAAGTGGAGATGACCGGAGTCCACTGGAAATAAGAAACTGAACAAACATTAAAGTTTCCAAATTTCTGGTCTGAATGTCCTTCCCTCTACTCTTTATCCTCTCTTTTTCTTATGTTCTTCATCCAGATCTCTTTAAAATGTATTTTGTATTCAGTGTCTTCAGCTTTCTTTAAGCTCTTAATACATTGTTATCTAATTTGCATATCACTCCATTAAAACTGCTTTCATCCAGGTCACCATGGCTTCCATATCTCCAAACCCAACCAACATTGTTTAGATCTTATTTTACTGACCATTTATGCCATGTTTGACATTCTTAGCCACTCTTTTCTCTTTAATATTCTCTCTTTCCTTGATCTAGGAGCCTGCTTCTCTCAGTCCACCTCTTCTTTTAGTCTCCTTGAGTTGTCCTTCTCTATCCACACTACTGCCTGACCCAGTGCTCTTCGCAATCTAAGTTATAGAATCCATGGAGGCAGAGACTGTCTTATTCACTACTTCAACCACTGAGCATTTAACAGCATCTGGTCAGACATGACTGAGCAACTTCACTTTCACTTTTCACTTTCATGTACTGGAGAAGGAAATGGCAACCCACTCCAGTGTTCTTGCCTGGAGAATCCCAGGGATGGCGGAGCCCAATGGGCTGCCGTCTATGGGGTCACACAAAGTCGGACACGACTGAAGCGACTCAGCAGCAGCAGCAGTCAGGACTTCCTTGGTGGTCCAGTGGTTAATAATCTGCAATTCCACTGCAGGGGCATGGGTTCAATCCCTGATCAGAGAACTAAGATTCTGCATGGGGTGATCTGTGGCCAAAAATAAACTAAAAATAAATTTAAGTAAGCATCTTTAAAAAAAACAAAATAAAAAATAAAAGTGCCTGCCATGTAGCAGTTACTCATAAGTATTTGTTGAATAAATGAATATGTGAAGGAATAACTTTTTTAATATTTTTGAAAAAGGCTTTATTTACTTAGAGCAGTTTCAAATTCAGAGGAGAATTGAGAGTAAAATGCAAAGATTCCCCTTATATCTCCTGTTGCACACATCAATGGCCTCCCCCATCAGCAACATCTCCACCAGAGTGGTAGATTTGTCACAGCCGATTAAGCTACACTGAAATGTCATAACCACTCAAACTCTATATTTACATCATAGTTCACTCTTGGTGTTCTACAATGCATGGTTTTGGACAATGAGTAATGGTATAAATCTATTGTTATGGTATTCCAGGATTTTCACTGCCCTTAAATTCCTCTGTACTCTGCCTGTGAATGAATCAACTAATGAAAGAATGAGTAAGTCTTCAGTAACAGGATCTTTTCTTAGGTTTGACGGTCATGTGTTTGTTGAGGATTTGCTATGTTTTGTCTCTAGCCTGGACCTCTCCATGATTCAGATGCTTGCTGGATGTAACTATTTGAATAGCCTCATAAATACTGCAGTCCTGGAGTTTGAGCAAGCTCCAGGAGTTGGTGATAGACAGGGAAGCCTGGCGTGTTGCAGTCCATGGGGTTGCAAAGAGTCAGAGATGACTGAGTAACTGAACTGAACCGCCTGACTGCAGTCTTCACTCAATCAAAAGTGAACTTGTCATCTTCCCTTGCTGTGTCACGTTCTTCCCATGAAAACACTATTTTACTGAGTAGCTATGTTCGTTCAGTCTCTAATCTTTGCCAATCATCCCTCCCACCCTGTATTTGGAGCCTATGTTCTCCTTCACTGTTTTTTTTTTACTTTCTATTACATCAGTTTATTCAGGCACCATCAAAATATCTGTAGAGACACATAAAACACAAGTGATACTTCTGAAGGAAGACAATAATCAACAATAATGAGTTCATAAATGTAAAGGAAAGGGTTAGTGGCTCAATTATGTCCGACTCTTTGGGACCACATGAACTGTAGCCCACCAGGCTCCTCTGTCTGTGGAATTCTCCAGGCAAAAATACTGGAGTGAGTAGCCATTCTCCTCTCCAGGGGATCTTCCTGATCCAGGGATTGAACCTAGGTCTCCTTCACTGCAGGGAGATTCTTTACTATCTAAGCTATGAGGGAGGTCCCTTAACAGCAATGAAAACTCAGTGTTGCCGCTGGTGAGGCTCCGTGATAGAAGTCTGATTTAGCCAGTCCCACAGCCATGGCTGTGACACATTGTTTTATTATCCAGTTAATACTTCCATCTTTATTAAATAGATTAAAATATTTTCTGTGTCTATAGCTGCCTGAATCTTTTGTTGCTCCTGTGTTATTATTGATTCAATTAACGTACTGATGGTGTTATGCACAAAATTGACTTTTCCTCTGCTCTTTCTATTTAGTTCCTCACTTAGACTCTTAGCACCTTTGGCATAAACATTTTCAATACCTTCTTAATAGGTTTCCCTTCACTATTTCTTATTCAGTTTCTAGATTGGTATGACAATGATGGATTTAAAATGGACATTTGACCATGACACCTCCTTCTTAAAAAACTCTTCAATATTCCCCCATATTACAAGAACAAAACCAAGACATTTAAATGTGTAGTTTTTTATGACTAGGCCACTGCCTGTATCTCCATTCCCTTTTCTAGCACATTCCCACCCTGGTCTCTACCGTTTCAATACCCAACTATACACAGTATGAGGACAAGATTCTATCATGTCACGTGGGCTATTTCTCTGCCTAGAATGCCAGCCCCCCTCAGGGCCCCCTTTCTCTTAGGCTCACCCACCCAACCAACTCCTCCTCATATTCCAGTGAGTCAGTTCCAGCAGCTTATCCTTCAGAAAGCCTCCCTGGAATCTCCAAATTGTAACTACGCCTCTAAACCTTCCCAGGTTGCACAGTGGTAAAGAATCTGCCTGCCAATGCAGGAGATGCAGGAGACTCAAATTTGATCCCTGGGTCAGGAACCCCTACAGTAGGAAGTGGCAACCCAGTCCAGTAGTCTTGCCTGGAAAATCCCATGGACAGAGCAGGCTATAATCCATGGGGTCTCAAAGAGTCGGACAGGACTGAGCACAGACAGAGTTTCCACTAAAATCCCATGTAACTGACCACTTTAGAGTGCATATCATGTATTTCCGTGTGTTTCACCTTTTACCCTACTAGACCATGAGCTTATTCAAGGCAGGAGCCATGACTTATTCATCTTTGTGTCCCAAAGGTCTACAGTAGTTCTCTGGTACCTCGAAGACACTCAGAAAGTGTTTGAGGAATTTGCTCACTCCCAAAACTCTGTCTGAAGATGCCTGAGTGCCTTCAGCAGTTCTTCCCCAACCTGGACAGAAGCTGCTGGTTTGCACTGTAAAATAGGATTAAATCAAATCCTTCTGTAGAGTTTTGGTGAGAAAGATATGGACTATGTACAAAATAGATCAATAATAAGGTCTTAGTGTATTTCACAGGGAGCTATATTCAATATACTATAATAAACCATAATGGAAAAGAATATGAAAATGCACATGTATTATATATATATAATATATAATTGAATCACTTTGCTGTAGACCAGAGACTAACATAACACTGTAAGTTAACTAACTTCAGTTTAAAAAAAGATGTTTTTTTAAGAAAGATATAGAAGGTTACACTAATGCATTTCCTGGTACCGCTGAACTATTTGTAGCAACCTGTCAATACAAAAATTTCCAATTAGCTACAGATCCACAAGTACGTCTTTCCCGGTTTGTTGTTTATGGTCTTATGAAAGCCTGATTTAAAAGTCCTAATTCCACCAAGATACACATTTGGGAAGAAAAACAAGTGCTTGTTGTTTCCAGTGTTTCTGCAGGTTTTATGACCTCTAACGAACACTTTAACTTTGTTTACGATTTATGCTCTACAAAGCCTTGTTGATGACTTCCCAGAGCTGCTCGCTCTTCTTTAGAATCTGCTGATTGTTTCCCACCAGTGACAGACCTACACTGAATGAACTCTTGGAACCTCTGTGGGCAAGATGATTTATGTGCCATATTGAAAACAAGCACCCTGCTCCACTGGCAGGTCTGTGGTGACAGCTTTTAGATAAACATTTTTTTCTCAGTTTCAGTTCAGTTCACTTCAGTCGCTCAGTTGTGTCTGACTCTGCGACCCTATGAACTGCAGCATACCAGGCCTTCCTGTCCATCACCAACTCTGGAGTCCACTCAAACCCATGTCCATTGAATCGGTGATGCCATCCAACCAGCTCATCCTCTGTCATCCCCTTCTCCTCCTGCCCTCAATCTTTCCCAGCATCAGGGTCTTTTACAATAAATCAGTTCTTTGCATCAGGTCACCAAAGTCTTGGACTTCTAGCTTCAACATCAGTCCTTCCAATGAACACCCAGGACTGATCTCCTTTAAGATGGACTGGTTGGATCTCCTTGCAGTCCAAGGGACTCTCAAGAGTCTTCTCCAGCACCACAGTTCAAAAGCATCAATTCTTCTGGGCTCAGCTTTCTTTATAGTCCAACTCTCACATCCATACATGACTACTGGAAAAACCATGGCCTTGACTGAACGGACCTTTGTTGGCAAAGTAATGTCTCTGCCTTTGAATGTGCTGTCTAGGTTGATCATAACTTTCCTTCCAAGGAGAAAGCATCTTTTAATTTCATGGCTGCAGTCATCATCTGCAGTGATTTTGGAGCACTACACTTTGGAAAATTCAGTCTAAATTTTACTAGGATTATTATTCAGGTTTGGGGGATACTTTTTTAAAAAAAGAATAAGAACATCAACCACAACTGTTCTCTTTTTTAGTGTTTTTTTAAATTGAGGTATATTTAAAAGTTTGGCATTAAACAAACTGAGGCTTTTAATATACTCAAAAAATACCATACAATGTGACCATGCCCTTCAGAAGAGGATCCCAATGTTTAGAAATGATAATCAATTCCTGTGTCCTCTAGGGGTGGTCTGGGAGTGAACAGACATATTTACACAATGGACATGGTCTTCACTGATTCCTGCCCATTGGTCTCTATGACTCTGTGTAGACCCATTAGGAGGCCCTTTTACGTCTGTAGTTAAGACTTCTTCTTGACACTGGGAAATGTGAACCAGTTGCAGATATTCTGATATTTTCTTTTATATAAGATCTAGAATTTCATGTTTGTTTTAGTACCTAATTTATGATAGGCACTAGAATCTGATGAAATTATTATTATCATCCCTGTGTGCACTTGGTCACTCAGTTGTGTCTGATTCTTTGTAACCCCACAGACTGAAGCCCACCAGGCTCTTCTATCCACAGTATTTTTCAGGCAAGAATACTGGAGTGTGTTGCCATGCCCTCATCCAGGGGATCTTCCTGACCCAGGGATAGAATCCAGGTCTCCATCATTGCAGGGGGATTCTTTACTGTCTGAGCCACCAGGGAAGCCCATTATCAACCCTGCATTATCAGTAAAGAAACTAAAGTTCCATGAGCTTGATTTTGATGTCTAGACTCTCAGAACTATAGAGTCACAAGCATCTGACTCATAGCCAGCATTCTCCAGGCCAGAATACTGGAGTGGGTAGCCTTTCCCTTCTCCAGTGGATCTTCCCGACCCAGGAATCAAACTGGCTTCTCCTGTGTTGCAGGCGGATTCTTTACCAACTGAACTAAGAGGGAAGCCCATACCCAGTGTGGCCGACTCCAAAGCTACCTTTTCTACCTTATTATAGTGACTTTCTGCAGTATTTAACTCTGAAAAAAAGCCTGTTTTTATTCCTATATTCTACCTACTCTAATGCTCCTCATTAAATAAAGCTTAAAAAAAATGTTTTTCCTAAACCATTTCTCTCTCCCTGCTGCTGCTGCTATGTCACTTCAGTCATGTCCGACTCTGTGTGACCCCATAGACAGCAGCCCACCAGGCTCCCCCATCCCTGGAATTCTCCAGGCAAGAATACTGGAGTGGGTTACCATTTCCTTCTCCAATGCATGAAAGAGAAAAGTGAAAGTGAAGTCGCTCAGTCTGTCCGACTGTTAGCGACCCCATGGACTGCAGCCTACCAGGCTACTCCGTCCATGGGATTTTCCAGGCAAGAGTACTGGGGTGGGGTGCCATTGCCTTCCCCTAGCACTATTTAATCAAACCCCCAGCTTATTTCTCAAGATTTAACCTAGGCATGACATATTTTGGGTTTTCCCAGGTGGTTCAGTAGTGAGAAGGAAAAGGCAACCCGCTCCAGTATTCTTGCCTGGAGAATCCCAGAAACCGAAAAGCCTGGTGGGCGGCTGTCTATGGGATCACAAGGAGTCAGACACGACTGAAGCAACTTAGCAGCAGCAGTAGTGAAGAATTCATCTGCCAGTGCAGAAGGTACAAGAGACGCGGGTTGGATCCCTGGGTCAGGAAGATCCGATGGAGTAGGAAATGGCAACCTACTCCATTATTCTTGCCTGGGAAATTCCATGGACAAATAAGCTTGGTGGGCTATAGTCCATGGGATCCCAAAGAGTCAGACATGACTGAATGACTCAGCACACACACACACACACACACACACACACGACATATTTTGGCAAAGAAATTTCAGAATTAGCCCATACAGCAAATTTCCATTGTAAGAACATGTTTAGAAATAAGCTGAAATAGTAAATGGAAGTATGAGTTGACAGTTATATGGGAGAGATAAGAGGGCAGCATTTGCTATATTTATGGAATGCATCAGTCTGCAAAAATAGCTCAGGCCAACTAGATAAATGTGATTGAGAAAAAATTAAAATGGAGCGTTAGTAAGTTGTGTGTGACAACCTGTCTGTGTGAGGACACAGCTTGTCTTAGCACTAGTGCAGATTCGCTCCCCCTTCTCCCGTCCAAGCACTAACCAGGGCCGACCCTGCTGAGCTTCTGAGCTCTGACAAAATCCAGGGCATTCAGGGTGGTATGGCCATAGACAGCCCCTCACTCTCAATAGGCTCGTACTGTTACCCGAGCAGAGATGTAATCCTGTGTCGAATAAACCGTGAGCCTGTCCTAAAACGGAATCTCAGATATTATTTGAATGTGTACCTCATTTTGAGTATTCTCCATCACTTCTATTTGAAGAAACAGAATTAGTCCAACTTTGACCCAACGGGATAGTAATAGAAATAGAGTAGAAGCATCCTTTCATGCCTTTCACAATTATTCCTGGAAACCTGTTATAAGAAATGCACCTAGCCAAGCAGAGAATCAGAGCAGAGTGCATAAAAACAAACCGATAAGAAAGGCAATAAGTAAGATATGCCAACTTTTAAAATATTTTTCTGAAGTATATATATAGATAACATTATTTATGTTTGGCTGCACTGGGTCTTCACTGCCGTGCATGGGCTTTCTCTAGCTGTGGTGAGCAGGGACCACTCTTGAGTTGCGGTGTGTGGACTTCTCGTTGTGGCTTCTCTTGTTGCGGAGCGCGGGCTCAGCAGTTTCAGCTCACAGGTCCTGGAGTTCAGGCTCAGTAGCTGTGGCACACGGGCTCTGTTGCTCTGCAGCATGTGGGATCTTCCTGGACCAGCATTAGAACCCGTGTCTCCTGCATTGGCAGGCAGATTCCCAAGCATTAGACCACCAGAGAAATCCTAAATTATATACTTACCAAATATAAGGTAACCAAGCAGCTTATAAAAACAAACCTCAGAGACAAGAGGGCATGTACTGAACAAATGATTTCTCCATGGTATCCAAGATATTCGATATTGTAACTGGTGCAAACTAAAACAACTTTAATGTTTTACAAAAAGCTGGGTTGTTAATTACAGGAATCTACCGGAATTAATTCAAAGGAGTATTGCCGAAATACTAACAAACAGAAAAAGAACGATGAAACCATTGGTATGATACAGTGTCTGAATCATACAATAATCTACATCTGATACTCTCGGGGAACCTCAAAATTATATTGTAAGGTGACAACCCTTCTGGTTTACTGTTTCTGTTTTTCTTCTGGTGCCTCTTTTCTTGAGGAGAAAAATAATGTGATTTTTCAAGGAAAATTCTTTTCAAAAACTGGAAAAATATATTAAAAATTATTTTCTCCCACTCTGGGATCCAGGGTCGGATTTTCTTTCCAGGGCATTATGCAAATAAATTCCCTTTACAGAAGGGAGATTTCCTGTTTAAATGTTTCCAGGAACCCTACACATGAGCACTCCAGAGTTTGTTGGTTTAAGAAATAGAGAAATAATCAGGTATGCTTCATTTAAAGAGCCATGACCAACTGGAGAGGCTTCGGGAGGATGGCTTTTATGAAAGATCTTTGCTTCTTAGAGAATGTTATCACCACTTCACAAACTCTGCCTCCCCTATACTGCATTCCTCAAGTCCAGAGCCACCTGGAGTAGCTGGCATTTCCTGTTCATCCTGTTCTGGGAAATGCGAGGGTTTGCGGGAAAAGACAGCAGCAAGGGAGGAGCTCCTGGCTCTGAGCACAGTTCTATCCGCTGTGGTGTAGACACCAGGCCTCCAAGTTTCTAGAAAAATAATCAGAAAGTATTTAGACATATTAAACATAAAAAGGATCCTGGTTGTGATTACAACAATGATTCTGATGGTTGTGCAATTAGCAAAACCTTAGGAAGGAAACGTACAAGGCATTGCTAGGTCGCTTGAGTCGTGTCTGCCTCTGCAACCCCATGGACTGTAGCCCGCCAGGCTCCTTTGTCCATGGAGTTCTCCAGGCACGAATACTGGAGTGGGTTGCCATTTCCTCCTCCATGGGATCTTCCTGACCTGGGGATTGAACTCGTATCTCCGCCTCTCCTGCATTTGCAGGCAGATTCTTTACCACTAGCACAACCTGGGCATTATGCAGCTTTAAAAATCCTCTGTGCTCATTCTCTTTCTCCTAGAGGAGAGGGACGGGAGAAGGGTGAGTGAGGCCTCACCTAGGATGACTTTTTCTCTGCTGTCATAGTTCTCTCCCAGGATTTCTCTCAAATAGTGTGAATTTTAAAACAATTAAATATGCAAAGGGAACTCACATTTTAAAATATCCTGTGGTTTCGATGAATTTTTTTCAAGATTTTTTTTTGAGGCAAACATTTTCTGTACCTCAGCATTTATGTATTTCATAAGTTCGAGTTGTGAAAAAAAAAAATCATAAGGTGATTAAGTCGCCAGTTGAGTGAATGTCAGCATTTCTGGATCTCAGTACTTTGGTGCAGTCAAAGCATTTTAAACAAAACAAAACAAAAACACACACTAGTTATAAATGAAAAGGTTGATGACTACATTGAAATTAACTTCTATTCATATGCAGTTACCATTAAAATAGAAGAGAAAAGATATGTAATATAGAGCCATAAAGGGCTCATGTCCCGAATATATAAAACATCTTCAAATCAACAAGAAAAGGATCAACTCAATAGAAAAATAAGCAAGTGACTTGAACAGACACTTCAAAAAAAGATGATATATAACTAGTTAATTGGGGAATTGGAGGTTAAACCACAATGAAATACTACCACATATTCATCAAAATGAATAAAATTAGAAAGGCAGATAATACCAAGTGCTGGCCAGGATGTGAAGCATTGGGATCTTTCAAACAGTACAGATGTAAGTGTACATTATCATTCATTTTAGAAAATAGCTTGGCGTTATCTCCCCAAAAAAAACATCAACATGCATGTCAAAAATATACATATCCTATCATCAAAAATGTCAACCCTAAATACATGCTCAATAGATACAGAGGCATGTTTCTAAGAGAAATGAAGAAGAGAATTCATTGCAGCATTATTTTAATAACCAGATCCTGGAAACAACCTAAATATCCATCAGTAGTAAAATAAGATTTTGCATATTTATACAATGGGATACTATTACAGCAAGGAAAAGGAACATATTACAGCTATATGCAATAATATGGATGACTCTTACAAACAAAATAATTGAGATACACAAACAAAAAAACATAGTCTGTTTCCACTTACAAATTTTTTTTTATGCATCCCCACTGCATGTGGGATCTTAGTTCCCCAGCCAGGAACCAAACCCACACCACCTGCATTAGAACCATGGAATCTTAACCACTGGATCACCAGGGAAGCCCCTACATAATATTTTTTAAAAGATGAAACTAAACTGTAATAGTGAGATGCATTTTTAAGCAGTAAAGCTATAAAGAATGAAAATCGTCATTGTAAAAGTCAGGATAATGGTGAACATTGGCAGAAAAATAACGGATTATAAAATGGACGTGAACTTGAGCAAACTCTGGGAGATCATGGAGGACAGGGAATCCTGGCATGCTGCAGTCCATGGGATCGCAAAGAGTCATACACAACTTAGCTGCTAAACAACAATAGAAAGATCACAGAGGGCTTCAGACATTCTGGCAATATTCTGTGTCTTTCCCTGAGTGGTGGTTCCACAGTTGTTTACTCTGTGACAATGTTCTGAGCTTTATATTTTCCATTTGGTGCTTTTCTCTTCATGTGTGTTTTATTTCACATTAGAAATGTACATAAATAAAACATAAATCTGATCCTGTAAGTGGCTCCCCTTGCCCTCAGGTTAGAATTTAATTACTTATCTTGACCTCAAGGTTCTTTGGGAATTTGCCCTGCCTACCCCACTGGCTCAGATCCTGAAGAATCTGCCTGCAGTGCAGAAGACCTGGGTTTGATCCCTGAGTCAGGAAGATCCCCTGGAGAAGGAAATGGCAATCCACTCCAGTATCCTTGCCTGGGAAATCACAAGAATAGAGGAGTCTGGCCAGCTGCAGTCACTCTCCACCCCACTATCCATGTCTCTCTCCTACTGCACTTAACATCCACTGCTATAGTCGAGCTAACCTAACTGCAGCTTCTAGAACGGAACATCTGTCATCTTTTTGCCTTTTGCAAACCCTGTTCTTTATTTAAAACTCCCACCCCATCCTCATTCATCTGACCAAGTCTTAGCCATTCATTAGGAGCTGTCTCTTCCTGGAAGCATTTCTCCTCTTCCTTAGGTGACATACGGGTCTGTGATGATACTTGTCACATTCTGTGGGATATTCCTGTTTACTTTTCTGTGACCCACAGGACAGTGCATTCCTTGAGGGCCAGGCACATTTACCTTTCTGTCTTTGGAGATTGAGTTAGTGCCTGACTTGAGGTTAATAGTTCAGAAACATTTATTGATGACAGAACAGTGACAATTTTATCCTTTCTGTGTGACCCAGGTGGATAACAAACAACTGGATTTAAAGGGTGAAGACGTTGAAAACATGGATGCCACCAAGTTAAGCCGTTTCATTGAGAGCAACAACCTCCACTTGGTTACAGAGTACAACGCTGTAGTAAGTAGCCCCTGTCTCTAGACCCTTAAACTCCTTTGTCAGGGAGGGCAATTGCCTTCATAGGAGAAATCTTTTCCTCCAAACATTCTGATCTTTTAATGAATAATAACAGTTGTTATTGGTATTGTTGTCTAGTCACTAAGTCATGTCAGACTCTTTTGGGACCCCGTGGACTGTAGCCCACCAGGCGCCTCTGTCCATGGGATTTCCCAAGCAAGAGTACTGGACTGGATTGTCATTTCCTTTTCCAGGGGATCTTACCAACCCAGGGTCTCCTGCATTGCAGATGGATTCTTTACCAGCTAAGCCACAAGGGAAGCCAAAGAATACTGGAGTGGGTAGCCTATCCCTTCTCCAGTGGGTCTTCCTAACCCAGGGATCGAACCCAGGTCTCCCACATTGCAGGCAGACGCTTTACCATCTGAGCCACCAGGGACCATTAAATCAATTCCAAATTGTTTATACTGCCATCTCTACCACAACCCTTAAGACTGACAAACTTGCTCCTACCCAACAAAGAAAGAAATAGAAAAGTGAGATGACACGTTACATGACTAGTAAGAGAGTCAGAATGCAAAGTTAAGGTGACTAATCAAAAACTTCTGAGTTTGGTTGCAAGAGAGTTCAGTGAAGCAACTCTGATGTGACCAGCATTCTAGACCATGCTTCTCAAACAAGATGGCAAACTTGCCACAACTGCAAAAATGCTGAAGGTCAATTTTTTTCCTAAAGCATTAGAGACCAATAATTTTGTAAAATACAAATGAGCTGTTTAAAAACACTGACCACATATTTGGATGTTGAAACAATGTAAAATTTCTAAAAACTTTTTACACACCTATTCCCATTTTCTGTGACTACCTCCTTGCAGACTCATGACCAGCAGTTCTGT
>SJYX01022564.1:96482-128523 GCA_006410675.1 Oreotragus oreotragus | reverse complement strand
CCCCCCCCCGCACCAAGGGCTCAGCTGCTCCCTGGGGAAACTGGAGCGCACACACACACATACACACGTTTGCGCTCACACACACAAACACACACAGATACACACACCAAGGGCTCAGCTGCTCCCCGGGTAAACTGGAGCACGCACACACACATACACACACACACACACACACGGACACACACACCACACACGATTAATACACACACACACACGGGCACATGCATGCACGCACACACACACACACAGTTAATATAATACCCAAGACAACAGAGCCACACACACACACCACACACACTATTAATACACACACACACTCTCTGTTAATACCTGAGACAAGAGAGCCAGACTGCTCTGAAAGGCAAGAGCCGACCCGGGGAGGGGAGGCACCTCCTTGGGGCCCGAGCTCCAATCCAGAGGCATCTGACCCTCCACCCTCCTGACACACGCTCCCTCTTACCGGTGCCCCCGCTGGCCTGACCCGCTGCCAGCCTATCCCCCCGCGCTCAGCACCTTCCCGCCTGGACAGGTCTGGACACACTCTGCCCAAGTCTGTTCACAACTGTGCCTCCATCCTTCCGTCCGGGAAACATCGCTCCAGGCCCAGAATGAAACCCCACCTCGAACTCCTGTGGCCCCCTGAAGTCTACATAGGCACAGACTCCTAAATCAGCACTGAATGTGGCCTGAACAGCTATGCAGCTTATCCCCAACCCAACCCAGTACTCACCCTGGGACTCCACCCCTGCATTTGCTGCCTGGAGGAAAGGAGACTACCTTTCTACTAATTTCAGGCCAGGGTCCCTGAGGACAGTCTACTTTTTAAAATTTACTCCTTTAAACAATGTCTCTTTTTTTTTTTCTGTCATCAGTGAAGACAGGAAAATAACTGATTATCTGAGACTGTCTGATGAGTTTAGTCCTGACTTAACAAGTCGGCCAATGAGATGCATTAAAAAAAAATTAATAACACGATCAGTGGCATGTTAATTTCTTTGTGTTTAGGACGTGACATTTTGCACATAATTGTTTACATACATCAACCCTGGGATTTCTTTGGAAGGAATGATGCTAAAGCTGAAACTCCAGTACTTTGGCCACCTCATGCGAAGAGTTGACTCATTGGAAAAGATCTGATGCTGGGAGGGATTGGGGGCGGGAGGAGAAGGGGACGACCGAGGATGAGATGGCTGGATGGCATCATGGACTCGATGGATGTGAGTCTGAGTGAACTCCGGGAGATGGTGATGGACAGGAGGCCTGGCGTGCTGCGATTCATGGGGTCGCAAACAGTCGGACACGACTGAGCAACTGAACTGAACTGTCCACACATATACTCTCCTCTGCATGTCTAAGAGCTGATTTTTATTTTATTCAAGTATGCTGTGTTAGTTTCTCCTATGCTGCAAAGTGACTCAATTATACATACATATTTTTTCATATTCTTTTTCCATTCTATTACAGGATATTGAGTATAGTTCCCTGTGCTCCACAGTAAGGCCTTGTTGTTTATCCAGCCTTTATAGCTGGTATTTTATACTTTCTTAATATCTTCCTGGCATTTCTGCCCCATCCTTTGACTCTTTTAAGTAACTAGACTTCTCTTAATCAGGACATTTCATAATTTCCTAGAGAAATCTGTTAATCAAACCCTCACTCGTATCAGCTGCTGATCTGCCCTTTCATTTTCCCAGATGCAGCCAAGACCTCAGAAACAGACTCGAATTAGCTCCGTAGTTGCATGAGTCGTCAGTGATGTCCTAGCAATTCCTGCACATAACTACGACTAGAATTTTACTCAAGTGCTTTTTTATAGCACCAGGCTTCCTTGCACAGATACACCTTCTCCACCCGAAGAGCATGGTCCATCATGGCCGGTTCAGAGAGCCTAGCAGAGACAGCCCCTGAATTACTATAGAATACACATACCTCAACCATCAGGAAATACATGGACTTTAAACCCTGGTCTAAGAGACCCTGAAGAGTAGAATTCCGTAACAGCTGGAGAAAAACAAAGCTGGGGGAAATGCCTGTGTGTTGTTGCTGTTTGAGTCTCTCTCTCAACTGATGGGAAGATGGGTCTGCGTGCTAGAACCCACCAGCTGAAACAGAAGCTCATACAAGACCCTGTTTCCTTTGGAACACGGTTCCTCACGCTTGGTAACAGCAGGAGAAACGTAAACAGCTTGTGACCGTCCAGCTACACCATAAGCAACGTTTGGAAGAAAACATGAAGTAGAAACTTTTTGCACTGATTTTACATCAACTATTACACAGCAAAATGTGCTCAAATCATCTCAAAACACTTGGCATATCACCAACAGTGGCAGAAACTTCTGCCATCAGAATCCGGCATCCTGGTAATTTCCAAATGAGCTGGGTTTCAAGCAGGCAACCCAGGCCTCAAGCCAGGATGAAATAAAATGCAGACTTCACACACCAAAGATATATTTACTATCTTTAGAAACGATGGGTTGAGGCTTTCAACTTCTTGTGGCAATGTGGCGCAATGAATGCTCAATGAATTTTTCCAAATCTGCTTTGGCAACCAACGTTTTCGTTTTCAAGCTCCCTTTTCTAGAACGTCTCATGGAGGAGCAGGGGATGCATGAGGGTGACGGTGGTCTTTTTGCATTTTGGAGGGACACTGTGAAATTACCACTCACCTGAGGTAATTCTGACAGCTGATTTCCGTCCAACCAGAGATCCTTTAGATGTAAGAGAGCTCCTATTGATTCTGGCTAAAACAAAAAGCAATGTTATGGTAACAGAGCTCCAGTATTTAGCCTCCCATTAAGAAGGAAAGGACCTTCACTCAACAGTTAGGAATGGAGTATCACAGCAGAGGTTTGTGGGTAATTCTCTAAAATCAGCACCCCTCTCCTAAAAGCATCCCCAAGACTCCCAGCTGCTTCCACTCACACCGTCACCTCCCCCTCCGACCCTTCACCCCCCGGGTCATTGTCCGTAACCCGTGTGAACCAAAGCGCGTGCTCTAATGCTGCCAAGCTGTCTCTGGGGAAACACTGGCTTAAAAGCATCCCTAGAGATGTCCCCCAAATATTTTGCGATCATCACTAAGAGCAAGTGAAATTCAAATTCTCCCTTCAGTACAGACTTACCAAATTATATATTTCATTGTTTCCTAAATCAAGTTCTTCTAGTCTCCGTAGCTGGGTAAGGGAGCTATTAAAAAAAAAAAAAAATTCAAAGGGAAGGAGCTCTTGGGATTTAGAAATGCTGAGCAACATGAGATTCCTCACTTGGGCTCGTTTCCCAGAATAAGATTCATCTGGATTTTATGGCCATAAATACTACACAGGAAGTCTATTAAGGCTGGCATCTCTCAAATTTTCCAAAAGACACAGAACTTCTTTTTGACAAGCTACTGTAGTTTTTTTTTTTTTTTTTATGCTTCAAGAAATTCATTCAGTATGAAACCCCCCTCTCCTTTTCCCCAGAGACTCACTCAGGGAGATAAGTAAGTAGATTCTCTCTCAGTTCCAGTGAAGCCAGGTTATAAAGACTAGAAATGAACAGAAGAAAAAAAAAAGGTTTAAGGAAAATGCCTAAGATTCTTCCTACTCCCTCCCCTCCCCAGCAATCCCCACTCCCCAACGTATGCACTCCAGAAGAAGCAACTCTTATTAAGACCTGTAAGTCACTTCCCAGAGAAAAATATCTAAGACCACCCCATCCCCAGTAAAAATTAGTACCGTCTCTACTTCGCAAATTTTAACATTAAAGTAAAGAGAGCGGCACCATCACCGCAGGGCCTCACACACATGAACTCTGTGCAGCTGATACACGGGAAGAACTCTCCAGCCCCTGAGAGACAGCCACTCCCAGGACCAAGATGGGGCCGAATATGCACTTCCAGGCTTGAGAATGTCAAAAATGCATCACTGCCTTAAAAACAGGACCGCCCGAACGCCTCTAATCTCAAGCTGCTCTTCTTGCAAACATCACTGAGAAGTCTGTTTGAACATCACTGAGAAGTCTGTCTGTTTGAACACAGTGGGCATCTCAGTTCAGAGAGTCCATGTGCTCCACTTCAGTTCCCACACTCAGAGAGCAAGGGGCCCCTGAGATGCAGGAGGTCAAGTAATGACATACTCCACGCGGTGCCAGGGACACCAGCCTGATTCGGTAAACAGTGGCTGTGATAATGTTGCTTTTATTCTTGATAAACCCAAGTGGCACTCTTTTCAGCAGATTCTCCTGCCTCTCAGCTGTAATCCACATCCAGCAGAAACACCGTGCAGGGACACAGAGTTGCTCCCCAGATGCCGGTGATCTGGGCCACAGTGGCGATTCTGAATCGGCAGACGCCACACACACCCCAGGATGTCAGCGCTGGCACCACCCGCTGATTCAGGAGAAAGTCGGCTGGTTGCTCCAGCAGGTGCTGTGCTAAGCTCTGAAAAGCGCGAACTCCAGCTTCTGCTAATGCCACCAGAGTAATGCCCAGATTTGGAGGACTTTTACTTGTGATCCCACAGAACACGGGGAGTCAGACCAACACCCTCACCTGCCTTAATCCTCTGTTCTCCTTCCAACATCAAAGCCAGAACTGTGGCACTGACAGCGCTTAACATTAGAAAATGTAAATGTGATTTGCAGGAACAATGCATACACACACACACACAAAACCCAGTGGCTTGAAAATGTATTTGAACCATACATTTGAAATGCACAAAATTGATATCCCCTTCAATTTTCTAAAAATAATTTTAGAAATTTAGAAACTGAGTAACAATCTCACAATGAAACCAAGAAGGAAAAAATAAAACCCTTCAGAATATATATATTTTTAAAAGTCAGTAACCCTGCTAACAAGTAATTACGAATTTAATACCAAGACTCTTCCCCTAAAATGCAGCCAGATGGAATTACAATTTCCCAGTCCCACTGCCTCTGGGCCAAACCCTCACGGAGAAGAAATAACGGCGGGGGAGGGGGACCCACCCATTATGTGCCCCTGAAAGCAACCCATAGATAAGGCGGAGACCGGACATTACAGGCCACTGTAAAAGTAAAATCAAGGGCTTGGTTTTCAGTTTTAGCTGTTCCCAGAACCAGTCTTATGGGAAAGGTGATAACCACTTGGCTGTTTTCACGTCTCTATTTTAAAAACCACTGCCAGACCTGCCAGATCTATTTAACGCTCATCACTTTCACATCTCTTCTGACCCACTAGAAACATCCACTAACAAAATGAGGGAAAACGTCCCTCTTTGCTTCCAAAGCTCCCTCCTTGGGCACCATCAAGTGCATCTTGCAAAGCAGTGTCACCAGGCCTAGCTACTGACACCCCCTGGCCCGACACCTCCTGCCTGAAGCGCAACAGAGCTGGGCCCGCCACCCGGGGCACCCTCTGGGTCCTTACTGTCATCTCTGACCGGGAACCACCCAGCACATTGCTGATATCACCAGGATGACCCCATCAAGAAAGCGAAGTCCACTGGTGTGCAGTTCATCAGACAGTGGCAAAGCCACAGCTCAAACCCGGTGAGAGCCAAGACTCTGCCCTCACCCTGCATGCGTTAGGCACTCGGTTGTGTCCGACTCTTTGTGACCCCGTGGACTATAGCCCACCAGGCTCCCGTGTCCATAGAATTCTCCAGGCAGGAATATTGGAGCGGGTTGCCACGTCCTTCTCCGCCCTCACTCTGGGGACTGCCATTCTTTGGAACTCTCTCTCTATAATTTATATCCCTCCCAACTACCTGGATCTGCTTGGCTGAAGTGCTTTGCCAGGGCGCCTCGATTCCCCTAAAATGAAGACAGTCATACCTACTGCAGCAGTTAGGGCAGGATACATATTCCTTCAAGTTAACAGAGCCAGTCTGATATGTTATTTCCTTGAGACGGCCCTGTGCCCAAGCAGTCATGCCTGTGTGCATGCTCGGTCGAGTCCGAGTCTTTCCGACCCCATGGACTGTAGCCCGCTAGGCTCCTCTGTTCCTGGAATTTTCCAGGCGAGAATACTGGAGTGGGTTGACATTTCCTACTCCAGGGAAGTATAGTCGGGGGCCACACAAATGTGTGAGCCCCAAGGCGGGGTCCCCGGAAAGACTGCTCCACAATTCTGTCAACCACGGGAGCCATTCCCTCTGCCCAAAACCGCCTCCAACGACAGGCCTGCAGGTGGGGAGCGGCTGGCACGGAAAAACTTTTAAGGATACATCATCCGTAACTGGTGACTTGAGGGACAATGATGAATACGAAGCAAGGACACTGGTTTGACTACAGATGCCCACCTCCCGCATAAGCCCAAACCTCAGAGTGTAACCTGGCCTGGCTGTTCTCATTTCGATTATTAACTGATTCTCAAATGAAGCCACGGGTTTGGTTCTCATCAGTACCCTGCCCTCGACAGTCCCAGGCCAACGCACAATCCTACCAGTCCCTCCAGAACAGAGTTCTCCATGCCATTCTAGGAAGAGCTGACATAAACAGGGCCGGCTTGAATGCAGATTTGGACCAGAGACAGTAAGATCAAAATGCAAGGGTGAATGATCTCCTCTGCTGGCTTTTCTGAATACAGCATCTTCCATCAAGACTTCAGGATGGTGCCTTCCCTATGCAGGCAACCTGGTCAATTCCACTCCAGAATCTTTGCAAGTAAAGGACATACTGCTAAGAACTGACGCAGTCCAGGGACTTGAACTCTGTCTACTTCAGAGGCCAGGCTGTTAGCCACAGGCCAAGAGAAACTCCACATACATTTATCAGCTGCTGCAGTCAACACGTGATACGTGACCAAAAGAAGCTCAGACACTCGACAGGCAACAGGAGAATGACTGGTCACTGATGCCCTGACTACTAGCAATGACATCAGCAGAAACTGTATGAAAGAGACTTGTCATCAGTTCTTACCAAGAATTAACTTTATGGATGAGAAAATGAAGGCCCAGGAGGGCACCTGAACGAGGTCTCCCACGATTGGGAAGCGCAGAGCCAGGACTCACCACGGAGTCTGCATTTTCAGTCACCATTTTCTGCTCCCACCCTCGAGTTTGTGAGGTTCACTTTGTGAATAGGGAATGCAATATTTGTGAATATGTGTAATATAGTACTAATACAGTGGGGCTTCCCAGGTGGCTCAGTGGTAAGGAATCTGTCTGTCAAAGAAGGAGACGCCGGTTCAATCCCTGAGTCATGAAGATCCCCTGAAGGAAGGCACCCCACTCCAGGATTCTTGCCTGGAGAAGTCCATGGACACAGGAGCCTGGCGGGTGAAGCCCATCGGGTCACAGAGAGACAGACATGACGGAATGACTGGACAGCAGTAGCAATATAACACATTAATGAGCACGCAGAACAATATGTTCAGGAATGAGTTGGTGCCTACCCCTGTCCTGCATCCATCCAGTCTCCTACCACCTAGACCCTTCTCACGGGAAACAACCCTTTCTGTTAGTTATTTGTGCATTTACCCCAAGTTGCCTTTTATGCAAATAAAAAGGGGTATGAATATATAGCCTTAGCTTCCTTTTTTCATACAAAAGGCAGCATCCTATACAAAGGAGATTTTTGACTTTCTTATCAACAGATAATACATACAGGTTTTTTTTTAATTGCATGGTAATCCGGAATCCATACAGACCTTACTTTTTTTAAACCACTCCCCTGCTGCTGCTGCTGCTGCTGCTGCTGCTAAGTCGCTCCAGTCATGTCCGACTCTGCGACCCCATAGACGGCAGCCGACCAGGCTCCGCCGTCCTGGGATTCTCCAAGCAAGAACACTGGAGTGGGTTGCCATTTCCTTCTCCAATGCATGAAAGTAAAAAGTGAAAGTGAAGTCACTGAGTTGTGTCCAACTCTCAATGACCCCAGGGACTGCAGCCCACCAGGCTCCTCTGTCCATGGGATTTTCCAGGCAAGAGTACTGGAGTGGCGTGCCATTGCCTTCTCCCCTAGTAACAGATATTTTACCCTTCAATTTTAATTCCTGGCAAATTAAATTTCTGTGTAATATCATCAGGATGACCTCCTACACAAACCACTATTTTCTATCTTTCCTTCACTCCCACCGTTTTTACCATCAAATGGGGTTTAACTTTTTCTTTTCTTTTTTTAAAAAATACCATTTATTTGGTCACACCAGGTCCTCACTGCACACTTGGGCTTCCTCGAGCTGGCATCAGGCCCCGGAGCGCCCCAGGCTCAGTAGCTCAGCACACAGGCTTTGCTGTCCTGCAGCATGTGAGGTCTTAGCTCCCCGCCCAGGGGACTGAACCTGTGTCCTCTGCACTGGAAGGCGAACCCTTAACCACTGAACTACCACAGAAGTCCCCCAAATAGGGTTTAAAAAAAGAAAGACAAAATCCTAACAAGCTTCTGCAGGAAGAGTGTGTAGAAGTCTTTGGTGCCAGCAGCTGACAGTCCCTGAGAGCACGCACCAGAGTTCACCCTGCTGTTAGCCAACACGCAGGCCAACTGTATTTTTAGGATTCTATTTCAGGGACTGGATGAGGGGTTACTTAAAAAAAAAAAAAATTTACATCTGTTCTCCACTGTATTTTAAAAATTCCTTTCTAAACCATTGGGATTTTTTTTTTTTTCCTATTTTGGTGGCCAATATCATTAAGAAAGTAAAGAATAAAATAAATTTAGGTGCTCCCAAGCAAACAAATGACAGTACACTATTAAACCATTAAAATATAAAATCTGTAAACATTTATGGCAATACTTTTCAACTAGGATGAGGGAAGTGCTTACTAAACCCATGGTATTTCTGCTTTTTTAGTACCAGATTAGTATTTAATAAGAAAACTCTGGTTACAAACTTCCTTATGGCGGTGTTGCTCTAGAAAATTTTCTAAAAATCTTTCATTTTATTTTTGGAGCAATAAATATTTACAGAAATTCCCAGGCCTCAAAAAAAAAAAAAAAGTATTAAATACAGTAACAGTTTTCAAAAAGACTGATTCTTTTCAGGCAGCATGTACTAACAGGTCACCATTCCCAAGGACAGCAGACACAAAATCACACCCACACGCTCGACTTCAATCTGCCAGAGAACCCAGGGCGTAGCTGCTTGTTCTACTTCTATTACCGAATGGTTACAACCAACTCTTTATTGATGATAACCATTTAGTGACTGACCACTGGATTTGGGACACCATACCAATCTATTACACATATTTCTTCTTAAAGAATGTTATTCTTTGAGGAGGAATTTACTTAAACAGAGATGTCTAGATATATTTAGGCTAACTCACCTTTTTTCTGATGGTACCAGTTTCTTTAACAGCCAAGGATATGGAATCTCATGAAGCCAGATACACAAAGCCAAACAGAGCAGCTTGCTCACGATGGAGGCAGAGGCTTCCCAGATTCTCACAGTTCTCCCTGAGTTCCCCGCTACCCCGACTCCACAACACCTGGACGTTCTGGAGGCTCTGTGTACCTGCTTATCACCAGGTGCCAGTAACCCAGATGAAATGATCTTAGCACATTGCTGGTGAGGCTGCACTACAGAGGATTTCCTTTAAGAATAGCGTAGATCCATTTCCTAGGTATGGCATCATCCCTCAGCAGCACCAGGCTTCTTCAAGTTTGCCTAATGTCTCTTCTTTTTTATTATTTTGATACATTTCAAATACTATAATATCCACTTTTATAATGGGTACTATTCAGTGGTTCTCAGTATATTCACAAGGTTGTACAAACATCACCATGACCCAATTCTAGAAAATTTCTATCATCCAGAAAGAAACTTCACACCCATCACAAGTCAGTTCTTTCTAGGAGGGGTTTAAAAAGGTCTTCATAAAGTACAAATATGCCAAAAGTTTCATGAATTAGAAAATGAGGGCTGGGGAAGGGAGGAAGAAATTCATGTGCTCAGTGGGACATCCAACAGCAGAGGAAGTGTAGCTTCCTACAGGACGAGACCAAGTTCAAATCCCACCAGTGAGACACACACACACATACACACACACACCCTGCTCCCACCATCCCACCCTATTCTTACCCCAGTCACAGGCAACCCACTAATTTCTGTCTATATGAGCTTGCTTCTGCTGATCATCTCATATGAATGAAATGGTATGATATGTGACCTTGCTGTCTGGCTTCCCTACTGAACACATTTCCTAGGTCCATCCACACTGGAGCATGTGTAACTACCTCATCACCCTTTTATGGCTGAGTAATACTCCATCACATTGGAATAGCAGATTTTGTCTACTGGTTCCTCCACTGATGAAAATTTGAATTGTTTCAAATTGGCTGTTATGATGCTTCTATGAACATTTGTACACCCACTTTTTATAGACATATGTTTTCCGTTCTCTCGGGTAAACATGACTAGCAGTGGAACTACTGGGTCATATAGTAACCATGTTCAACTTTTTAAGGAAGGACCTACTCCCTTAAATGAGGGCTGCACCCTTTTTATTGAAGTATACTTGATTTATAATACTGTGTTAAGTTCAAGTATACAGCAAAGTGATTCGGTTTTACATATATATATATATATATATATATGCATGCATGCACAAGTCACTTCAGTCATGTCCAACTCTTTGCGACCCCATGGACTGTAGCCCGCCAGGTGCCATGGGATTCTCTAGGCCAGAGTACTGGAGTGGGTTGCCATGCCCTCCTCCAGGGATCGAACCCATGTCTCTTACGTATCTTGTACTGGCAGGTAGGTTCTTTACCACTAGCACCACCTGGGAAGTAGCGTGTGTCTGATTTTTTAACGTATTTATTATCATTATGGCTGCACAGACTCTTCGTTGCTGTGCAGGGGGCCTCTGCTGTTGCAGAGTGCAGGCCTAAAGTGTGTGGGCTTCATTAGTTGCAGCGTGCGGGCTCAGCTGCCCCGTGGCATGTTTGATCTTGGTTCCCAGACCAGGGATCGAACCCATGTCCCCTGCTTTGGAAGGCAAATTCTTAACCCCTGGACCAGCAGAGAAGTCCCAGTAGTGTGTATCTATTCAGCCCAAACCCCTGATTTAGCCCTCGCTGCCTCTCCCCTTTGGTAACCAAAAGCTTGTCTTCTCTGTCTGCAAAGATTGGTTTTTTTTAATAAATAACTCCAATTGTACTATTTTTTCAGATTCCACATAAAACTGATACATTTGTCTTTCTCTGTCTGACCTACTTCACTTCCTATGATAATCTCTAGGTCCATCCATGTTGCTACCACTAATCTCAAGAAAAATATTTTCACTATCAACAAGCTCTTTTGAGAGGAAAGTTCATTTACACTTTGTACCAATGTTTCAAAACTTCTTAAAGCAAATTCATCTTTCCTGGCTTGACCAGTGGAATCTTCCAGGTGTTTTTAGTGACAGTAAAAAGTCACCATCACTTGGCACTGTTTTCAAGGGCATATCTGAAAACTCAGTTTTACTGAGACAGTTTTCATAAAGCCCATCCGAGATCCGGAATTCTCCTCTCAAAGGTCAATGAAGGCCTCCCTCCTCCCCTGCCTCCCTTCCTGCCTCACTGGTACCTTCAGTGACAAAGCCCTTTACTTAACTTTACCCCAAATCTTTCTTAGGAGGGACTTAAAGAGGTCTTCATAAAGCACATCTAGGCCACAAGTTTCATGAATTAGAGAACAGGGCTGGGGAAGGGAGGAGGAGAGTCATGTGCTCAGCGGGGCATCCGACAGCAGAGGAAATGCAGCTTCCTACAGGATGAGACCAAGTTCAAACCCCACCAGTGAGACACACACGGGCAGATGATTTACCCCACCTTACAGACAAAGCTAACAGTCGTGGGACGGTGCCCGGTACTCAGTGAGGGGGAGCTGTAACGGGACAGGTGCCTATGCCCCCACCCTGCCCCTGCCCCCCTGCACACCGACAGCACCCCTGCCCCCGGGTCCCCGGGTCCCTCCACCACATGGAAACCAACACAGCTGCTCCTGCGGATCGTGGGAACCAGCTCTGAGCTTTCTGGCAACAAAAGCAGAAAGGGAAATGTGATAAATGTCAGAACTGTTATTAAAAGGAAGAAGCTTACGGTTCTCCCAGTGAGGCACTTTTTCCCCTAAAAATACGTATTTTTTAAATCTCTCTGTAATGACTCCTTACCTGGGGGATAGTAAGCAACATTATTTGCTAACAAGTGGGAACCCACTCCAGTGTTCCTGCCTGGAGAATCCCATGGACAGACGAGCTTGGCGGGCTATAGTCTGTGGGGTTGCAAAGGGTGGGACACGACTGAGCGACTCACACACACACACACATTCTTCAGAAGAAGGTTTCAGAGCAACCGAAGCAGGTTCTTTTCACAGATGCTTCTTCAGTCAGCTCTTTATAGGAATGGTACAGCATTCGGCCCAGGTGACTCTGAAGGGACAGGCTAACGTGGTCCCAGCACAAAGCTTCCAGAGCCCACCTGGACCATCTGCGATGTCCGTTTGGAGACCAGCAGCATGGAGGAGGGAACACCGTGCGTCTCATCCATGAATTCTCCCAGCGCGTCAGAGCCACGGCAGGGTCGGTCCAGACACAAAGAGGGGCTCAGACCCAGAGCTCCACGGCTCCAGCAGACAAGGTGGACCCAGTGTACATGCTAACCACACACACACACTGCACTAGCCTTCTGTGTGTAGACAAAGGACTCTAGTGCTGAGCGTGCAGGCGATCCAGGGATCAGGTATCTGTGAGTCTGGGGTCACTTTCATCTCTCCCAGTCACTAGAGAAGGTTTCACAAAAGAGCTAGAACTTCAACTATAAGTGGGGGAAAACCTCAGCCAGTCTGGATAGTGAGCAGACAGGTAAAAACTTTTAAATTCAGTTTCGTGAGAGGGTTTGAAATGATCTACAGCCCAGTGAAAACTCCTGATGCTACAATGAGCAAGCACTGCCAAGCGTCTGAAACAGGTCACCGAACCACATGAAACACACATGCAGCAGGTTTTTAAATGCAAACATTATATGCAGCACAGAAAAAATTCAGACGCGAATAGCAGAACTGTGCTGGTACAAGCAGGGAGGGGCTAGCGGGGACCACCCACCAGAGCCTGGCCCAGACTCTCCACAAGAGCTGAGAAAGACTTCTAGAAACCCCTGGGGACCCAACAAGGCGGAGTATGAGAACCACTGGTCTCTGGCTTAAGTGACTTCCAACTATTCTGTTCTAGAGGGTGGTCCCCACACATTTAATTGTAAATCCTCACATTTATATTTATTGTAAGATAGATATATACATATACTATGTACCAATATATTGCATAATTATAAAATATATACAAAGGAAAAATTTAAGTAGAAAATAAAAACAAAAGAAAAACATTCTTAAATATTTTATGGGAGATACAAAAATCTTTTGGGCTCTCATTAGTGAAAGCAATGAGGCTGACAATACTCTATTATGTAGTAAATACTCTGTTTTACATTTAGGAACAAAACTGACCCTATATGGTTCGCTTTGACACTTGTTTAATGGTGTAACAAGGGAAAAAGACACCTCACAAAGTCACACTGATCTGGGACTCCGCTGGCAGTCCAGTGGCACTCCCACCGCAGGTGGGCTCAGGTTTGATCCTTGCTCAGGGAACTAAGATTCTACATGCCTCAGCCCGGCCGAGATATTTTCTTTTTAAGTTACACTGATCCAAGAACTGTGTCATCAACTGCACTTATTAAATCATCCATTAGTAATAATTTTTAAAATTTTCTTCTTATTATGGAAAGGTCTTTGCTGAAATTCAGCTGATAAAGTCCCATCATCCCTGACATCAAACACTTGTGTTCATGAAGACTAATCAGAGAGTGTATTTTTAACAAAGAGGTTTTTAAACACCCATCGAAAGTCAGTTTCCTGCTCCTTGTTAAATGCCCTTTCTTTTGAAGGGTCAAGTAATTATGGACAGGCCATCCCAGAAAAGGGTCAGCAAATCTGGGACACTTTTACTCTAGTGACAGAAAAACATATACTTTTGCATGAAGTAGCTGGTATACCTCTTGGTGGCTTAAAAGATTTTCATGATCATTCCTCATCTTGTTATGAAGTATTGCAAAGATTCTACTGCTTGAGAGACTTGCTTCATCACAGTAAGCACACCATGGTTACCTGGCTCAGAGCCACGCCCTCCAGGACATGAACCACCTGCACCACGCCGGCTGCTGCTCATCACCAACAGCTGATGCTGCAGACTCGCAAGAGCCCAAACAGCGCACTCAGCAATTCCCATGGCAGCAGCTCAAGCTCCCGTGCACTGGGGGAAACTCGCGGGAGCCCCGCAGAAAGTTCTATGTGAGAAAGACGTGCAGCGAAACACCACCAGGTGAGCCAGCAGCTCAGCGTCCACACTGGACGGCTCTGAGCGTGTGTCGATGACAGCGCATCTTTGCAAAGCGGTGACAAACGGTGAGGATGTGGAAGAGGAGAGGCCACGGGGATCTGAGAAGCTGGTCTGGTGCCCATCAGGTACCCCCCTCCCCTGGCACAGATATGGGGATGTTTCAGAATGCAATACAAATATTCAGTCGTTCAAAGTATATGACTACTTTTTCAAACAGCGACTAGCTTGTTAGCAGAAAAATTTTTACCAAGCTGTTTGGACCTGCCTCCTTAACAAATGGACTGTTGGGTGCCACAAGGGGAACCAGGACACAGTTGCTGAGGCTCTCAGGGCCGTGGAGGTGGCTGTCCCACAGTGACGGGGGCAAGCTGGGGAAAAGCAGGCCTGGGACCGGAAGAGCCGGACTCCAGCTCCAGCTCTGCCCTCAACACCCAAACGCCCTCCAAACTGCCTCTTGGCAAATCACACAGTTCCAAGGTCCTGCAAGCTGGTGGGCATGTCCTGCCTAGGGGAGAAAGCTCTCCCCTAGGCAGGACATCCCCACCCAGCCCTGGAGAACTCCACAGCTTTCTCAGTTAAGGCCACCTGTCCAAGCCAGGCACCGAAAGGAGAAACCAGGTTCCCATCATCAACAGAGGCTGAAAGGACCGACACTGAGGTGTTTGCCTCATCTGACCAAACCGGCAGGGTAACGCCCAGCCCTCCACTTCAGCATCCACAGGGACAGTGGGGAGTATCCATCAGGCAAGTGGCCATTCAACGTCCTTTTCGTGCTTTCTGCAGCACCTGTTATTTGTGCCCTGTTTACAACACCATCCTGACACCAAGAAGATCCCACCATCCCACCCTATTCTTACCCCAGTCACAGGCAACCCACTAATTTCTGTCTATATGAGCTTGCTTCTGCTGATCATCTCATATGAATGAAATGGTATGATATGTGACCTTGCTGTCTGGCTTCCCTACTGAACACATTTCCTAGGTCCATCCATACTGGAGCATGTGTAACTACCTCATCACCCTTTTATGGCTGAGTAATACTCCATCACATTGGAATAGCAGATTTTGTCTACTGGTTCCTCCACTGATGAAAATTTGAATTGTTTCAAATTGGCTGTTATGATGCTTCTATGAACATTTGTACACCCACTTTTTATAGACATATGTTTTCCGTTCTCTCGGGTAAACATGACTAGCAGTGGAACTACTGGGTCATATAGTAACCATGTTCAACTTTTTAAGGAAGGACCTACTCCCTTAAATGAGGGCTGCACCCTTTTTATTGAAGTATACTTGATTTATAATACTGTGTTAAGTTCAAGTATACAGCAAAGTGATTCGGTTTTACATATATATATATATATATATATATATATGCATGCATGCACAAGTCACTTCAGTCATGTCCAACTCTTTGCGACCCCATGGACTGTAGCCCGCCAGGTGCCATGGGATTCTCTAGGCCAGAGTACTGGAGTGGGTTGCCATGCCCTCCTCCAGGGATCGAACCCATGTCTCTTACGTATCTTGTACTGGCAGGTAGGTTCTTTACCACTAGCACCACCTGGGAAGTAGCGTGTGTCTGATTTTTTAACGTATTTATTATCATTATGGCTGCACAGACTCTTTGTTGCTGTGCAGGGGGCCTCTGCTGTTGCAGAGCGCAGGCCTAAAGTGCGTGGGCTTCATTAGTTGCAGCGTGCGGGCTCAGCTGCCCCGTGGCATGTTTGATCCTGGTTCCCAGACCAGGGATCGAACCCACGTCCCCTGCTTTGGAAGGCAAATTCTTAACCCCTGGACCAGCAGAGAAGTCCCAGTAGTGTGTATCTATTCAGCCCAAACCCCTGATTTAGCCCTCGCTGCCTCTCCCCTTTGGTAACCAAAAGCTTGTCTTCTCTGTCTGCAAAGATTGGTTTTTTTTAATAAATAACTCCAATTGTACTATTTTTTCAGATTCCACATAAAACTGATACATTTGTCTTTCTCTGTCTGACCTACTTCACTTCCTATGATAATCTCTAGGTCCATCCATGTTGCTACCACTAATCTCAAGAAAAATATTTTCACTATCAACAAGCTCTTTTGAGAGGAAAGTTCATTTACACTTTGTACCAATGTTTCAAAACTTCTTAAAGCAAATTCATCTTTCCTGGCTTGACCAGTGGAATCTTCCAGGTGTTTTTAGTGATAGTAAAAAGTCACCATCACTTGGCACTGTTTTCAAGGGCATATCTGAAAACTCAGTTTTACTGAGACAGTTTTCATAAAGCCCATCCGAGATCCGGAATTCTCCTCTCAAAGGTCAATGAAGGCCTCCCTCCTCCCCTGCCTCCCTTCCTGCCTCACTGGTACCTTCAGTGACAAAGCCCTTTACTTAACTTTACCCCAAATCTTTCTTAGGAGGGACTTAAAGAGGTCTTCATAAAGCACATCTAGGCCACAAGTTTCATGAATTAGAGAACAGGGCTGGGGAAGGGAGGAGGAGAGTCATGTGCTCAGCGGGGCATCCGACAGCAGAGGAAATGCAGCTTCCTACAGGATGAGACCAAGTTCAAACCCCACCAGTGAGACACACACGGGCAGATGATTTACCCCACCTTACAGACAAAGCTAACAGTCGTGGGACGGTGCCCGGTACTCAGTGAGGGGGAGCTGTAACGGGACAGGTGCCTATGCCCCCACCCTGCCCCTGCCCCCCTGCACACCGACAGCACCCCTGCCCCCGGGTCCCCGGGTCCCTCCACCACATGGAAACCAACACAGCTGCTCCTGCGGATCGTGGGAACCAGCTCTGAGCTTTCTGGCAACAAAAGCAGAAAGGGAAATGTGATAAATGTCAGAACTGTTATTAAAAGGAAGAAGCTTACGGTTCTCCCAGTGAGGCACTTTTTCCCCTAAAAATACGTATTTTTTAAATCTCTCTGTAATGACTCCTTACCTGGGGGATAGTAAGCAACATTATTTGCTAACAAGTGGGAACCCACTCCAGTGTTCCTGCCTGGAGAATCCCATGGACAGACGAGCTTGGCGGGCTATAGTCTGTGGGGTTGCAAAGGGTGGGACACGACTGAGCGACTCACACACACACACACAAGGTACTCAGTGAGGGGGAGCTGTAACGGGACAGGTGCCTATGCCCCCACCCTGCCCCTGCCCCCCTGCACACCGACAGCACCCCTGCCCCCGGGTCCCCGGGTCCCTCCACCACATGGAAACCAACACAGCTGCTCCTGCGGATCGTGGGAACCAGCTCTGAGCTTTCTGGCAACAAAAGCAGAAAGGGAAATGTGATAAATGTCAGAACTGTTATTAAAAGGAAGAAGCTTACGGTTCTCCCAGTGAGGCACTTTTTCCCCTAAAAATACGTATTTTTTAAATCTCTCTGTAATGACTCCTTACCTGGGGGATAGTAAGCAACATTATTTGCTAACAAGTGGGAACCCACTCCAGTGTTCCTGCCTGGAGAATCCCATGGACAGACGAGCTTGGCGGGCTATAGTCTGTGGGGTTGCAAAGGGTGGGACACGACTGAGCGACTCACACACACACACACATTCTTCAGAAGAAGGTTTCAGAGCAACCGAAGCAGGTTCTTTTCACAGATGCTTCTTCAGTCAGCTCTTTATAGGAATGGTACAGCATTCGGCCCAGGTGACTCTGAAGGGACAGGCTAACGTGGTCCCAGCACAAAGCTTCCAGAGCCCACCTGGACCATCTGCGATGTCCGTTTGGAGACCAGCAGCATGGAGGAGGGAACACCGTGCGTCTCATCCATGAATTCTCCCAGCGCGTCAGAGCCACGGCAGGGTCGGTCCAGACACAAAGAGGGGCTCAGACCCAGAGCTCCACGGCTCCAGCAGACAAGGTGGACCCAGTGTACATGCTAACCACACACACACACTGCACTAGCCTTCTGTGTGTAGACAAAGGACTCTAGTGCTGAGCGTGCAGGCGATCCAGGGATCAGGTATCTGTGAGTCTGGGGTCACTTTCATCTCTCCCAGTCACTAGAGAAGGTTTCACAAAAGAGCTAGAACTTCAACTATAAGTGGGGGAAAACCTCAGCCAGTCTGGATAGTGAGCAGACAGGTAAAAACTTTTAAATTCAGTTTCGTGAGAGGGTTTGAAATGATCTACAGCCCAGTGAAAACTCCTGATGCTACAATGAGCAAGCACTGGCAAGCGTCTGAAACAGGTCACCGAACCACATGAAACACACATGCAACAGGTTTTTAAATGCAAACATTATATGCAGCACAGAAAAAATTCAGACGCGAATAGCAGAACTGTGCTGGTACAAGCAGGGAGGGGCTAGCGGGGACCACCCACCAGAGCCTGGCCCATACTCTCCACAAGAGCTGAGAAAGACTTCTAGAAACCCCTGGGGACCCAACAAGGCGGAGTATGAGAACCACTGGTCTCTGGCTTAAGTGACTTCCAACTATTCTGTTCTAGAGGGTGGTCCCCACACATTTAATTGTAAATCCTCACATTTATATTTATTGTAAGATAGATATATACATATACTATGTACCAATATATTGCATAATTATAAAATATATACAAAGGAAAAATTTAAGTAGAAAATAAAAACAAAAGAAAAACATTCTTAAATATTTTATGAGAGATACAAAAATCTTTTGGGCTCTCATTAGTGAAAGCAATGAGGCTGACAATACTCTATTATGTAGTAAATACTCTGTTTTACATTTAGGAACAAAACTGACCCTATATGGTTCGCTTTGACACTTGTTTAATGGTGTAACAAGGGAAAAAGACACCTCACAAAGTCACACTGATCCGGGACTCCGCTGGCAGTCCAGTGGCACTCCCACCGCAGGTGGGCTCAGGTTTGATCCTTGCTCAGGGAACTAAGATTCTACATGCCTCAGCCCGGCCGAGATATTTTCTTTTTAAGTTACACTGATCCAAGAACTGTGTCATCAACTGCACTTATTAAATCATCCATTAGTAATAATTTTTAAAATTTTCTTCTTATTATGGAAAGGTCTTTGCTGAAATTCAGCTGATAAAGTCCCATCATCCCTGACATCAAACACTTGTGTTCATGAAGACTAATCAGAGAGTGTATTTTTAACAAAGAGGTTTTTAAACACCCATCGAAAGTCAGTTTCCTGCTCCTTGTTAAATGCCCTTTCTTTTGAAGGGTCAAGTAATTATGGACAGGCCATCCCAGAAAAGGGTCAGCAAATCTGGGACACTTTTACTCTAGTGACAGAAAAACATATACTTTTGCATGAAGTAGCTGGTATACCTCTTGGTGGCTTAAAAGATTTTCATGATCATTCCTCATCTTGTTATGAAGTATTGCAAAGATTCTACTGCTTGAGAGACTTGCTTCATCACAGTAAGCACACCATGGTTACCTGGCTCAGAGCCACGCCCTCCAGGACATGAACCACCTGCACCACGCCGGCTGCTGCTCATCACCAACAGCTGATGCTGCAGACTCGCAAGAGCCCAAACAGCGCACTCAGCAATTCCCATGGCAGCAGCTCAAGCTCCCGTGCACTGGGGGAAACTCGCGGGAGCCCCGCAGAAAGTTCTATGTGAGAAAGACGTGCAGCGAAACACCACCAGGTGAGCCAGCAGCTCAGCGTCCACACTGGACGGCTCTGAGCGTGTGTCGATGACAGCGCATCTTTGCAAAGCGGTGACAAACGGTGAGGATGTGGAAGAGGAGAGGCCACGGGGATCTGAGAAGCTGGTCTGGTGCCCATCAGGTACCCCCCTCCCCTGGCACAGATCTGGGGATGTTTCAGAATGCAATACAAATATTCAGTCGTTCAAAGTATATGACTACTTTTTCAAACAGCGACTAGCTTGTTAGCAGAAAAATTTTTACCAAGCTGTTTGGACCTGCCTCCTTAACAAATGGACTGTTGGGTGCCACAAGGGGAACCAGGACACAGTTGCTGAGGCTCTCAGGGCCGTGGAGGTGGCTGTCCCACAGTGACGGGGGCAAGCTGGGGAAAAGCAGGCCTGGGACCGGAAGAGCCGGACTCCAGCTCCAGCTCTGCCCTCAACACCCAAACGCCCTCCAAACTGCCTCTTGGCAAATCACACAGTTCCAAGGTCCTGCAAGCTGGTGGGCATGTCCTGCCTAGGGGAGAAAGCTCTCCCCTAGGCAGGACATCCCCACCCAGCCCTGGAGAACTCCACAGCTTTCTCAGTTAAGGCCACCTGTCCAAGCCAGGCACCGAAAGGAGAAACCAGGTTCCCATCATCAACAGAGGCTGAAAGGACCGACACTGAGGTGTTTGCTTCATCTGACCAAACCGGCAGGGTAACGCCCAGCCCTCCACTTCAGCATCCACAGGGACAGTGGGGAGTATCCATCAGGCAAGTGGCCATTCAACGTCCTTTTCGTGCTTTCTGCAGCACCTGTTATTTGTGCCCTGTTTACAACACCATCCTGACACCAAGAAGTTTTCTGGTTACTAAATATTTAGTTAAATGCTGCTAAGCAACCACATGGGAATCCTTTAGGAAACAGCAGTCCCTCCCAATGAGGAAGCTTCAGTCGTGTCCAATTCTTTGCGACCCTATGGACTGAGGCCCGCCAGGGAGTGGCGCTGCCATGCCCTCCTCCAGGGGATCGTCCTGACCCAGGGATCGAACCCATGTCTGTTATGTCTCCTGCACTGGCAGGTGGGTTCTTTACCGCTAGCACCACCTGGGAAGCCCCCCAGTGAGGAACGTTGGTAACAAATGATGATTTAAGGTAGTGATGCTGCTGCTGCTGCTAAGCCACATCAGTCAGTAGAGGATACACGTGCCAACAGGAGGTGCCCTGGACAGCCAGCACCTTGGCTGCACCACGTGCCTTTCCAGCACGGTCCAGGACACCAGAGGGGCTCAGGCGTCCCCAGGGAGGAGCCTGCCCTCCCTTTCTTTCTGCTTAGTGAAAACAAGACACACAAACCCTAAGTCCAACACGCACAAACAACAGAGTCTCTGGCTAAGGTTAACAACCACCACCAGGAACGTGAAACTCCCCATTTCCCATTAGTTTCACCATCTGAGCTAATAAGAAATCAGTTGATTCACTTGTCTGCCCAGTATTACTTTTTGGGTGATCAATCATCACAGGGTTCAGGCTCATATACTGGAAACAGTATATGAGAGGCTATAATATTACGTTGATCAGGTCTAAATTCAAAACAAAAAACTGCCCTTATTGTTGACAGAAACTGCAGATACACAAGAAATCCTGAACACTGACAAAAACAAGCACAGGTATGAACAGAAAAGGCGGCATAAAAAATACTGTAAATTACCCTAAAAGGATTATTAAGTAGCATTTTCCATGAAAACAGTGCAGTGAGGTATGTAAGCAACACTCTGGTTATAAATAAGAACATGCTTTCTCTCAAAGCATGAAACCTGTTTAAAAACACACAAACAAGGGGATGGACCGAGCAGCCAGCTGGCCAGCGGGAGCCGGATGAGCGTGGAGGAGGGGCTCAGAGAATTAGATTCCAGAGACCCTGAGGGCAGGAGGCGGGCAAGGTCAATATTTACATGGCTAGTGTATTAATTAGAAATACATGAAATCTGACAGAACAGAAGAGCAGGGCATGAATATTGATCGAAAGTCACTCAGGCGTGTCTGACTCTGCGAACCCATTGACTATACAGTCCATGGAATCCTCCAGGCCGCAACACTGGAGTAAGCAGCTGTTCCCTTCTCCAAGGGATCTTCCCGACCCAGGGATTGAACCAGGGTCTCCTGCATTGCAGACAAATTCTTTATCAACTGAGCTATCAGGGAAGCCCATCTTAGCATGTATTAAATCCAATGATTGCCGGAACACTTTTCAAATATGCATGTTAACAAAAATACAACAACAAAAAGTTTCCACAAGAACATCATAATGACTGCTTTCTCCACCACAAAACACTGCCATTTCCCCCACAAAGGGTACCATGAACTCAGGGTGCTGGGACCTTCCTGTGTCTATCCTGTCCCGGAGCTAAAAGGGTGGAGTTCTTAATCATCACATATGCTGGCTCAGGGTCCAAACATCTGCAGGAACCGCAGAGAAACACGGGCCTGCAGGCAGAAACGGGGCAGCCAGCCGTCTCCCTCTAGCAAGGAGGGGACACGGTGAACTGCAGACACCTGGGAAGAAAAACCTTTGCAGAAAAGACCCAGATACACTGCAGTTCCCAAAAAGCGAGCTTCTATCTCAGAACTTAAGCAGGACAAGTAAGCATGAGAGAAATCACTTATGACGGCAGGACACGCTGGTCCACCAGCGCTGGCCGGCCAGGGTGGGCTTTCAAGTGGTCAAGCATGAGCCACCAGCCTGCTTCAAGCCACCATCCATCCTGAAGGGATGGAGAAGACCTGCTAAGATAATTCCATCCATCAGTTCATCCGTGGGAATGTGCAAGAGAAGATTCACCAGCATACAGTTCCTTCAAAGGATCCTACATTTCTTGCCACGGCCGTGCTCCCCGACCTCAGGAACCAGCATGGGGACCGAGCTGGGCCAGTTCCCTGCCCGCCCTGCTCCATCCCCTCCTGACACGGCCTCGCCACACCTCGCCCCTCCCCATTCCAAGCCTGTTCTCCAGACCCACCACCCTCGCTCCCTGTCCCCAGATCCACGGTGCACAACCTGTCAGAGCTGCTGTATAAGGCACATGATGTACGTTTTCAATGAAATTACTAGGAGCAGTCATTCCTAACAGATTTAATAACCACCTGTATGACACATGCTACTTCACTTCAATTAACTACTCTACAATCCACCCATTTATAGAAAAACACTCCAAACAAATTAGGTTCTTCACCAGTAACAAGTAGCAGCATCCTTTTTAATTATTAAAATTCAGGGGCAACTGGATGCAAAACACACAGAAGCTGGTTGTAAATCTTTCCTGAGGGGGAAACTGAAGACTGGGTAAACAGCCTTCTGAGTAGATGTGAAACAAGAGCCACAAAAAGGGAAGGAGGTGGAATTGATATAAATGCCCATTCACCCCGATATAAGCAAACTTCACATAAAAACTTACTTGCCAATATTTTCAGGCAGAGACTGCAGTGAGATGTCATTTACAGAAAGACATGTCAAATTCTGTAATTCAGGAAAGCTTTCTGGCAATCTAAAAAAACAACAAAAAATGTTATAATTGATAAAGAGAACTGCATATATGGTGCACAGTGAACATAATTATAATGATTTCTTCTTCTATTTGCTGATTGAAATAACCTCCTAAAATTACATCATATGTGGCATGTTTGTCTTCTCTTTCTAACTATAAGGGAAAAAAAGTAAGGACTTGGTTTACCTGGCAGTACAGGGACATGATAAACACTTGTTGAAAAAGTGATCCAGAAATAAAGAAGGAAGACATACAAATGGTAAGAATAAAGGAGAAAAAGTGTCGTGACCCTGCTGAGCACTCTATGAAAGAAAAAGGTAAAAAGTTCCTGCAGTTAGAAGTGCCTAAGAGTGAAAACACTTTATCCATTAACAGAAAACAGAGAGAAATTTTAGCCCACAAGATTATCATAAAACATAAGACAGCTCCTTGAGTGTTTTTCCTGTAGCTTATAATACCCAGAGCAAAGCTACAGATTACTTACAATTAATCAGCTGACAGCCAATTGCTACTTTCTTAATATTTTTCTTTTGAGTTGATCAAAGATGTCAATCATGTGAGATGATTATATGTTTCACAATGTTCTACACAAAAAAGAAATTCTGCATACTTCTCTTAGACTCTACTGAACAGAGGAGATTCAAAATAAAATTATTATTTAAATACTTATAAAGAAAATTTACTTTCAATGTTTCTATGGTTACCAGTATTTGGGGCTTAAAAAAAAAAACTGAAGACAAAAAGATCTCATTGCATCTAAAATGCTGAAGGTGCTTATACATAAATCTGGTAAGATGGAGAAGAGAACACATAAGTCATTTTTTTTGCAGGGGGCAGTGAGGGCTTCTTGCCTTGGTGATGGCCTCTAGATTAGAGCCTTTCATTTCTTTCCTCTTTCTGGGTTCCTTTTTTAAAAAACAAATCCCATGCTGTATGACGTTTAATAGAGAGAATTCTATGAGAGTATTAATGAGGGCTTTCATAATCGATGAAATACATTCTCAGGAATGGTTTTTACAAAGTTGAAAACTATTCCACTGTGGAAAATTCTTAAAGAGATGGGAACACCAGACCACCTAACCTGCCTCCTGAGAAATCTCTGTGCAGGTTAAGAAGCAACAGTCAGAACCAGACATGGAAAAACAGACTGGTTCCAAATAGGAAAAGGAGTACGTCAAGGCTGTATATTGTCACCCTGCTTATTTAACTTACATGCAGAGTACATCATCAGAAATGCTGGGCTGGATGAAGCACAAGCTGGAATCAAGATAGCTGGGAGAAATATCAGTAACCTCAGATATGCAGATGACATCACCCTTATGGCAGAAAGTGAAGAAGAACTAAAGAGCCTCTTGATGAAAGTGAAAGAGAAGAGTGAAAAAGCTGGTTTAAAACTCAACATTCAAACAACGATGATCATGGCATCCGGTCCCATCACTTCATGGCAAATAGATGGGGAAACAAGGGGAACAGTGACAGACTTTATTTTCTAAGGCTCCAAAATCACTGTAGATGGTGACTACAGCCATGAAATTAAAAGATGCTTGCTCCTTGGAAGAAAAGCTATGACCAACCTAGATGGTGTATGAAAAAGTAGAGACATTACTTTGCCCACAAAGCTTCATTTAGTCAAAGCTATAGTTTTCTCAGTAGTCATGTATGGATGTGAGAGTTGGACCACAAGGAAAGCTGAAAGCTGAAGAATTGATGCTTTTGAACTGTGGTGTTGGAGAAGACTCTTGAGAGTCCCTTGGACGGCAAGGAGATGAAACCAGTCCATCCTAAAGGAAATCAGTCCTGAATATTCACTGGAAGGACGGATGCTGAAGCTGAAACTCCAATACTTTTGGCCACCTGATGCGAAGAACTGACTCATTAGAAAAGACCTTCATGCTGGGAAAGATTAAAGGCAAGAGAAGGAGATGACAGAGATGAGATGGTTGGATGGTATCACGCTGACTCGATGGACATGAGTTTGAGCAAGCTCTGGGAGTTGCTGATGGGCAGGGAAGCCTGGCATTCTGCAGTCCATGGGGTCACAAAGAGTCGGACACGACTGAGTGACTGAACAACAATAACCTCTTCCACAGGCTAATAGAGGGAAGTTTTTTTTTTAATCTGTAGTTCAAAAGATGTAACTTATCTATTCTGAATTTTTTCCAGAAACTATATATATACATATATAATAATACTTTTAAAACTAGCTAAAATGATCTTAAATGTAGGGAAAATATATTTTTAAGTGGCTGGTTTGCCTTTTCACTGGCTGTTAACACTAAGAACCAAGCTAGTGATGTGATGGGCTAGGCTGAGGAGGCCAGACTCACGGTGGGGGAGAGAGGAAAGCTAGTCTGAGCTGTCACTTGGTGGCTCCGTGATCCTGAATGGTTGTTCCATCTCTTGGAGCCTCAGCTGCTTCAGTAATAAAACCCGTAGGCCCTGCTGAATAATTGTTAAGGTCCCTTCAACTCACAGATTCTTAACTCATAACTCTTGGAAGAACGCTCCTGCCACAATGAAATGGCTTTCCTTCAAGAAACTTGCCAAACAGGAGGCCAGGGTGAAAACTGAGTAAGGCCTCATATGATGCAATGTGTTCTGATCCAGAGTTTTGGGATGATGGTAAAGTCACGTGTTGGCAGACATGAGGGGAAAAAGCATAAGAAACAGAGAAGGGGATTAAGCACCTGGAGAGCTAACAAAAAGCTTCCGGGCAGTACAGTGAGTGTTTCTCAGCTGCCTAACCCAGAAACTGCCTTCAGCACAGGCAGCTCAGTTTGGTTCCACAAACACTAGTTGAAGGTTCGCTCCTTTCCAGCAAGGACAGTAGGGCAGCAGGTGCAAGCTAAGTGACAGTCTGGTCCAGGGGCCCGGCTCGGAGCGATCACTCACGTGCAGAGCTCCCGCGTTATGAGAGAAGTACGCAGAGAGCATCCCAGAGCCCAGAGGAGGGGCCGTGGGAGCTACCAGGAAAGGGACCTGCAGGAATGTGATGCGTGGGCTGCATCCGAAAGGTGAGTGAGGAGACTGGCACAGTCAAAACAGAGCAGGGAGGGAAATCGAGGACCAGCCCAGCCAGAGAAGGCAACTGAGGGAAGTGAAGGCCGGGAGGCAGGCCGAGGTCAGACAGAGGGTGGAAGAGACTCACAGCACGGTAGGGGCTCCCACCTGACCTCATAGGGGTGGGAGCTACGGAAATGCCTGAGGAAGAGGGACAACCACATGGACAAGGATGGTCAGGAAAGAGGATGAGACGCAACGAGAGTGGGAGTCAGAAAGCAACCGGGCTGGAGCTTACCAGAACACTATTTTCCACAACAATAAGCATTATTAGTGACATAAAACTGAAGTTCAAAGGAGAAAAAACAGAATTAAAGACATATTTACTTCTTAAAAATAAGCAGGTAGAGGAAAAATAAAGTGAAATAGGGCATTCCCCTTACTCAAGAAGACCCAAGCAATTTTGAGATAGAGGACTCCCAAGTTTCAACTTAATCCCAATTTTTCTAGACACTTTAAAAACAAACAAAAGGAATGGAAAGGAAAAGTACCTTTCTTTCTTCCGAGGTTGCTTAGAGTCTGGAGAAATCTTAGAAATGGGCCCACGTGGCCCAGGGATACCCCGGGACAGACTCCAGAGAGCCGTCCCTGCATGGCTGTGTGGGCAGCAATTCAGTCACCCTGGCACCACAGGTGCCTGGAATCCACCAGTCAGTGGGCTCACAACTGAGCCAGGAGGGAAAAGGTGCCTTTAGTACTATGGTCAGAAAAGCAAGCAGAAAGGTTACCTAGTCAGTGGGTTTCCGCTGAAGTCAGCGATCTGTAGTGCTTTACAGAATGAGATGCTCTCTGGAATTTCAGGAATATCTGCAGAAGGAAGGAAAATGTCTGTCATTGACCACCAATGTTAGCTGTTTCTATCGTCCTCAACGTGGACCAGGAAGTATCTGCACACTACTACCTCTGCTCAAATGTGGCGTGTATTTCCAAAGTGCTTTTTCTACGTTTATATTTGCTTTCCTGATGTGAGATCTATTCTGAACAGAAGCATGTTCAAGCAAAACATTAAAAATAATCCCTTCCACCAAGTCCCATCACCTCATCAAAAGTCACTGTTGTCATTCCCACGAGGCTTTTCAAATCCCCCTAAGTGTTCATATGGTTTCATTAATACAAAGTATTCTAAAGTACGCATTTTTAGAATTTGTTTATTTTTAATTGAAGGACAACTGTTTTACAATATTGTGTTGGTTTCTGCCATACATCAACATGAATCAGCCATAGTATACACATGTCCCCTCCCTCTTGAATCTCCCCCCTACCTCCCACCCGTCTAGGTTGCCACAGAGCACCAGTCTGAGCTTACTGAGTCATACTGCAGATTTCCACCAGCTATCTATCTTACACATAATAATGTAATGTTCCCATGCTGCTCTCTCCATTCACCCCACCCGCTCTTGCTCCCGCTGTGTCCACAATTCTGCTATGTCTGTGTCTCCGTTACTGCCCTGCAAATGGGCTCATTGGTACCATCTGTCTAGATTCCATATGTATGAATCAACATGCGACATTTGTTTTTCTAGGTTCTAGGTTCATCCGCTTCATTAGAACTGACTCAAATGCCCAACAATCCCACTACTGGGCATACACCCAGAGAAACATGACTGAAAAAGACACATGTATCTCAGTGTTCACCGCAACACTAATTACAACAGCTAGGATATGGAAGCAACCTACATGTGCATCAACAGATGATTAGATAAAGAAGCTGTGGTACATTACATGATGGAACATTACTCAGCCATAAAGTATGCGCTTTCAAATTACAAATTTTCTTCTGATTATGAGCATAATCTGGAAAATACAGAAAAGGCGGTGGGGGGCAGGACCACCAGCATTCCCGTCACACAGTGACGACGTTTTGTTCCAATGTAGTTTTTATCTGTCACACACAGACACGCAGAGACTAGGTTCATGCTTCACTTTATGTTATTTTACAAACTTTCCCCGATGATTACTTTTCCAAATAGTTCTCCATTCTTAGTGGCAGGAAAGTCCACTGCCTATCTCTTCACACTCCATGTAACCAATCCCCAATTGCTGGACATTTAGGTTGTTTCCAAGGTCCTAAGGTGATAATTATGTTTATGCTCACTCCTGGTTACTTCCTTAGGCTAAGCTCCCACAGGGTAATCACTGTGCCAAAGGCACTAACAAAACTGGTAAACTGCTTACGAGGGGGCGGGGTACACCGTCACGCCTCCGCTACCAATTCAACATCCTCCCCTCTTTTCCGTCTCTTACATTTTTAAACTGCCTGTGTTGTTAGTAAAATAGTCTGGTAACATTTTGTTTTCTATTCCTTTGACTACTAATGAGGCTGACTGTTTTTCCCCATGTTTACCTGCCACTAAATGCTGCAATTCTTGAAATGACCAAAATTGCTATTTTAAGTTCCTCTTGTTTAAACCCTGAGATAACAGCTTTCAGGGCTGGAAAAGGTTAGTTTCTAGTATTTAATTTCAAGAATACATTATTTTGGACTTACTAACATTAAGAAGTGATTCCCAGGTGGCTCACTGGTAAAGAATCTACCTGCCAATTCAGGAGAGACAGGAGATGCAGGTTCAATCCCTGGGTCGGAAAGATCCCCTGAGGAGGAAATGGCAACCCACTCCAGTATCCTGCCAGGAAAATTCCATGAGCAGAGGAGCCTAGCAAGCTACAGTCTGTGAGGTCACAAAGGCAGCCACAACTGAGCCCACAGCATTAAGAAGGGCTGAAATAGAAGAGCTTCTCCTGGCCCTATGCCGTTTCTTCCAGCAGCTCGACAAAGGCAAGCAGAGCCTAAACATACCTAATATTTCTAAACTGGGGGTAAAGAGAGACAGAAGAAGTCAGGGGAAGATGGACACCCTGCACCAAAGCTACACAGTCATCAGAAACTACATACAAGCTCTCGGTACAAATTTTAAAGCTGCAAATATTTAAATCTGTGGTGACGTTTGCCTCACACAAGTCTCTGCCTTGTCCTATAAGTTAGTAAAGAACACACATTTCAATTTAAAAAATTGGTCATATAAGGTAGTAAAGAACACACATTATTTATGGTCCTAGTTCATAAATACGATAGCAGTATGTATACATACACACACACATATATACACATATACATACACACACAAACATATACAGACATATATTAATACACATATGAGCACGTACATACACACATATACAAGACGTATATATGAATATATATGGTTTGTCCTCAGTTGAGTCTGCAATGAATTTTTAAAACACACAAACATTTGTAGGCCCTGAGGCACATATACAGTGGCAAGACCTTTTATATATATGACCTTATGTAAAGTGGAAGTTGCTCAGTCGTATTCGACTCTTTGCAACGCCATGAACTGTAGCCCTCCAGGCTCCTCTGTCCATGGGATTCTCCAGGCAAAAATACTGGAGTGGGTTGCCATTTCCTTCTCCAGGGGATTCTTCCAGACCCAGCAATCGAACCCGGTTCTCCTGCACTGCAGGTAGATTCTTTACCATCTGAGCTACCAGGGAAGCCCATTTTCTTATGTAACTGCAACATAAATGACTGTAACTTCCATTTCCCAAAGTGGGCACTAAGGCTCAGAGATGACGAACCGTCCCCCCCACGCCCCTCCCCCGCCCCCGTCACCGTTAGCAGTCACTTACTGAGGGCTGAGGTCATGGCACTGGTGGGCATAAGAATGAACAATCTAGTGAATATAACAGAAAAGAGGATATAGAGGTCAAGCTAGAGGTCACCACTAGGGAGGGGTGATGGAGCAGAGCAAGAGGTACAAACTACTGGGTATAAAAAGCTACAAGGATATGTTGTACAATACGGGGAGCACAGGCAATATTTTATAGTAACTATAAATGGAGTATAGACCTTAAAAACTGTAAATCACTATAGTGCGTACCTATAACATATAATATGGTACATCAACTATACTTCAATTTAAAAAAAAAAAGACCAAAAAACAAAAGACAGAACGAAGGCAGGAACCTCCCTCCGTTACAGGAGCAGCATGGCTATTCAGGCTATTCAGGTCCCATTTTAAACATCAGCCCTGGGATTTCTTTGGAAGGAATGATGCTAAAGCTGAAACTCCAGTACTTTGGCCACCCCATGCGAGGCCACCCAGGGAAGAGTGCCTGCTGGCCTGCACTCCTGACTGCACCTCCTCAGCAACCACGCCAGGTCCTGCTGAGCAGGTTTTTCTAAGGCTGAGAAAAGAGGTGCAAGGGCTGCACCTGCCCCCTCACAAGCGCTCAGGAAGGAGGTCAAGCTGACACCCACACGTACGTCACATGGCAGCTTTCCGAGGAGAAGGTCAAGGGCACAGAGAAAGAGTGAAGGCTTGTTAACTGGGTGGAAATCTTCAAAGAGCATCAGAAGCATCCCTGAAGCTCAGAATGATGGGTTTACCAAGGAACACATGAGCAGTGGCTGCCAGAAACTCCGGTCAGGGCTGGTCTGGAGTCAGGGACTCGGAAGGCAGAAACAGCAACTGCCGGAGAAAACAGATGGACCCAGTCCAGACGGAGGTGGGCGAGGTCTGCCTCGCAGGAAGGCACTCCCTCCCTGGGCAAACCTGCTCGCACACAAAACCAGCAAATGGAACACAGGTCTCAACTCCAAAGACTGTTTCTTTCTACCTATGTGTGTTCCTAACTTGAAAGAAAAGAAAGCATTTGCCTGTAAAAAATAAGAGCTTCACACAAGGAAAGCAAGACAGTGGTTTGAAGAGTCTTGATTACTGGTTTGCTTTAAGTTACTAAAAATATCAGAACAGAAAGCTGAAGACGGGGAACAGTCACTCCTCCTTAAATACCCAGCTAAAATGCCACACCCTCAAGGACACCTCCTTTGGCCCAAGATTAGGTTGTATTCCCCTGCTCTCAGCTTCCTTGGGCTTCAGCTTCCTGAAATCTGTTACAGTTTTAATTAAATAATTGTTTGGTCATGGTTGGATCATAATAAACTGTGGAAAACTCTCAAAGAGATGGGAATATCAGACCACCTGACCTCCCTCTTGACAAACCTATATGCAGGTCAGGAAGCCACAATTAGAACTGGACATGGAACAACAGACTGGTTCCAAATAGGAAAAGGAGTACATCAAGGCTGTATATTGTCACCCTGCTTATTTAACTTACATGCAGAGTACATCATGAGAAATGCTGGGCTGGAAGAAGCACAAACTGGAATCAAGATTGCCGGGAGAAATATCAATAACCTCAGATGTGCAGATGACATCACCCTTATGGCAGAAAGTGAAGAGGAACTAAAAAGCCTCTGATGAAAGTGAAAGAGGAGAGTGAAAAAGTTGGCTTAAAGCTCAACATTCAGAAAACAAAGATCATGGCATCTGATCCCATCACTTCATGGGAAATAGATGGGGAAACAGTGGAAACAGTGTCATGGGGAAACAGTGGAAACAGTGTCAGACTTTATTTTGGGGGGCTCCAAAATCACTGCAGATGGTGACTGCAGCCATGAAATTAAAAGATGCTTACTCCTTGGAAGAAAAGTTATGACCAACCTAGATAGCATATTAAAAAGCAGAGACATTACTTTGCCA
>SJYX01022564.1:74039-96430 GCA_006410675.1 Oreotragus oreotragus | reverse complement strand
CCAAAATCACTGCAGATGATGACTGCAGCCATGAAATTAAAAGATGCTTACTCCTTGGAAGAAAAGTTATGACCAACCTAGATAGCATATTCAAAAGCAGAGACATTACTTTGCCAACAAAGGTCCGTCTAGTCAAGGCTATGGTTTTTCCTGTGGTCATGTATGGATGTGAGCTGGACTGTGAAGAAAGCTGAGCACCGAAGAATTGATGCTTTTGAACTGTGGTATTGGAGAAGACTCTTGAGAGTCCCCTGGACTGCAAGGAGATCCAACTGGTCCATTCTAAAGGAGATCAGCCCTGGGATTTCTTTGGAAGGAATGATGCTAAAGCTGAAACTCCAGTACTTTGGCCACCTTATGCGAAGAGTTGACTCACTGGAAAAGACTCTGATGCTGGGAGGGATTGGGGGTAGGAGGAAAAGGGGACAACAGAGGATGAGATGGCTGAATGGCATCACCAACTCTGGTGATGGACAGGGAGGCCTGGCGTGCTGCGATTCATGGGGTCACAAAGAGTCGGACATGACTGAGTGATGGAACTGAACAACTGTTTACATTGTACTAGGTATTAGAAGTGATCTGGAGATTAAAGTGTGCAGGCGGATACACAAGATTCCATGTAGACACTGTGCTGTCTTATATGAGGGGTTACAGCATCCCAGATCCTGAGGGATGCCTGTATTAAGTTCAACCAGCCCACAGTGCTGAATGAATGAAGGAGTAAATGAGAAACTCACATTGCTAAGCCTCTGCAAAGACAGTTGCTCTCTTACCTGAGTCAGGAAATATCCCCCAGTCAGTTTTTACCAGTAAGAAAACTGTTTGGTCCTAGGCCCCTCATAAGAGAGAGCATAAAGCTTGCAGGTTATTCCCAGCTGAAATCCCCTTTAACTGTCTTCCCAGTGTTTTGCTCTGGATAAATGTTAGTTTTTAAGACTAAGCATATGAAAAAAATACAGATTAAAAAAACCACTTCTCAGTGAGGTCAAGGCTGAGCACGAACCTCACTAAAAAACTGTAGTTTCAGTCCCTTTCCCCACACGCTCTCTCCCTGCCAAGCACACGCAGTCTCCAAACCCTTATGTCATTCTCTATTATTTTCCCCGCCCATTTTTCCTATTCACTCACATTATCATCCGTCCAGTTCAGGCTTCAGTCCTCTAGAAAACTACAATATTCTCTTTTAGTTTTTATTTTGCACTGGAGTACAGTTAATAATGTTGGGTTCGTTCCAGGTGTCCAGTAAAGTAGTTCAGTTTTATATATACGTGTATCCATTCTTTCTTGCATATAGGTTATCACAGAATATTGAGCAGAGTTCCCTGTGCTACACAGGGATTGTCTATTCTATGTATTACACTATCCTGCTAAACGGTCTCTCTCTGAATCCAATTAGTCATCCATCAAATCCAAACAGTCACAAGACCAATTTGCACGTTTTCCACACTTCCAGGTCTGTGGTGCCTGACAAACTACTTAACCTGCCTGGGCCTTGATTTCCTCATCTGTAAAATGGCTCATCAACAGACATTTTCAAATAATACCAGCATATCATACCTTAACTGTTGCAGAAGTTCAGAGAAAGGATACAATGAGACAAAGCAGACATGCTTTGAAATAAATAAATATAAATAAGAGGAAGAAAGGAGCACAATCAGAAACGTGATCCTGAATGCTGAACGGGAACAGGGTCGGCCCTGGGCACAGCTGCCTGATCTCAGGGCAGCAGTGCAGGAGTGTCTGTGGAGAAGGCCAGAGAGACCTCCTGACAGAAGACTCCCAAGACTAGGCTGAGTGTTTGCAGTTAACTTGCCAGACACAGAGTTTACTCCTCTAAAAAAGGGATAATCACAGCTGCAGCGTAGGGCTGTCAAAGGATAAAGGAGAAGCACACAAACCACAGGGCGCAATCTCCTGGCCTCTTGTTTTATACTGGATGGCGGTCAGTAGAGAGGACCACTGTTTTCCATTCAAGGCTGAACATTTTTTTAAAACTGAAATGCAGTTAGATTTATAGTGTTGTGTTAATTTCTGCTATACAGCAAAGAGAGTCATATACATATATATATCTGATATAGATGTGCACACCCACACACACCCACACCCCCTTGTTCTTTTTCGGCCAAGCTGCCTGGGGTAGAGATCCTAGTTCTCTGACCAGGGAGTGACCCCTCAGTCCCTGAAGTGGAGGCCTGGGCTGCCAACCACTGGGCTGCCAGGGAAGTCCCCTGTACATTCTTTTTTTTAAGTCTTCTTTCCCAAGATGTTTTATCACAGGATATTGAATATACTTCCCTACAGTAGGACCCGTAGCTTATTTATACATAAACGTTTACACCTGCTAACCCCAAACCCCAACTCCACCCTCCCCAGCGCCCCCTCAGCAGCCACACGTCCGGCCTTCATGTCTGCGAGTCTGTGTCTGTCCCTCAGCAGCCACACGTCCGCTCTGTTCCCTCAGCAGCCACACGTCCGCCCTTCGCGTCTGCGAGTCTGCGTCTGTTTCGCAGCCGGGTTCCCTGGTGCCACGCCTGGATTCCGCATGTAAGTGACAGCACGTGGTAACTGTCTTCCCCTCCTGACTTGGTAAGATCATCGCTAAGTCCACTCGTGTTGTTGTGAATGAGGGTTGGATAATTTGAAGAAGAGCCGTGTGGTTAACAGAGATGAGAGGACTGAGAGCTTCTGCTGCTGTTTTAACTGAGAAGCGATAGTGATTAAACCCTGAATGAATATTCATTAACATACAAATGTGAGAAATAACTCATGAGGTTTTCATCTCATTAAAGAAGGTGCCCCCAAACTCCTAACTGCCAACATTCAGCTTACTTCAAGCTTCTATACAGATTTTTTTTAAGTTAAAAAAAAAAACAAATTTAATCACTTTTTTCATGAATTCAAATAGGCTTTATCTCATGTATGTCCAAGAATAAAAGCATAAAATTTGATATTTATAAAATGTCTGAGAATGATAGTAAAATTAAGCAATCTCTTCCCTACAACTTTCTTAAGATAACCTTCAATCTGGACCCACTCTAAACTTTCCTCATTTCTGAATCAGAACTGCTTTGAGTTTACTTAAAAAGTAAAAATACCAAGTCTGCTGTTTACCAATATAACCATTACTATCACTTGTATACAGGAGACATATAATCAGCCCTAAAGTCTGCAGTGCCAAAAATCTTCATCTTCACCACCACCAAGCAGACAACCACCCTGGCACCAAGAGCCCAAGAGCTTCTGAGAGAAAACATGCTTCTCACCACAGATTCTGTCATTTAGAAAGTGATCCAGAAGGACAGGGCTGCCCTTCCTGGCACTCCTTTTCCCAGCAACCACTTTTAACACATCAGGATGCGGTTCCACCTTCTGCAGCCCCCTAACCTACAAAAGGAATACAGAGGCTTAGTCTACAACCCTCGACAAGGGACTGGACGCCCAGGAGCCTGAAGGCGGACCAGCACCTCTCCTGAAAAGCTATCACCACCGCAGGGCCCGCCGTGTGATGGACACAGGCTGCACTGTGACCTCGTGGTTCCTTCAACATCTGTGTGAGTACGGAACCGTCCAGGGCCTTTCCTTTCATGGAGAACTGCATGCAGACAGCCTGCCCAGGCTGTGACCACAGTCCCTGTGCACAGAAGCCTCGGTTCTTTTTGAATAAATGGCATTTCTCACTGGTTCTATATAAAGAGCATCTCTTCTCCTGGGTTCAAGACCTGTATGATGTCTGCAGTTATAGTACTAGGCTCTCTCCACCGAGAAGACTGTGACATCTGAGGCAAAAAGAAAGCCTTACATATGTGGTCGCTGTTCCCTGCTGGCTCAGCTGGTAAAGAATCTGCCTGCAATGCCGGAGACCCAGGTTAGATCCCTGGGTCAGGAAGATCCCCTGGAGAAGGTAACGATAACCCACTCCAGCATTCTTGCCTGGAGAATTCCACGGACAGAGGAGCCTGGCAGGCTACAGTCCACGGGGTCACAAAGAGCTGGACACAACTGAGCAACTAACACTTTCACACTTTTCTCTAAGAGTATCTGCTGCTGCTAAGTCACTTCAGTCGTGTCCGACTCTGTGCGACCCCATAGACGGCCTCCTACCAGGCTCCCCCGTCCCTGGGATTCTCCAGGCAAGAATACTGGAATGGGTTCCTACCAGGCTCCCCCGTCCCTGGGATTCTCCAGGCAAGAATACTGGAACGGGTTGCCATGTCCTTCTCCAATGCATGAAAGTGAAAAGTGAAAGTGAAGTCGCTCAGTCAGGTCCAACTATTAGCGACCCCATGGACTGCAGCCCACCAGGCTCCTCTGTCCATGGGATTTTCCAGGCAAGAGTACTGGAGTGGGGTGCCATTGCCTTCTCCCTCTAAGAGTATCTAACCCATGTTAATTGATTAAAAATTGGAAGGAGAGCATTTAAAGGAGAACTGAAAGGCTTAAAGAAAGCAAATTATGATCAACATCACATAATTTGGTAAAACTGAAAGGAAGAACATTTTAAAATTCAAGACAAAGTCCGTGGAAGGCTGGTAAGCTAAAGGTTTATTACTGGACATGGAGCAAGAGCCGTGTCAGTCGCCATCTGCATGGACGGCACTGGACGGCATTGGCTCTGCTGTCCCGCAGGCAGGCCACGTCCAGCGCAGACGGCTCCTCTCCCGGGACGCCTCACCTGAATGCCAGGGCAGCCCAGTCTCCTTCCCACTGAGCCACAAGAGTGGCAGACTTACTGAGGCTCAGGCACAGTTCCAAGCACTCTGCATAAATGAACCGGTTTAAATCCTCACAACAGCTCCATGGAAGTGACCCCTACCCCCGCTCCCTGCAGAAGGAAGCTCCTCAGCAGGACTGCAGGGAGGAGAACCTGGGCCGTCTCACCCCACTTTCCTCCAAGCCTGTGCTCTGGACCATAAAGTCATCCCGACTCTGAAAGAAACCTGTGAGGTCAAGAGAAACCATCCACCTCCACCCAAAGGCCCAACCCACCAGCCCCCAGCGTGTGCCCCTCACGGAGGCAAGGCTACCACTGTAGGGGGACCCCCGTTCCCCCGTCTCCAGCAGGTGCAAGCGAGGGAGCCTGGGGGTAGGGCTCCAGCCCACGGACCTCTGAGGGCAGCTTTAAACGTTCTTTTTTTTCCCACCTAATTCCTCTGATTAAATGAAGCCAAGCTAGTAATTCATTTTCCAGAGAACATCACAAAAATATCAAAGTAGCAAAGGAAAAAGTTCAAAACTCAATTCTCTGCTTTGGCTAATCTTTACCAACTTTTGACTCTGATGAAGCTTTGAAATTAAGTATGGTATTTGCCTAAGTACAGAATATTAAGCTAGTTCGTCCTTGTTTCTTGCTTAAGGTAGCTCCTATGAGGGCACTATTGACAAAAAGGCGCCAGAGCGTCATCAAATTCCAGGTATATTGTCCCCAAACCCCCTCAAATAGATGAGGCCTCCCACCATGCCCTGTGCTCAAAAGTGAGTATCTGTTAACACCGAAATGTTCCCAGCCCCTGCCTTCCCCACCAGGGGTGCTCTGCTGGCTCACGGACCACACGTGTTCCTTCTGGCCACACCATGTGACTTCTGGGATCTTAGGTCCCCGACCAGGGATTGAACCTGGGCTCCTGGTAGTGACAGTACCAGGTCCTAACCACTGGACCAGCAGGGAAGTCCCCAGGACCAGGCCTATCTTGTCACCAGCATCTCCGTAGCATGACCACACAGGCCCGGAACCGGTGTGCAACGCCACTGACTGACCCCTGCATTGGGCCTGGGCACTGCCCGGGACCTCAGCCCCTCCCAAGGTCATCCTCTGCCTCATCCAGCAGTGCAGAGACTGAGAGGGTCGACGGGTTGGTGGATGGGGCAACACGGCAAAGCAGACAAACGTGAAGGACTGGGGAGGGGCGCCCCCCAAAAGTGCACAGATTTCATCACTTTTTTATCAACAGGGCACGTGCCGCACCTCCTCTCAACCTGACGCACTCAGATCAGAGGGGAAGCCCTCATCAACACCTCCATCGGCACGGGGTATACCTGAGCATTGTCATCAGTATCCCACCTGAGAGAAGCGTGCCGCTGAATGAACCGGCAGGAGTTGAGGTCAGAACCTGATGCTTAACCACGTCAGAGGCAAACAAAAAAGAAGACAGCACAAGCAAACGGCACCAGGGCAACAGGAGGCACCCCTGAACCGCCCTCAGAGATCCGGGGGCAGGGATGACCCAGCAGCAGCCCAGCCCCTTCAGAGGAACATGGGTATCAGGCTCTAACTGCCCCTGAACCTGCAGCGACACTCAACAGAACACCCCGAGACTTGTCCTGGGAAGAAAGATGCACCAGGGCCCACTGGCCAATGTGACCCCCCAACACACACACACACACACTTCAACCACACACATACACAAACACACACACACACNGGAACCGGTGTGCAACGCCACTGACTGACCCCTGCATTGGGCCTGGGCACTGCCCGGGACCTCAGCCCCTCCCAAGGTCATCCTCTGCCTCATCCAGCAGTGCAGAGACTGAGAGGGTCGACGGGTTGGTGGATGGGGCAACACGGCAAAGCAGACAAACGTGAAGGACTGGGGAGGGGCGCCCCCCAAAAGTGCACAGATTTCATCACTTTTTTATCAACAGGGCACGTGCCGCACCTCCTCTCAACCTGACGCACTCAGATCAGAGGGGAAGCCCTCATCAACACCTCCATCGGCACGGGGTATACCTGAGCATTGTCATCAGTATCCCACCTGAGAGAAGCGTGCCGCTGAATGAACCGGCAGGAGTTGAGGTCAGAACCTGATGCTTAACCACGTCAGAGGCAAACAAAAAAGAAGACAGCACAAGCAAACGGCACCAGGGCAACAGGAGGCACCCCTGAACCGCCCTCAGAGATCCGGGGGCAGGGATGACCCAGCAGCAGCCCAGCCCCTTCAGAGGAACATGGGTACCAGGCTCTAACTGCCCCTGAACCTGCAGCGACACTCAACAGAACACCCCGAGACTTGTCCTGGGAAGAAAGATGCACCAGGGCCCACTGGCCAATGTGACCCCCCAACACACACACACACACACTTCAACCACACACATACACAAACACACACACACACACACACCCCTATACTTCTTAGAGGAAGGTGTGAAGCTGCTCTCCACTCTCCAGTGCTCAGAGCAGCCCCTTTAAGATCGGTCACCAGGCAGAGGGCTGTCACCTTCCCTGCCCCGGGACACGAGCGGCAGGTTCAGGCGCCGAGAGGGCAGCAGGAGACAGGTAGGCCGGGCACAGGAAGCAACAGGTCCGGGTCGAAAGAGGAGCTCCTCCGGGTCCTCCCGCGCCACTCACCCACGTGGCCCCGGGCAAGAAGAGCTGCCACTTCTGAGGGCCTCCACGCGTGGTCTGAACCCAACAACAAACACCAGGATGGACGGCCGTCAGCGCAAGCAGATGCAGGAGCGGGCCTGGAGGCCCAGGGTAAACAGCCGAGGTCCTGCGCCCACAAGGAGAACCTGGAAACCCGGGTCCCGGCCTCACACGTGGGGGTGGGGCAGACCCCCGGCTCCACGTGCTAGAGAAACAGACGCTGTAGGAAACATCCTGGGGGACCCAGCAGGGCTCCGAGAGCCCCCGGGCAGTCATTTCACCCACAGTCAGAGGGGGTGGTGTTGTGCTGAGGTGGCCGGGGGCCCCAACAGGCAGCTGTAGGGGCAGAGTGAAAGGTCGAGGAGCAAAGGGTCCCCAAGAGGGCGGGTCAGCGGGGTGGCCAGCAGGTCAGGGGAACACATGCTGCCCACAGGGATCCATAGGCACCGTCCAGGGGCCACCAACCCAGAGACGATGTGAGAGATCAGACTGCAAAGGAGGGGCAGCCAGGTCCCCCGCCAGCTCCTGTGGACAGAGAGGAGGGGCGGGCACACAGAAGCTGCCGCTTCTGGTCTCAGACGTGGGGCTTCTGGCTGGCAAAACCGGGAAATGGGGGGACAGTGACGTGACTCTGCCATCGTGAAGCCGGACAGATGTGTTCACAAGGGCTGCTGTGCCCTGGGCTCTGTTTAATCAGAGATTACAGCCTTGCAGGGGGGCTAAATCTCCTGGCTTTTCACTAAATGACAATGAGTTTTTCTTATTAAAAAGACTTGGCAATCCCATGTCACAATCCCATCTAAAATAAATCCTGCTGCTCCATTAAATCTGGACATCTGCGAGCCTAGGGTCAGCAGAAAGCCTTCAGGATACCTGGCAATTCAGGGGAGAGAGGAAGGGTCTGTGGCTTGAGGAGAAAACCAAGCATGTCTGGGTTTGACCTTTTTGTGGCGGACATCTACAGGGCAGGCAGAGAGGCAGACAGAAGTGGGGTGAAGGGGCGTGGACTCTCATGCCCACCTTCACTCAGAAGGCAGCACACAGGGGCCAAGGGGAGGCCTGAGGACACCGTCCACACCCCCGGGGAAGGTAGGGAGGCCCTGTGCAGATGAGGGAGGGGCCCACAGGCCAGGAGACAGCCCTCCCCACAGCAGAAGCAAGTGACAAGACCCCAGACATGAAACATCCTCCGCAAACGACGAACCCCACATCTGGCTGCAAGGCTGCACACAGGCCCAGGGGAGTGGGAAGCTCACTGGGGGTCATGTCACATAGGCCTCGCCGAAGACCGGACTGGAACACAAGGACTAAACACCAGCCGTGGACAGGATGAGTGCATAAAAAGAGACGCTTCCAGCCGCAGTGGAACCCTGAGGGCTGACTTCCGGCTCACTCTGTACATCACACTGCTTCGCTGAGGGCTGTTCATCCCTCGGGTAACACAGGGCCTTGTATGCCAATGCAGCTGGGCGACTGCTGAGCTCCCGGCTCCATCCTGCTTAAACATGTCTGGGACTGTCAAATAAGACTCAGGATGAACGTGTAGTCCTGGCCTCCACTGGCTGCCACAGCTGTTCCTCTCGGCGTGCGGGGAAAATAACAACAATGAGAAGCAGAGATCTTTTTTACAAAGGCACCATCCCCCCACTTATCTCATTTTCCAAAACCCCAGGGACTCGCCCAGGAGGCCGTGGGCCTTGGAGAGACAGAGCAGGACTCCTGCCTGGGGAAGCGTGTCCAGCCTCTGGAAGGGACGATGGGAACAGACAGTGCGGGGCAGAAAAGCTGGCGCGGTCTCTGCGTGGTGAGGGGGTCAGAGAGGACACAGGCCCCTTTGTCGAAGTTTTATTTTGAGTCTTGGTAACTCAGTACTCAAAAAAAAAAGAAAAAGCTTTTCCCAGCCAAAAGGATTTTCACCTAATTCCAGCCACAATTACAAAAATAACCTTTACGCCTCAGCTTTTCCTCCCCAGCAGCGTTGGCTCAATAAACACAAATATGTCCTAAGATAGACAATCTCTTGTTTGGGGTGGGGGCGGAAATCACCAGAAGGTAAAGCATTACAGAATAGTAAATGTGGGGTTTCAGACATACTGGCGGGAATGGGGGTGCGGGGGTGGAGACGCACACAGTTTGGGCTTCTTTCTGCTTGTCCTCTTCCCGAAATAAAATATATGGATTCTGAAATAATATATACTTAAACCTCAAGATAACAGCAACTAAATGCCCCAAATTAAAAAAAAATTGTATTCATCAGTTACTTTGTCATTCAAAATTACTGCTCATTTTAATTACCTCCATTTAATACGAATAAAATCACAACTCGGGTACTTAGGCACCAAACTTCTCAGGGAAATGAGGTCTCCCAATGGATCCGGGATGCCGTGGCCCAGAAATGAAGGCTTCAGCTCCCCTCACCCCAAGTCCGCTCCATCTTCTGAGACCACAAGCCCTCTCCCCATTTCTCTGAATTGCAGATGAGTCCCTGGGGTCAGGGCCCCTTCGCGTGGATTCGAGGCCTGGCCGCAAGCTGTTTGTGACACCCTTATAAATGTATTCCCTTCATCTTTCCAATTAGCATCTGTGCCTGTCAGCTGGGATAAACATCCTCACACCCCCACACTGGGCACGGTGTTTGCCAGCTGACAGGCCACAGGCTGGGGTGAGTCATTCAGAGCCCGGAGCCACGCTCTGGGGAGCACGGAGAACAGAGGGGGACAGCACATCGTCCTCCCCAAAGCAAGGAGAAGCCTCCCACCCCAGACAAACCGGCCAGAGCCCTGACACTCCACAGTTCCCACCAGCCTTCCCTGGGCACCTCGCTAACCCGGGTTCAAAAACACCACTGAGGATCCCAAGGATGGGGGGCTCCCAACATTACAGACGCATCTACGCACTGAGGAGGTCAGGCCCACCCCGAGCAACAGATTCGCAGGGTCTGGGGTCTGGAGAAGGACTCTGCGTTTCAACTCAGCTCTCCTGGAGACTCAGACAGAAAGTGCCTTGGAGCCCCCGAGAAACACTGAGGCATCTGACCTCATTGGTTCCTAGCCCTGAATGCACTTCAGAATCGCCTGGGGCCTGAGAGTCCAGTGATGTCACTCCTGGGTGGGGTCTGGGCAGAAAGACAAACATCATAGGACATCCCTTCTATGAGGAATTTAAAAAAAAAAAGATACAAGTGAACTTATTTACAAAATAGAAACAGATTCACAGACATAGGAAGCAAATTTATGGTTACCAAAAAGGAGGGGAGGCAGCTGGGATAAACCAGGAGCTTGGGATGAACAGAGACTACCATATACAAAATAAATTAACAACGACCTACTGCATAGCACAGGGGACTACACTCAGCACCTTGTAATAACCTATAATGGAAAAGAATCTGAAAAAATATATACACTTATATGTATGTATTTAAACATGCATTTTATAACTGAATATATATTCATATAACTGAACCACTTTGCTGTACACCAGAAACTAAGACAACATTGCAAATCAACTATATGTCATTGAAAAAAAAAACCCAACTTCAGCGGAATCTAAGATGCAGTCGGGTCAGGGGTCACTGATGAGGTGGCTCTAGCCATGCTGGCGCGGTACCTGACCCGCCTGGCAACTACTCGTGGCTCCTGCCCACCATCCGTCTCCAGGGAAAGCTCTAACAATGGAAGCCCAGCCTACACGGACGGCTGCACACACTGAGGCCTGGATCGGAGTGCTTCAAAGGGAGGGAACAGTGACGGGAGGGAAAATAGGGCTGTTCTGCTGTTTGGAAGATGGGGAAAAGAGTAAAAAGAGGTGGGAAAAGATGTAAACGGGGTCTGTTTGAGTCTAATTCAACGGTCTCCTTCCCATTTTTTAATAAAATCCATTTTTAAGAAATTTCTCTACCTGTGATACAAGTATACTTTTTCAAAGATAACCCTAAAAAAAAAAAAAAAAGTTAAGCTAGAACACAGAGTGCAAAAGTATTTCATCAAGGGCTCAAAAACACGTTTACACAATTTCAAACAATACTGTAGAAAAGAGCTTAAGGGCTTAAATATATAAGCTGCCAACTGACAGAAGAAAAGGTATGCTATTAGGAACACATTTAACTTCTTAAAAAGAAACATTTCAGAACTTACACATTGAAACTGGCAGTGTCCCTGAAAGCAGTCATCACAGGAGGCACGCATACATATTCGGGTGCTGCCACTAGATGAACGTTCTAGCGATCCTTCTCAGAACTGCAGTGAGCATTTCTCGTAACCCACGGTTTTGAGAAAATCTTGTAGAACCAAGGCAGTCTCTATCAATTACAGAAAATTCAACACTGGGAACTAGTATAAAATATACTCTGTGCTTCCGCCGAATCTTAATCTGAAGATGATATGTTAAGTTTGCATCTATGTCCACGTCCTAAACCAATCCTCCCAGGCCCTCCACCCAATTTTAAGGCAAAAAGACAGTGAGAAGATGAAATGTTTGTTTCTGCTGAGAGGTCATCTGGATTAGTACAGCACACTGTTGAATTCTGGACTGTGCAAAAAATCATTTTCTGTACTTAAGCTGTTAGTCCATGGATTTAGTCCATGGCAAGAAAAATTTTTGGCCTAAATGCTGTCTGCTGCTAAGTCACTTCTCGTGTCCGACTCTGTGTGACCCCATAGATGGCATCCCACCAGGCTCCCCCATCCCTGGGATTCTCCAGGCAACAATACTGGAGTGGGTTGCCATTTCCTTCTCCAATGCATGAAAGAGAAAAGTGAAAGTGAAGTCGCTCAGTCTGTCCGACTGTTAGCGACCCCATGGACTGCAGCCCACCAGGCTCCTCCGTCCATTGGATTTTCCAGGCAAGAGTACTGGGGTGGGGTGCCATTGCCTTCCCCGATGCCGTCTAGGATCTTGAAACCATCAGGAATTGTCTAGGTTCTGTTAGGTTCCTTTTTTTTTTTCTTGTTTTAAATGGAGATGCCTCTCTTTAAATTAAAGTACAGTTAGTTTGCAATGTTCTGTTAGTTTTAGCTGTACAGCAAACTGATTCAGTTATACATATATGTATTCTTTTTCAGATTTTTTTCTTATAGATTATTACAGAATATTAAGTATTATTACGTATGCTATACAGTAGGTCCTGTGGTTATCTATTCTGTGTGAAGCAGTATGTACCTACTAATCCCAAACATCTAATTTATCCCCCCACCCCCGCTTTCCCTTTGGTTAAGTGTAAGTTTGTTTTCTATGTCCATGGCCTATTTCCATTTTGTATATAAATTCACTTGCATCTTTTTATTAAGATTCCATCCAAAAGCAATATCATGTATTTGTGTTTCTCTGTATGACTTACTTCCCTTAGTATGATCATCTCTAACTCCATCCGTATCACTGCAAATGGCGTTATTTCATTCTTTTTATGGCTAAGTAGTATTCCTGTGTGTGAGCGTTTATCTCACATCTTCCTTATCCAGTCGTCCGTCAGTAGGCACCAGGCTGCCCCGTGTCCTGACTCTCTGTGATCTCCAGTCGTCCGTCAGTAGACACCAGGCTGCCCCGTGTCCTGACTCTCTGTGATCTCCAGTCGTCCGTCAGTAGACACCAGGCTGCCCCTGTGTCCTGTCTGTGATCAGAGCTGCTATGAACAGCGTGGTGCAAGTGTCTTCTGGCTCCAGTTTAACTTACACTAGTTGCCCTAGAGATTAAAATGCAGACTCTGGGATCCTGCCCTGGGAATTCTGATTGTATAGTCCTTGGAGAAGGTAGGGAATAAGCAATTTTTACAAGGATTCTGACATAGGTGGTCCCAGAGCCCACCTGGAGAAACACTGCTCCAAGTGGACGAAGGAAGAACAAAACGCAAAGCCTAAATTTCCAGGTAGAAAGAAGTCTTGCTCCCATCATACCTGAAATCCCCTTTCTCTGTGGTCTGTGGTCAGCAGGACATTCTGATTTGCTGGACTTTTTCATCTTTTTCTCCATCCTCCCTTTCATACCTACAAATATGGTTTTGCCCACATGGTCTGCAGGCCTCTGGCGACAGACTGTGACTTGCCATCTCTTGGACAGGATTCTTCCTTCCACTTTATCTGTGATAACATCCCAGTGCCTGAGGTTCAGAGAAAGCAGAGTAAATGTCTCCTGACTATTTGAACTTAATGTAGAAGTTCTGGTGTGCTTTTGAAGAACTTAAAATGCATTATAAAGATCACATCTTATAATGCCACGAACGTGCTAAACCTCTCATCTCATTGATTCTCCGACAGCCGTCTACTGGTTTCTAAACAGATTAATTCACATAATTCAAGAAATCTACACCTAAGGCTGGGCAGAGGGGCTGCAGACCCCTGCACCTTGTTACAAAGCGCCTTCCACAGAATAAGCGCTCCTGCAAATCAGAGTGACCAACGTGGGGACTCTCTCGTGTCCAGTCTCTCTCTGACGTTAAAACGGAAGCAACGGGCCCAAGGGCAAAGCCTAAGAGATCACCCTATTCATTCACCTGTTCACGTATCAGATTATTTACTCCGCTAATGTTTAGTGGACCCTGGAGACTTAGGTCAAGCTGCGTGGCAGAAGGTAAAGAGGCAAAGGTGAGTAAGAGGCACAGCCTTGGCCCACAAAGACTTCAAAATCCAGGGGGCAAGGGAGCAGTATAGTGTGACACCCCACACCAGAGATTTACCAGCATGGGGAGAGTCTGCAGGTGGGAAGGGCAGCTTGATGACTTAAACCTTATTTACCTCCATGGATTTGTATCATGAACCATATGCTGCTTTTATAATTTAAAAAAAAAAAAAAATCCCAAGATGAAATAAACTTGGAAACACAATGAGTGAATGCAGTCATTCAAAAGTCTTAGAAAGAAGGAACACTGTCTGTGGTCCTCAAGACTTAATATGGAATAACCAGGCTTATTATGCCCAGAATCCACTTTGGTCCCAATCATCACTGACAACCAGACTTCAGAAAAAGAATACTGATGACTGGCTCCCCCCACCATCCTTCTGCCTTCTGAAGGGCCTGCCTGGATGGCTCATCCCCATGCCAGACGGCCATCAAACCATACACATACGACCCGAGTGACTGAAGTCCTCCATTAACGAAATCCCAGTGAGCTGTCCAAGGCACAGTTTGCATCAGGACTGTTCCCATCCCTTAGAACTGGCAGACCCCGCAGGAAGCCAGGAAGCTGCTGCTTCCTTTAGGAAGTGGGGCCGGGGTGCCTTTGCAGCACTCCTCTGATCTCGTAAAGAGAGTCTGGGCACACACACAGAACAAAGCAATGAGGGTTATGAACCTCCTGGTGCCGCCTCTCGGGTACAGAGGACCTCCCAACGCCAAATCAGCCCAAGTTTACCGACCATCCTGCCTCCTCTTCCAGGCAGCCTTCCTGGATGTGCGTCCTGCATCCGGCTCCCGGGCAAGCTTTCAGGGGACCCCCATCTCCCTCCCTGCTCCTTCCCAGCCCCTGGTCTCAGGTTCCTTTCTATCAGTCCTGTCACAGTGGTGCTCCCCAGGGTCCTGCCCTCCCACAGCCCCTGGACCACCTCATCTGTGGTGACAGCTCTAACTCCACCTATAAGGTCCGTCCTCTGGGGTGTCTGATGCCGTCAGGCAGCAGCTTGTCCTTGATGCCAGCCAGCACTCTGCCGACCAGCCCCCTCGCCACTCCTCCTGGCATTTTTCTCTGCAGGCACCTGCACCTTCACTCCTGCAGCACCAAACATCACCCCTTCAGCTCCCCCAAGCCTCAGACCTGATATTCCGCTGCCCACCGAACACCCCCACAGGGATCTTCCAAAGAAGCCTCCCCGCACCTCTGCACTCAGTCCTGCCCCTGCCTTCAGGATCTCCTGTCTCCCTGTGGTGGGAAGCAGGGGTTCATCCCGGACCCAGACCTCTCACTCGCCCTTCCCCCCACACCCAGTCACCTCCCCACCTGTCACCCTCAGGCCTGGTCCAGCATCTCCCCTTCCCCTGCTCCCCACCCAGTCTCTCCATCCCCCACGTGGACACCTGCCTCCTGCCCCCAGGCTGCCCCCACCAAGCCCAAGCTCCCTCCGGGTGACCTTCAGTTCAGTTCAGTTCAGTCGCTCAGTCGTGTCCGACTCTTTGCGACCCCATGAATCGCAGCATGCCAGGCCTCCCTGTCCATCACCAACTCCCGGAGTTCATTCAGATTCACGTCCATTGAGTCGGTGATGCCATCCAGCCATCTCATCCTCTGTCGACCCCTTCTCCTCCTGCCCCCAATCCCTCCCAGCATCAGAGTCTTTTCTAAAGAGTCAACTCTTCGCATGAGGTGGCCAAAGTACTGGAGTTTCAGCTTTAGCATCATTCCTTCCAAAGAAATCCCAGGGCTGATCTCCTTCAGACCTTAGCATCACCCTTTCACAGACCCAACACCCCCACCGCCTAGGGTTTCCAGAAAACGCTCCTCACCCAGGTCCCCAGGCCCTCCCAATCCCCCTGCCATCCACCTCTCTGCAGTCTCATCTCTNAAAGTACTGGAGTTTCAGCTTTAGCATCATTCCTTCCAAAGAAATCCCAGGGCTGATCTCCTTCAGACCTTAGCATCACCCTTTCACAGACCCAACACCCCCACCGCCTAGGGTTTCCAGAAAACGCTCCTCACCCAGGTCCCCAGGCCCTCCCAATCCCCCTGCCATCCACCTCTCTGCAGTCTCATCTCTCGCCATGTGCTGCGGTAACAGACTGCATTTCCCAAGTTTCACACCTTCAGACAAGCACACGTGCTATGTCATCTGCCTAGGAACATCCTTCCTGCATTTCTTTGTCTCCACCTGTGACTTGTTGCTCAGATCCTGAGTAAATGTCACCTTTCCCAGGAAATCTTCTTAATATTCCTCCATCCCCGGGAATGACAGAGGCTCCACCCTACCCTGTGCTCCTTCAGGCACACCTCTAACCTCATCCAGCCATCACAGATGAACCTAGTCCTTTCACCTCTGTCCCTAAATCCCCTGAGAGCCATCACCCTTCTGACCTGTTCCTGGTGGCCCCCAGCACAGAACTCAAATACGTGGTTTTGGTTAAAAATTCAAGAAGTCAGTACAACTCATTCCAAAACTGTTCCTGCCCCCACTGTCCCTTGTCTCAGTGAAGCGTGCATTCTGGCCAAGAAATTTCACCCGGGCTCTGATGGGCCTTTCACAAGGAAACATGCTGCCTTAATTCTGAGCACTGACTTGAGTTTTATTCTTCCCATCTGGACCACTGAGGAAGGTCATTAACAGTTGCCAACACGGCCAAGTGGCGTCTTAGAAATAAGAGTACCTTTGGCTGGCAGCACAGTAAGGCTCCAGAAGGCAGAGCATCTGCTCAGGAAATGCCAAAGACCTACAGGGAGGCCTCCTCACCAGGGTTCAACGGGTCACCCCTAAAGGCTGACTAGTCCAAGATAAGAGCTCAAGGCAGGGGCCTTGATGACAAGGTCTGAGTTACAGATAAATATCACGTGGCACATATACACAGTGAAATATCAGCCACAAAAGAAGAATGAGAGAAAGCCATGTGCAGCAACATGGATGGACTTAGATGATCGTACTAAGTCAGTCAGACAGAGAAAGACAAATAACATATGGCATCACTTATATGTGAAATAAAAAAAGATATAAATGAACTCATTTACAAGAAACAGATTCACAGACTCCAAAAACAAACATATGGTACCAAAGGGGAAACGTGGCAGGGAGAGATAAGTTAGGAGTTTGGAATTAACATACACACAGCGCTATATATAAAACAGATAAGCAACAGGACTACCGTATGGCACAGGGAGCTCCACTGTATACTCTGTAACCACCTCCAAGGAAAAAGAATCTGAAAAGCAAAGGATGCATATGTGTAACTGATTCACTTAGCTGTACACCCGAAACTAACATATTATAAAGCAACTATGTGTGCACGCATGCTAAGTCGCTTCAGTCGTGTCTGACTCTGCAACCCCCTGAACTGTAGCCCACCAGGCACCTCTGTTCTGGGACTCTCCAGGCAAGAACACTGGAGTGGGTTCCCATGCCCTCCTCCAGCCACAACACTGTAAATCAACTATACGCCAACACAACATTTAAAAAATGGAATTAAAAAAGTTAGACACGGGGAGGGAGGAACCCCCGTGACCCACTCAGTTCCCAGGGTGCCGGCTGCCCCCTGCACTGAGCGGGGCCCGCTGATGAGAGACCCGACCTCCGCTGGCCTTTCCGGTTACCCTAGGGACCCCACGGCCCCCAGCTCCAGGCCACCTGTGACAGGGGGATGCGTGTGAATTACCGGCACATGGCCCTCCCACGTGCATCTGCCTGGCTCAGACCCCGTGTTCCTCTCCACCCAGCACTCACCCAACCCGCTGAACACAGGAAGGCCTGTTCCTCCACAGCCTGCAGCACCACCAGTCAAAGGTAAACAGCGGAGTTAAACACTTCAGGACATCACCTCTTAACGCGCAGTGGCACTTTCCCCAAGCACCTTCACCAGCGACACACATCGGGTACACACGGGGCTGATGCTTCACAGAGCCGGAAGAGGGCTGGGCGCCTGCGCTCCGCTGGCTTCGGTCCACATCCACTACGGTGCGCCCACCCTGAGCCGGGCCCGAGGGTGGTGGTGCCCCCTTCACTGCTCTCAGCATGAGACTCTAAGGCAGGCAGAGACTTCCAAACTGCTTCCTCGCCTCCTTCTGCACTCTGTCTGGCTGCCTGCACCTTATCACATTCTCTGGAAAGCCCCGTCTTGATGGTTACCTATCCAATGCTCCCTTTCAAGCCCATAGCTTCCTCTTGGTGTTCACGTTTTCTCCAGGAAGTCAAAAAGGCAAGAGTTATTGATTAATCTACCTTGGTAAAACAGTTAAATATTTACCAATAATGGTTCGGGAAATGTTCACACACCTAAATGAAGTGAGTGAAAGCAAGACAGAAATATCTACATGCTGCATAACCCCAACTTTGTGAAGCAGGTAATGAAGAGAATAATGATAAACAGAATACATAAAAACATTAATGACGACTCTTTCTGGGGACACAAAATTTGCATACTGGGGAGACAGAATTGTGATTTGGCATCTAACAAACCTGGATCCACTACTCAATTGCCCTGTGACGAGCAACCGAGTTTTTAAACCTGAGAGATGATTTTCTCAACTGTCAAAAAGGTGAAAACACACAGGTCGTGCGTGCTCGGCCTCACAGCTTATACCCAGTAAGCCTTCAGGAAGTATTCTGAGGATAAAGATCTACCCGGTTCTCTTGGTTAATCAACCGTGTTTCTTTACGCTGCCTTATTGTGGTTAACAAGCAACCTGTGTTTTGAAAAACATAAGGTGCTAAAGAAATGATCCTTGTATTTCCTGGTTCTACCCTTCCTAGTCATCTCAGGGACAGGTCAAGTGTAATTCACATTATCTAGAGCAAGACAAAAACAAAAAGACAGCAGCTAAGTTGCGGGTACTCAAAGAAGAATTTCCCAGAGACCAGGAGCCTCACGTGTACACCATGAGTGAGACGAAAGTCAGTGGGTTAACCAGGTGAGTCACCCAGGTGCCAGGTCAGTGACAGTTTGCACAAAGGAGATAAGGCTATGAAAATGGATGCCATGCTAAGAAAATTCAGGTGGGACCAGTGAGCAATCTGATGGAGCCAGATGCTAATACCAACATGTCAGCGTATCAGCTGAAGGTATTCTCTACACCTTCACGATCCATATCAAAAATTAAACGCCCCACTACAGTGCTTGCGGGATATTCACAAGAGAATATGCTGAGAAAATAACATGGGATGACCTTGGCCACTGGCCAATCAGAGACACAGTCCTCTCCATAGGAAAGGGCCAAACCTACTTCCAAAGGACCTGGGACATGCACATTGTCTAATCTTTTTACTTTGTTTTCAAAAGTAAAACCCCATAAGGTCTTTGTTTTGGGCTTTCCTTGTTCTACACTTCAGGCAACACACCGATCTTTTGCCACAACAGCACAACAATGACCTTAGAAGGATCGCTTCAGAGCTTCCCGAGAAAGCCCTGCTCCCCCTCATTAGCTGATGCTCCCTTTCCAGACACAAAAGACATACGAGCCACCTCTCACAGTGGACCACACCTGCTGGTGGCTGAATTCATTCACCAGGTGGAATTTCATGAGTTTAAATCTCTTAGGATAACTTCTTCCTCTTTTCACTTCCAATGCAAAGAGTACTTAGTCCTAATATCGTCTATATTCTTTCTCTCAAAACAGACTAAAACTATCAGCCTTACCTTTATCATGCTCAATGTTCCCCCAAATAATTAAAAGTGCCACCCCTCTAGTTTAGTCATTAAGTCGTGTCTGACTCTTCTGCAACCCCATGGACTATCACCCCCAAGCTTCTCTGTCCATGGGATCTCCCAGACAAGAGAACCGGAGAGGGTAGCCACTTCCTTCTCCGGGGGCTCTTCCCAACCCAGAGACTGAACCCACACCTCCTGCACTGGCAGGCTGTTTACCACTGAGCCACCATATAAAACCATACAATTCCAGGATTCATTGAAATGCAAGTTGCGGCAGCTACTGCTCCTGCCTTACCAACAGCTGGGTTTCCCTTCTTCTTGTGTAAGCAGCTAACTGCATTTCCAAGCTCCATTCAGTTAAGTTGTGGGCATAAAACTGGCCAAGAGAACATGGATGGGGATGAAATAGGCCATTTCTCAACATAGCCCACAAAATTCACCCAGGCACAAACCCTATCTCCCCCTCCCAGTGGGGGCCACGAGGTGAAGGAAGAGGAGCGTCCAAGAAGGAAAAGCTGGATCCCTGAATATACAGAGCAAAGCCTCTCACCACCCACCTCCCCATTCCATGACCCCCCCAGCACACACACACACACACACACACAGGACAGTAGGCTGACAGACTGGTCAGCAAGTCTCTCATTCTGTTGAGCCCTTGAGATTGCTGCACTTTGTAGCAAGTCACTCTCTCTTGACTAATGCACAGAGCTGAGCATAGAGCAAACCCGTTGCAACACNCCCCAGCACACACACACACACACACACACAGGACAGTAGGCTGACAGACTGGTCAGCAAGTCTCTCATTCTGTTGAGCCCTTGAGATTGCTGCACTTTGTAGCAAGTCACTCTCTCTTGACTAATGCACAGAGCTGAGCATAGAGCAAACCCTTTGCAACACAGCAGTGGCCAGCCACACACTGCATCTCGGGACAATTCAGATAGCCGTGGTTCTTACTGTTTGCACTAGGAGTGTCTCTGATCTTGAGAATGTCTCTGCTTTATCCGGCTGCACAGTTTGTGGGTCTTGGTTCCCTGACCAGGGACTGGGCCCAGGCCCACAGCAGTGAAAGCTCCAAGTCCTAACCACTGGACAACCAGGAAATTCCCTCTTCTCTGATCTTTGATGAATTTAAAATTTTTCAGTGAATATCCACTAGGCAAGCACTGAGATATTTGCAATTTTAATGATACCATTGCCTCGGTGAATATATACCAAACATTTGAAACTTTTTTCCAACAAACAACTCAGCTGAGGTTATCCACTCATTAACTCCCTCCAAATTTGCAACTAAAGTATGAGAACTGTTAAAGACTGCATGATTTCAACTTCAAACCAAAAATCTCCTTTATTCTCTCAAGTCTCTTTCAAATCAGTTATACTGTAACTGACACCTCTCTGCATGCAGTGAGCACTGTATTTATATAACAATATAAGTCATTAATGTTGAATTCCTTACGTATGTCTGTTGTGCCTGTAGAATTATCTCCTTAAGGGACAGAAGAATTCAGCAAAAAGCCTTACACAAACATAGTAAGTACTCAATAAATGTTGCTTGAATAAAAAATAATAATTATGGGCTATAGTTGATAATCGTAAGCATTGAAAAAAAAAAAAGGGCTCGGTCCACGGGTTTTCCAAACTAAAAAGATTTAAGAATCACAATTTATTATTAGCTTTGATCAGGTACATATTCAGTGCTTACAAAGCCAATTTAAAATCCGCATCATTTCTATATGTAATCCTCTAACTTTCAGTTCTCAGTCCTGCTCCTCATTCCCTCTTCCCTCCTAGGACTCCTCATCCCTTTCTAAGACCCATCTTTTCTAGCTTAATAAGCTCAGAGCACTGTTTGTGGCCATGGCAACACACAGTTGTCATCATCCTGATGGACAGAGGCCATTCAGCCCTCAGCTGCCTGAAGGCTCAGCGTCTCCTGGCTCAAGCCTGATTCACAAGACAAAATAGGTGACCTCAAAATCAGAAATGAGGCACTGTGGCCACTCACCCTCAGCCACTTTTAGAGCTGCAAACTGTCAACCCAACACCAACATAANTGATGGACAGAGGCCATTCAGCCCTCAGCTGCCTGAAGGCTCAGCGTCTCCTGGCTCAAGCCTGATTCACAAGACAAAATAGGTGACCTCAAAATCAGAAATGAGGCACTGTGGCCACTCACCCTCAGCCACTTTTAGAGCTGCAAACTGTCAACCCAACACCAACATAAACTGTCTGATTAGAAAGGGAGCAAAGGGTAGCATCCCACTTTTTTTTTTTTTTGGAAGTATAGCTGATTTACAATGTGATCATTTCTGCTGTACAGCAAAGTGACTCTGTTATATACATCTACACATTCTTTGTCATATTCTTTTCCATTATGGTTTATCACAGGATATTGAAAAGAGCATACATACAGCATACAGCACGACCTCTGCATACAACAGGACCTTGTTGTTTATCCATTCTATATATAACAGTCTCTCCTTCATGAACACAGCCTTGTCATGGTGAAGGGGCTTGTGTAACCCAATGAAGCTATAAGCTATGCCATGCAAGGCCACCCAAGACGGACAGGTCATAGTGAAGAGTTCTGAAAAAAAACGTGGTCCAGCAGAGGAGGGAATAGCAAACCACTCCAGCATTCTTGCCACGAGAACCCCATGAACAGTATGTAAAGGCAAAAAGATATGACACCAGAAGATGAACCCCCCAAGTAATTAGGTGTCCCATATGCTACTGAGGAAGAGTAGAGAAATAGCTC
>SJYX01022564.1:48259-65343 GCA_006410675.1 Oreotragus oreotragus | reverse complement strand
TGCGGGACCTCAGACGGGGGTGAGTGCCAGACCTCAGACAGGGGGGGGCATGCCGGACCTCAGAGAGGGGTGCATGCCGGACCTCAGATGGGGGGGATGCCAAACCTCAGACAGGGAGGATGCCGGACCTCAGACGGGGGGGATCCCGAACCTCAGACAGTGGGGCATGCCGGACCTCAGACAGGGGGCATACCGGACCTCAGACAGGGGGCATACCGGACCTCAGAGAAGGTGTATGCCGAACCTCAGACAGGGGAGGCATGCCGGACCTCAGACGGGCGGGGGGATGCCGGGCCTCAGACGGGGGTTATGCCGGACCTCAGACAGGGGGGATGCCAGACCTCAGAGGGGGTTACGGGGGGATGCTGGACGTCCCCCCGCTGCACAGCAGTGTAAGGGGAGGCTGACCGCGCTCTGCACTGCCGGCCACCCCTGCTGCGGGACAGCCAGTTGTCTAGGGCAGCCAGTGACCTGGAGTTGGGGCTAACGGCTGCCTTAGAAAGATGCGCTGGGTCAACCAGGCCTCACTTAGTAATGGCCGTCAGATGCCGCCGCGAGGGGAGAAGACCGCAACAGACAGAGGCTGGAGAGGATGGTTGCGAGACAGCAGGCCAGCGTGGAAGGCGGGACAGAGCGCCCACAAACAGAAGGGAGGCCGCGGAAGCCCTAGCGCAGTGCCGGGTGCGGGCCCCAGCGCACGCGCAGAACGCCCGCTCCACCCCCATCCTCACCACCTAATCCGTTACCTGGGAGAGCCGACTCTCCTGCAACCAAAGAAGACAGGAAACAGGCCCCCAAATAATTTTTTCACTTCTGTAGTCCTTTCAAGGGAAGAAATAATTCTCATGACAAACAAACGTAGCCACTATGACAAAAGCATATGACCTGGCCTAAAGACAGTTTCCAATTACAGGATCTGAGAGGGAGCGGCAATGTGAAAAGTGGGGGGGCTGGGGGTGGTAAATCATTGTTTTCTTCTCCACATTTTCAATGAAGTACTGATTATCACTGCTGCCTTATAACAAGGACCCACAGGAAAATACTATATCCAGACCTGGGGGCTTCTGCAGAGGACATCAGACAGAAAGAGCCAGACCTGAGGGTCGTTGAGAAGGAACCTACAGATTTTTGTACGAAAGCAAAACAAAACACAAAGCAGGTGTGCAATAGGTGAGACAGAAACAGATTATCGTTTTTATAAACAACAGACTACGTGTGGGCTTATCCTCAGGACATTAAACCCGAGTCCTCGCAAGAACAGAATTCCACCACTAAAGACAGGGCTCCTGGGAGCTGCCACTTTACCTTGAGGTAATTAATCAAACATGTTCCAACAAAGTCAGGTTCTTGAGGGAGCAGCTGAGGGGNGCAACAGACAGAGGCTGGAGAGGATGGCTGCGAGACAGCAGGCCAGCGTGGAGGGCGGGACAGAGCGCCCACAAACAGAAGAGAGGCCGCGGAAGCCCTAGCGCAGTGCCGGGTGCGGGCCCCAGCGCACGCGCAGAACGCCCGCTCCACCCCCATCCTCACCTCCTAATCCGTTACCTGGGAGAGCCGACTCTCCTGCAACCAAAGAAGACAGGAAACAGGCCCCCAAATAATTTTTTCACTTCTGTAGTCCTTTCAAGGGAAGAAATAATTCTCATGACAAACAAACGTAGCCACTATGACAAAAGCATATGACCTGGCCTAAAGACAGTTTCCAATTACAGGATCTGAGAGGGAGCGGCAATGTGAAAAGGTGGGGGAGGGGGTGGTAAATCATTGTTTTCTTCTCCACATTTTCAATGAAGTACTGATTATCACTGCTGCCTTATAACAAGGACCCACAGGAAAATACTATATCCAGACCTGGGGGCTTCTGTAGAGGACATCAGACAGAAAGAGCCAGACCTGAGGGTCGTTGAGAAGGAACCTACAGATTTTTGTACGAAAGCAAAACAAAACACAAAGCAGGTGTGCAATAGGTGAGACAGAAACAGATTATCGTTTTTATAAACAACAGACTACGTGTGGGCTTATCCTCAGGACATTAAACCCGAGTCTTCGCAAGAACAGAATTCCACCACTAAAGACAGGGCTCCTGGGAGCTGCCACTTTACCTTGAGGTAATTAATCAAACATGTTCCAACAAAGTCAGATTCTTGAGGGAGCAGCTGAGGGGCCAGCCCACCGCCAGGAGAGAGCAGCCCTTCCCCAAGCACGGTTCCCACCACAGCAGCCCCCTGAGGTCTGGACAAGTGACCACGCTCCCAGCTCTCAGTGTCTCCTCCCATCAAATGAGGGGAGAGCTGCCGAGTTCTCAGGCCCCTCTCCACCGCTGTGAATCAGGGTGAACTGACTGGGAGAAAATCAGCACCTAAAATTTGTTTTGTGGCAAACTATTCGATAATGGCAGTAATTTCATCCCAAAACGTATACACAGCTTTCTTCTTGAACATGCATCCAGCCACATGTACTAAAAATTGCAAACATCAGCATCGGAAGAGACACACAGACGGTTCACGTGGAACCATTTTCTTCTTACCATTCCGGGACACGTCGAGCTCCACCAGCTGCATGAAGTTGGCTATTTCGGGAGGGAGTCGCTGGATCTCGTTATCGCTCAGTCCAAGCTTTCGTAACTTGACTAGCTGGAAAAATTGCTGAAAGACAAAAACAGGTTCATGTAGGCCTCACAGATATTTGCAATGCAAACTTTTTGCCCAATATGGAATGTAAAATAGTCTGTCTTCTAGGGTCTTCCCTGGGGGCTCAGTGGTAAAGAATCTGCCTGCCATCGCAGGAGACTTGGGTTCGATCCCTGATCCAGGAAGATCCCACATGCTGTGGAGCAACAAAGCCCGTGTTCCACAACCACTGAGCCTGTGCTCGAGACCCCATGCGCCGCAGCTACTGAAGCCTGTGCGCCCTAGAGCCCACGCGCTGCAACGAGAGGCCGCCACAATGAGAAGCCCATGCACCACAGCCAGAAAACTGCCCCCGCTTCCTGCAACTAGAGAAAAGACCGCGCAGCACATAAAGACCCAGCACAACCAAAAATAAAATAATAAAGTGTTTTTAAATGTCTTTTAAAAACTATCAAGGACTGTACCAATGTCACTTTCCTGATCTTAATATTGTACCATAGTCATGTGACAATGTAACCACCGGGGTAAACGAGGTACACAAGACATTTCTGTGCACAACAATTATTTCAAAATTAAAAAGTTTTTCACAATGAACAAGTAACTCAGTGAGAACAGTAATGCCTCCTTTAAAGTATCCAGTAGGTAGTCACATTTTCTACTTATGGAAACCATTATGACATCTGCTATGTTAAGTAAAGGTATTTGAAAATTAGAATAAAATATTTCTTAAACATTTCAAAAGAAATTCCTGTGCATCAGAAAATATATAAATATCCCACAAGTGTGTGTAGGAGAAAAGGAAATATTTTTGGTCAGTCTTAAAAAGAGCCTGCACTGGATCCTTGACTTAACCATGGTACACAGGGCAAATGCCTTCTGCCCCACACCCTTTAAAAATTGTACTAAAATAGCATTAAAGGAATTTATAGGGAGATGGACATAGACATGAAAATACAAAATAAAGGGATGAAGACAACTCAAGATGAGAGGGGGTGAAAAGCCAACTAGACATGTGACAAAATCCTTGAAACAAGGAAACAGATGAATAAATGGCAGCAAATAATAGAGTCAAAACAAAGCTGAACTTTAAGCCTGTGGAGTGAGTAGCCTCTGGAGATCAGGTACAGGTATCTCTGAAGGAAGGGGCTTCCCTGAGAGCTCAATTGGTAAAGAATCTGCCTGCACTGTAGGAGACCCCGGGTTCGATTCTTGGGTTGGGAAGATCCACTGGAGAAGGGATAGACTACCTACTCCAGTATTTTCAGGATTCCTTTGTGGCTCAGCCGGTAAAGAATCCACCTGTAATGTGGGAGACCTGGGTTAAATCCCTGTGTTGGGAAGATCCCCTGGAGAAGGGAACAGCTACCCACCCCAGTATTCTGGCCTGGAGAATTCCATGGACTATATAGTCCATGGGGTCACAAAGAGTCAGACACGACTGAGCGACTTTCACTTTGGATATAAAGACAATTAAATCCCCACAGCCCCTCCTCTGGCTTATACAGCTAAGCAGGGGACTGGAAATTTTCTCCAGAAGAGCTGACTGTAAGACCAGCTAAAATCAGGGATGAGGCACACAACCGGAAACAGGGAAGGGGGTCAGAGCCTGCTCCATGAGATCTACGCCCTTCTCCCTGCAGCCAGGTTTCTCAGCAAGAAAACAGACAGACTTACAGACACAGATTATACAAGAGGGAAGCCCCAGGTTGTAAGCCCCATTCAGGCACTCAGAGCTTCAGTTCTCTTTTTTAATTCATGTGCCTGAATCTCATTTAAACAAAGCCAAGGTTCTTCAGACACGGATGAATAAGAGGAGGTGAAGCAGCCACACAAGAAGAAGAAATACACCCTAAGAAATTATAAAGGTAAGAATCCAACACAAGAGATGAGAAATAAAGCTAGAAATCTCCCAGAAGGGACAACAGAAAGACAAAGACATGGAGAGACAGAAGAGGGGAAAAAAGGAAAATCAGAGGATGAGGCTGCAAGGTACTACATCTGACGAACAGATATTCCAAAGACAGAAACATACAGACTGCAGGGCATAAGTGTCCAGTTAAAAAGGCTCACCACGTGGCCAATTACATGAATGAAATAAAACATACAGGAACACCAAAGAATATAATAAAATTCATAACTCCAGAAATAAGATTATTCTAAAAGTTTCCAGAGGCCAAAGGGTAGAGGGTAGGGGAAGGGGGTAATAACAAAGGATTGGGACTCAGAAATAGCACTGGACTCAACAGCACCCTTGAAAGTAAGAAGGCAACAGAGCAATGCCTTCAAAATGCCAAGAAAACATTTCCAACCCAAACTCACATACCCAGCCAAACTATCAATCAGATATGATGAACATGCATACATATTCTCAGACATACATGGTCTCAAAAAAAGTTATCTTCCTTGCATCTTTCTCAAGAAGCCATCAAAATGCGGAAGCAAATCTAACAGGAGAAAGATCTGAGATTCAGAAACCAGAGAATCAACCAAACAGGAGACAGAAGCTAAAACAGTGAAGGCATTCCAAGACGGCAGCCAAGCAGCAGGTCCCAAGAGCGGCCAGTTTATGAAGAAAGTACGAGGGCTCTCAGAGGAGAGCTTGGAAAAATAAAAACACATGTCAGGGATTATCTGACATGTCTGGAAGTATCAGGAAATTTACTTGGTGACAAATTAGAAAATGAAATACAGAAAACAAAGCAAGCAAAAAAAGGAAGGAGTTATTAATTCCAGAAAAAAAACACAGAGTAAAAGAAGATATGTAGTCAAAATACAAGATTTGATTATGAACAATATTTATGCAGCCATAATATTTTAATATTTATATATTATCAAAAACAAATTTATATTATGTCAGTATTGAGAGGATAGGAAAGAAACCTTAAGTGCTAAAAACTCATCTTCCACAGAAGGAAATCAGTAAATAACTAAATAGTATTGGGTAAAAATCAAACTGTAAAAGCAAGCCATTTAGCAATGTGGAAGCAAATGTAATAAAAAATCCCAGACCTGGGGGTTCTCAAAAGCAAGACAGTGGAGTGGAGGAAGGGAAGACAAGAGATTTATGGGATTTTAAAAAATTATTTGCATATATTACCTTGCTAAAAATAGAAACTGAATTTACAAAAGAAAACATCTCCACTAAGACAACAGGTACTCCAAATGATAGTTATGAAGGCTGCCAACATTTAATAAGCTTCATTGGTTTTCTCCTTTGGTAAAAGGGATTGTAACTTACATAATCAAAAAGAAGGCATCATCTTTTGGAAACCAATTGGGCAATACAAAACATAAAAAGTTTTCAAGCCCACTGACATTGTACCAATACTTTTGGGCATCTCTTCTTTCAACATAATTGAAAATAAGAAAAAGCAGCTACGGTGCACAATATGTTTCTGCATTCTTATCGCTAGAAATGAAAAGCATATCAAATAAGGGAAATGATTAGCGTATTATTAAGAACTCAATATTAAGCAACCAACAATTACTATGAACACCAGAGAACTTCAAAGAGATTGACGATGCAAATATAATTTTAAAAGAAGACAAAATAGCAGGTACGTGATGGAAAAGCACATGTCCCGTTGAGAAGAGGACACAGGGGAAAGTTAGCTAAGAGACAAGGGAAATACAGGAACAAGTTTACTTCTCAACAAAAAAGATATTTTTAAATGAACTATGAATCTCATCAAATGAATGCTACCAATTAGCTATATATAATAATGAGCGTGCTCAACAAAAGGACTAATCCTTTGGAGTTCTTCAATCATCGAGCTGAAATTTAATTTCTTAAGGAAAGATTCTGAAATTTCTTTATATGGGTTATACTAAAGCATTAGCTGACACAAAAGCCATTCAAAAGAGTCACATTTGAATAACAGAGCTTATGCCAGTTGTTCAAAAGAGTCTGACAGTTTCATAATGCATTGATGTGTTTACTCAGCCATGAAAAGCTCACTTTGTTTTCCAGGAAAGCTACAGCACAAAAGCCATCACCAAATCCATACATTTGAGGACCGTTCAGAAATTATACAAGAAACCAAGTCAACCAGGGACTTAGATCGTCAGTGGATAATAAGCTAGTTTTAGGCCTGTGGAAATGACAAGCTTCAAATCCCAATGTTCAACAGAAATCCTAATTTAATCCTAACTTTAAATCCTAATTTCAAGCAAGCAAATTTAAGTTGTTTTGCATGTTAAAAACATCCTCAAAAAGGACCTGTCACAAATACTACTTTATTCAACTGGGGACACACAGACCAGATAAGAGAAACAGCCCTATCCAACAGCATCCCACAATGAAAACAGCGATTCCTCAATCCTTCCCTCATTATCCTGATGGAACCCTAATTTGGCATGCAAATGCTTTAAATCAACTACATTCTGTAAGAGAGAACACAATATCACTAAGACTGCTTAAATCTTCAAGTGTTGGACTTGCAGACAGTCACGGAGGAAAACTTCAAAAGTGTGTAAACCCTTCTGCCTTCTCTGGGATGAGCCAGGGCCCACAGGAACAATTCCCACGGCAGTCTTGGCAGGGCGCCTCGGCAGGGCGATCGCGTGATGGGGCACACAGACACCATTCTTCAACCGCACTGTGTTGATTACAGCACCCTGGCCCACACCGAGCACATTCTGTACAGTGACATGCAAAGAAACCCAAATTGCCTTGGCCTGCGATGCCGCACCACAGTCTTCTTACAGCCACCATTGTTTTTAGTAGATACAGAGTCTTTAATTTGAACAGAATGTTTCTTTTTCCCATTCTCCATTTCTAACAAGACTCCTTTCCCTTCTCTTGATAAAGTGTTAGTTCCTCTGCCTTCTTAGGAAATCGGAGTCTTAAAAGAGCTGCGGTCCTTTGCTATCACCATATGGCCAAGGATCAACAGTCTCCCCAGACTTTCCCGTAAAGTGGGGAAAGATGAACCATTATTGCAGGCTCACCTGGGGGATGGCGGTATAAAGAGTGGGATTAAGCTCCTGAAAAGCCATCTGACTCTCAGCTCTCAGGACACCAGGCTACCTCACAGACTTCCTTCTGAGCGTCTTCCAGCCCTTCAGCTGTGCTTCCCTGGTGGCTCAGGTGGTAAAGAGTCTGCCTGCAATGCGGGAGACCCGGGTTCAATCCCTAGATCGGGACGATCCCCTGGAGAAGGAAATGGCAACCCACTCCAGTATTCTTGCCTGGAGAATCCCATGGACGGAGGAGCCTGTCGGTCTACAGTCCATGGGGTTGTGAAGAGTTAAACACGGCTGAGTGAGTACTTTCATTTTTCAACCCCTTAACTAAACACTGACCCCTTTCCACCCTACCTAAGTCTCATCACATCCCTGTCCCCAAAGACCTGAACTGCCTTTTTGGTCAACCAGCTTGGCAAAGCTATTGCAAACCAATGGTTCTAATCTCCAGATGAAAATAATCCTGTTACAGTATCTATCATTTTTATCAACTGGCAATGTTCTTCACTATGAGACTTATAAAAAGTGATCATGACTTTATTACCCAGAAATTCTTCTAGGTATGTACTTTGCATACTTGTTTAAAAAAAAAAAAAACTTTCACATATATTATTCTAGTATATTTTATATATTTGAATGTGCTTGACAGAATTATTCATAATTGCCCAAAACTGTAAATAACCCAAATGCCCATCAATAGTACATTTGACAGAAGTATATTCTTACAATGAAATTTTTCATGGCAATGAATATAAACACTCTTAGAGTACAGAGAAATCTAGAAATAATATTCAGCAAATAAAATCAGACACAAAAGAAGGCACACTATATTACTCCATTTATATAATGTAGAAGAATCACCAAAACTAAACTTCTTTGTTTAGAGATGCATACAGAGGTGGTAAAAACTATTTTTAAAAAAGGCAAAGAGGTGATCAGTATTTAATCAAGTTAGCGGCTACTTCTAGTTATAAGGGAAACAGGGTCAGGAAGGGCATGAGATGGGCTTCAGGAGTCCTGCCAATTCTAAACCTTCTAACCTGAGTGCTACACAGGTTTTCATTTTATAATTTGTTGTGAGCTGTGTATTTATGCTTTTGTGCACTATTAATATATGTGTTTTATTTCACAATAAGAGAAGTTTTAAAAGTTTTAAACTACTGATTAATCAGAAAGAAAAAATGCCAGACAATTAGAACTGATGACATCAAATTGTTCACCTTGACAGAGGTAAGGATAATGACAAGCAGTGACACGAGGTCTGGAGGAGGAGAAACAAAAAGGCCAAGAGTAACCAAAACAGTAACATCCGAATGATCGTGCGGCAGCCGTTACCCGTCACCCTTTAGTGTGGGATCCTCTGTGCTCAGCAGTGAGTTCAGGACTCCACTTGGATCATACTCCGCAGTCATCTCAACACTGCTACAGAGCTAACGTCCATATAGATCGGTCACTGCTGCACAACAAACCATCTCAAACTCAGCGACTCAAAAGCAACACGATTTTCTGAAATTTCTCACATGTCTGTGGGCCTGCTGCTTTCACTTGAGCTCACTCATGCAGTTTCACTCAGCGAGCGGCTCAGAGGGCCAGGAAGGCCACCACCCTGGCCTCCGCTTACGGTTTGCTACTTGTGCCAACACCCAGCTGGAGCTCCTCCCTCTCCACAGGCCTCTTTCCTCTGCCATATGATCCAGCGGCTCTCAGACCGGCATTCAAAAGGGGCAGAGAGTCCGGGAGGACTCTCAGAGCCGAAACCGTGAAATCTGCACCGTGTCACTTCTGCCACAGCGAGGGGAATGGGGAAATAAGTCTCCACCGGTAGATGCAAAGAGCACACTGGAAAGAGGCTTGGAAGGGGTGAAATCTGGTAGATTACATGGTCTACTGTAAAATGAGGTAGGGGCTTCAGAAGTACCACAGAAGACCACGTATAAAAACCAGACAGACTATCCTATAAAACTCTATGATTCACCACGGAGTAACGANTGGCAATGTTCTTCACTATGAGACTTATAAAAAGTGATCATGACTTTATTACCCAGAAATTCTTCTAGGTATGTACTTTGCATACTTGTTTAAAAAAAAAAAAAACTTTCACATATATTATTCTAGTATATTTTATATATTTGAATGTGCTTGACAGAATTATTCATAATTGCCCAAAACTGTAAATAACCCAAATGCCCATCAATAGTACATTTGACAGAAGTATATTCTTACAATGAAATTTTTCATGGCAATGAATATAAACACTCTTAGAGTACAGAGAAATCTAGAAATAATATTCAGCAAATAAAATCAGACACAAAAGAAGGCACACTATATTACTCCATTTATATAATGTAGAAGAATCACCAAAACTAAACTTCTTTGTTTAGAGATGCATACAGAGGTGGTAAAAACTATTTTTAAAAAAGGCAAAGAGGTGATCAGTATTTAATCAAGTTAGCGGCTACTTCTAGTTATAAGGGAAACAGGGTCAGGAAGGGCATGAGATGGGCTTCAGGAGTCCTGCCAATTCTAAACCTTCTAACCTGAGTGCTACACAGGTTTTCATTTTATAATTTGTTGTGAGCTGTGTATTTATGCTTTTGTGCACTATTAATATATGTGTTTTATTTCACAATAAGAGAAGTTTTAAAAGTTTTAAACTACTGATTAATCAGAAAGAAAAAATGCCAGACAATTAGAACTGATGACATCAAATTGTTCACCTTGACAGAGGTAAGGATAATGACAAGCAGTGACACGAGGTCTGGAGGAGGAGAAACAAAAAGGCCAAGAGTAACCAAAACAGTAACATCCGAATGATCGTGCGGCAGCCGTTACCCGTCACCCTTTAGTGTGGGATCCTCTGTGCTCAGCAGTGAGTTCAGGACTCCACTTGGATCATACTCCGCAGTCATCTCAACACTGCTACAGAGCTAACGTCCATATAGATCGGTCACTGCTGCACAACAAACCATCTCAAACTCAGCGACTCAAAAGCAACACGATTTTCTGAAATTTCTCACATGTCTGTGGGCCTGCTGCTTTCACTTGAGCTCACTCATGCAGTTTCACTCAGCGAGCGGCTCAGAGGGCCAGGAAGGCCACCACCCTGGCCTCCGCTTACGGTTTGCTACTTGTGCCAACACCCAGCTGGAGCTCCTCCCTCTCCACAGGCCTCTTTCCTCTGCCATATGATCCAGCGGCTCTCAGACCGGCATTCAAAAGGGGCAGAGAGTCCGGGAGGACTCTCAGAGCCGAAACCGTGAAATCTGCACCGTGTCACTTCTGCCACAGCGAGGGGAATGGGGAAATAAGTCTCCACCGGTAGATGCAAAGAGCACACTGGAAAGAGGCTTGGAAGGGGTGAAATCTGGTAGATTACATGGTCTACTGTAAAATGAGGTAGGGGCTTCAGAAGTACCACAGAAGACCACGTATAAAAACCAGACAGACTATCCTATAAAACTCTATGATTCACCACGGAGTAACGATTTTTCCAAAGGAAACCTGAACAAAAAATGTAATAATACACTGGATAAACTTTGGTTAAGACATGACTTTTAACACATGAGAAAGTTAAAGGGAAAAGACCCAAGAAATATTCACAGAAGAAAAAAAAGATCCATTAGCTAAAGCAGAGAATTCAAAGGATCATATCTCACATCCAGAATTTGAATTTGAAAGGGTTTCAGCAAACACTCAAAACTAAGAACTACTGACGAAACAAGTGTTAATAAGATACTTTTTTTGATACTATGATACTATGTTTTGGTAAAGAGGTGTGGAATGGGAATGTCCCCAGGGGAATCACTTGACTTCCCTGGTCCTCTGTTTCTGTAAAAAATTAGCATTAAATGATCGAAGGGCTCTTTTTAATTCTAAAAATGTTAGAACTGTATTTCCAAATATCTTCAATGTACCATAAAAAACATGACAATCCTATTAGCCCACAATATAACAAGCATGCACTTAAAAACTAATAAAATTACAGAAAGTAGATTAGTGGTTGCCTAGGAAACGGGAAATGACTGCTAAGGGGTATGGGGTTCTTTTGGGGGCGATGAAGACATTCTAAAATTAATCGTGGTAATGGCTGCACAACCCTGCAAATATACTAAACCACTGAATCATGAACTTCAGGTGGGGGAATTGTATGGCCTGTGAACTACATCTCAATAAGGATGTCAAACTGCACACAGAATTGACAGATGTTGATAAAGAAGGAATCCCCCTTGATAATGAAAGACTAAGCTAGGAACTCAACCAGTCCATCCTAAAGGAGATCAGTCCTGAGTGTTCATTGGAAGGACTGATGTTGAAGCTGAAACTCCAATACTTTGGCCACCTGATGCAAAGAGCTGACTCACTAGAAAAGACCCTGATGCTGGGAGATTGAGGGTGGGAGGAGAAGGGGACGACAGAGGATGAGATGGTTGGATGGCATCACCAACTCAATGGACATGAATTTGGGTGGACTCCGGGAGTTGGTGATGGAGAGGGAGGCCCGGCACACTGCGGTTCACGGGGTCGCAAAGAGTCAGACACGACTGAGCGACTGAACTAAACTGAACTGAACCGAAGCTAGGTACCCACACTTTTTTATTTAATTGAAGTGTAGTTGATTTACAGTGTTGTGTCAATTTCTCGTGTACGGCAAAAGGACTCAGTTACAGACACACATTCATGTTCTTTTTCGGATTGGTTTCCACTATAGTTATTTATTAAAAGACTCTGAATATAGTTCCCAGAGCCAAACAGTAGGTCTCTGTTGCTTATCTGGTTTATGTAGTTTGTATCTGCTAATCCCAAACTCCTAATCTATCCCCCCTCACCACCCTACTTTCCCTGTTGGCAACTACAGACTTGCGTTCTGTGTCTGCAAGTCTGTTTTTGTTATATAAATCAAGTTCAACTGTCTTGTTCTCGTAGATTTCGAGTCTGTTTTTGTTATATAAATCAAGTTCAACTGTCTCGTTCTCGTAGATTTCACGTGTAAGAGATACCATATCTCTTTCTCTGTCTGACTTCACTTCTGTAATCTCCAGGTCAGTCCATGCTGTTATAGAGGGGCATTATTTCCGTTTTTATGGCTGAGCAGTATGCCACTGTATACATGCACCACACCTCCTTTATCCGGTCGTCTGTAGACGGGCATTTAGGTTGCTCTGCGTCTTGGCTATTGTAAGAAGTGCTGCTGTGACCATGGGGGTGCAAGTATCTTTTCAAATTAGAGTTTTCCTGGACATTTTTATTTCACTGGGCTTCCCAGGTGGCTCAGTGGTAGAGAATTTGCCTGCCAACGCAGGAACTACAGCAGATGCAGGCTCAATCCCTGGGTCAGGAAGATCCCATGGAGAAGGGAAGGGTAACCTACTCCAGTATTCCTGCCAAGATAATCCCATGGACAGAGGAGCCTGGAGGCCTACAGTCCATGGGGTGCATTGCTACACGTGCCAGTGAGGGAGACCTTTTCATCTCCAGTTCACTGATGAGGAAACAGATTTCAGCAACACTGCACAGCTCCCAGATGCTACTACCAGTTAATAACATTCTTTCAGGAAAATTCCAAGGCATACCCACATTGGAGGACCACAAGATAATAAATTCTCAGGTAACTGGCAAACAAAAAACATCTGTGAAACTATATTCTAATGAGCAAAGTGAAACAAAGTCCCAGGACGTGGGAACCAGGACTAGGTCACACTACAACGCTGCCAGGCTGTGGGGAAAGAAAACACCATGCTGAGGGGCCTGCATGGCAGTCCAGGCACAGAGACCAGGTGTGGAGGGGAAGAAATCCAGACAGATAACATCCAGACAGATAACAAAGAGAGTATCTTCTGGAGGCACCTGGGCCTGGAAGGCTAACTCCAGATAAAGCCTAAGGCCAGGGGAAAGGCTGAAAGACAGGAAACCAGTACACAGAACATGGACCAGTCCAGTTCAGTCGCTCAGTCCTGTCTGACTCTTTGCGACCCCATGGACTGCAGCACACCAAGCCTCCCTGTCCATCACCAACTCCCAGTGCTTGCTCAAACTCATGTCCATCGAGCCGGTGATGCCACCCAACCATCTCGTCCCCTTCTCCTCCCGCCTTCATACAAGTCTACAATACTTCAGAGCAAAAGGGACATGTCCATAAAGAAAAAGCTCAATCTCCTTTTGGAGGCAAAGGAGGAAACATCCCCCGCAGCAGGGCAGCCCTGGCAGATTTCAAAAAAAAAACACTTCCCACACTGTCTGTTCAACTGGCAATTCAAACTCTCTAAACGATTTTTAGATAGACATATGATGAAATTCAAAAGAGAGTCAAGAATTTAGAACGCTGATTCACGAAATGGGAAGCCGATGTCCACGTCCCACTGTCTGGACCAGTGCACAGATGATAAACACGAAATGAGGTAAAAGGTTCAGTCACTCCAATAACACTAGCCGCCCTCTCTATAATGGGAAGCGGGAGAAATCTGTTTCCCTGTTCACTGATTCGTCCATAAGACAAATAAGTGGAACAGACCACAGGGAAAAAAAGTCTCCTGTTCTAAAACAATGTTTTAATCAGTTCCTGACTGAGTGGCACAGGTCCACGTTCTTCTGGCAATGAAGAAGAGTGCGTGTTCTTCTCCTCGAGTGGCCCCAGAAGGACACAGGCAAATCAAAGTTCAGAAAAGCAAACGAGCTTCCCACTAAGAGCTGGCACGTATACGTGGGCGCTTACAACCAAGGTGTTTACTCTACTTGGAATAGTTCTCTTTCCAATTTTTCTGTCTCTGGTCTCTACTAACCATTTTACCCTCTCTTATTTGCTAACAAATTTTCACATTTTCAAGGTGCTTTCATTACATTATCAAGCTGGTGTCATGAATGAACAGTAAGGAGGATACGAACGCCTCAATGGTGCACCCTCGGTGATTAAAATAGCTCAGGTGTGAATCACTGTGAGAATCATAAAACCAGGAATGCTTCATTTATGGCGCTATGATCAGAAGTCTGTGGATGAGGATGGGAGAGGTGTTGGCAATGGTTTGGAGAAGAGAAACATTCATTGAGAGTACGAGGTTCTCCTGTGCCGAGCACCTGAGTGAGGGGAAAGCCGTGGGCGCTGGCAGGCAGGCTGGTGGCACAGAGAGAGGAGGGATGGATGTGGACTGGGCAGGAGAGGGCCAGCGTGGGAGGATCAGATAACACAGCAAGAAAGAGATGTCAACCTGAAACCTAACAAAGGGGAAGGATTAAATACAGGCTGGTCAAGTAACGAGTTACTGAATCACCGTTAAAAATATTTCTAGAGAATATTTAATAATATGATAAATCCATGTGTTCTGCTGCTGCTGCTGCTAAGTCACTTCAGTCGTGTCCGACTCTGTGTGACCCCATAGACGGCAGCCCACCAGGCTCTCCCATCCCTGGGATTCTCCAGGCAAGAATACTGGAGTGGGTTGCCATTTCCGTCTCCAATGCATGAAAGAGAAAAGTGAAAGTGAAGTCACTCAGTCTGTCCGACTGTTAGCGACCCCATGGACTGCAGCCCACCAGGCTACTCCATCCATTGGATTTTCCAGGCAAGAGTACTGGGGTGGGGTGCCATTGCCTTCCCCGCCATGTGTTCTAGGATTATGAAAAAAATGCAAAAGCATATAAACTGTATAATGCCTGTTATGCTAAAAAAAGTAATGCTGAGACTTACTTGGTGGCACAGTGGGATGAGAATCTGCCTGCCAATGCAGGGGACATGGGTGCGATCCCTGGTCTGGGAAGACTCCACACACCAAGGAGCAACTAAGCCTGTGGACTGCAGCTACTGAGCCCGCGCTCTGGGGCCGGCAAGCCACAACTACTGAGCTCGAGTGGTGCGGCCCTCGGAGCTGGCGCACCTGGAGCGTGCTCCACAGCAAGGGACTTGGCCGCAGTGAAAAGCTCCACAATGAAGAGCAGCCTCTGCTCCCCGCAAGTAGAGCGCGCGCACGCGAAGCCACAAGGACCCAGCGCGGCCAAAAATAAACGATCAAGTTAACGCAATACTAATTTTAGGGGAAAAAACTACTTTAAAAAGTTAAATCTGAGAAAAAATAATTTTAATTCAATGAATAAGGATCACTCGGCTGTGGGGTACCAATGTTTTGTACCATAAAAATCCAAAGCCTATTTATCTGAGGGAAGAGTTGATTTTCCTTTAAACGTGAACTGACTTCAAGCAAAACTTGAAGGGAAGGCGCTAAGACCAGCTTACGCACCAAAAAACAGCTCTTCCAACAATAAGTCAAACAGATAATCAATTCAGATTATTAAAGTGGTCTCGTATTTTGACACAGGATTTTGAATAAGGTTGAATTTTTTCACACATTGTACTCAGGAAGGCATTAGGTGACTCAAGTGGAATAAAATCCTGTTTGGGGGACATTTTGTCTCGGATTCAATGCAACTCTTCCAAGCTAACAACAGGAGCAGGCACCACACAGAACCCACGCACAGGGTTCTGAAGTGGAGGAAAAGACGTCAACAGACACAGTCCTTACTCTCAGGAGATGCCCGGGAGTTGACACAAACAGTAGTTAAAACACAAGGGGGAAAGTGGAATCATCACAAGTGCGGCTCAAAATACTGTGAAAGGATAATAAATGTCTTGTCTTTAGCTACACCTGATACGCTTCTTTACGTTAAAAAAAAAATCAGGCTATTTTATGGTCAATCACGCCACACCAGTAAGATCAGTTTCCAATGAGACGCCACTAAAGAACGGGTTATTCAGAAAAACTATTAGGAAGACTTGCTAAATTTTCTCAAGAAATATACCAACATTTGGATCAATGCTCTGCATTCTTCCAGGCTCAACTAAGAAAAGATACAGGCAACACTAATGAAGGCCCATCCTGGATGAACAGAGTTCTGCCAACTGCCGACTCACTGATGTTTTCCACCTCCTGAAGGAATAAACTGAGAGCACCCTAGCCAAGGGTTGATCTTTCCGGATAGCGAGCAAGAACTGGAGGAATCCGGTCACCGATGAATTAACAGCACGCTATTAACTCTGAGTTACCAGATCACAGTCACTCAAAACTCTGGGCAAGAGTCTCTGTTGCAAACCACAAAACTCATCAGTACCTCTGTGGCTTGATATCTTTAAAATAATGACAGGCCTAATTTGTGAGTCTTTTTCTATATAATCTGATCGAATCACACTGTACTGCATCATATCCCCCGAATATTCAGCAGCGGTCCCAGTGAAATCACACCACCAACTCCACGGTGTCCCATACCAGCCTGGGTCCTGAGGCGGAGGAAGTGTCCATTAGAGAAACCTCACAAAGACGCCAAGCCCTTCCACGTGGGAACTTTTATTTGCAGATACCTCACTATGAAAACAGTCATCCTGTGACTTTTTGTTACAACAGACGCAAAATAAAATTGTTTACATGAATGTCAGTATAAAACCATGTCTTGGATTTGAAGCCTGAAGACGCGTGAAGGTCGGCACAGCACATCCTGGGCTACTGGGCA
>SJYX01022564.1:28095-45201 GCA_006410675.1 Oreotragus oreotragus | reverse complement strand
TGTAAGGCCTCCCCAGACAGCAGTTTCAGTGCACACTAATTATAAGTAAAGAGGTAAGAAAAGGACTTGGTCTCTTATCCTCAAAAACACTGGAGATGATCACACCGTTGTAAGCCACTATCAAGAGACTTCTCAGGCAGTGGGGGGAACCAGTGAATTTGACAGACGCCCAGAATCCATGTTTTACGAGCTGCTGCAGGGTTCACCCCCCGCAAACATTTTCTAATATATTCTAAATACATAGGAGCTATTAACATGTACTTTGGCATGTCTGTAATCACCATTCAAGGCTGAAATTTCATAATTCAGGAACTTCAGTATGGGTGTCTCGCTCTGCCTAGATAGGCTCGGTTTCCCAAGTGTGTCTAACTCCTGTGAGAGTGGCCTGGCATCTTCAAAGGAGATCCTCTCTCGTGTTCAAACTTCTCACACACATTAAATGCACTCTGCTTCCTACGGGCTGCCCCGACAGCTAAGCGAGAAGCAAGGTGGAAAAAACCCAGAGCAGATTCCCTAGCAACTCCCAAACAGTTACGCAAAAACACGACGGAGCTCCTGCCCGTCCCCGCGTTTCAGCGCCACAGACTGAACAGATTCTAAGTTCCAGTGTTGATCCAGATGAAGAGCCACAAACACAAGACCTAATTCTGAAAACTTGCTGAATCGCCCTACTGTAAGGAACAAGAGAAACCACTGGTGTCCCCCAGAAAACACTCGGCCCCACGGTCTCCATCTAAATAAACACTTTGCGTGGGGAGAGGGCAGGCAGAGCTCTCTCCCAGCCACTTCTTCAGGCTGTGCTTTTCAATACGCTTTAGATTTTATTCCTACCGTTTGCCAGCAATCTTGGTCAGAGGCCACGCGACGTGCCTGGCACTGGCCCAACATCGGGACATAAGAGGGGCCGGGGGTACTCAGCCCCCCTCCCCCCGCCAGCCACTCCACTCACTCGGCCCAACAGTTAAGGACTTGGTTCTTCTGTTGCCGCCAAGCTCTGCAGAGAGGTCCTGGCAACTGCTCACGCTGCCAACCAGTCATCTCTGCAGGATAAGAGTTTACTCAGGGCATCACCTCACGAGTTGGCAGAGTCGGAAACCTTCCACTGCAGCCTGTGACCAAAAAGAACATGCAGGAAAAAGGGAACTCCTGAATGTATCCCAGAGTGAAGCAGGAGAAGCAGCTGCCTTCCTTCAGCTCCTGGACCCCAGGAAACAGGCAAGAGGTCCCAGGTGGCCTGCTATAAGGATGAGGACTACCCCCCGTAAGCTCCCAGGGCAATTTTCTGTGGTAGCTTCGGGGTTCCAGGAGGTTCTGTGCTATCACTTCCCCAGCCTCCAGCTCCCAGCCCAGAGTCCAGCTTTTTACCCAGGTGCGTCTAATAAAAGGACACCAGGTCATCCCTTCACCCCTGCCGTGGGGTCCCATCAGCACCGTCCATCCATTCTATCTGCACCAATGGAATCTGAGCCTGATTCGGCATCACCTTTTCTTTGGAAAGCACCTTCCGCAGCACCGCTGACTACTGGCCGGCTACTCATTTATCATTTCTTTTAAGGTCAATCCTCTCGTATGCATAGGTCCAAGAGATTTAAAATTAAAATGCTACATGATCAGAGTGGATTTTGAAAGTCTAATTTCAAAAACTTCAAAATTTACTTTTCACAAAAGTGACTCTAAACTAAATAAGAAATGCCCCTAAGGTGCCAGGTAGCAGGCTGGGGCCTCTACAAACATTGCCTCACTGGATCTTAAAATCCACCCTAAGCCCAGCAGCTACCAGGAGTTCACAAATCATGAAAGTGCAGCACAGGACAGCGACACCTGGACCCCTTTACACAGGTGTCAGCGGCAGGGTCCAAACGCAGGTCCAAAGTCCCTACCTGTCTGCTATGATAAACAGAGGGTCAAGAAGCACTGTGGGGCCCCAAGTCTGCAGAGCTGGCTGCCCACGTTACTGGCTGGCTGTGTGACCTCAGGCAAGCTGCTCAGCCTCCCTGTACCCCAGCATCTCCATCTGTAAAAGGGGTCATAACAGCACCTGTCCCTCACCAGGCGGCAGTGCCAATCGTACGAGCAAGTCCAGGTCAAGTACGTAGAACAGTGCTGGCCTAGGAGAGGCGCTCGAAAAACATTAGCTGTAATCATCACTGCTATCCCTCCATAAAACACCCCCTCCTGACCGGGGTGAAGCCTAGAGGCGGATCGTTTCCTCCGGCCAGCCTGGTAGCCGCACGCTGACAGGGACGGGGTGTCGTCGGAGCAGAGTCCCCACCCAGAGGTCGAGGGGCTCTCGCATCAGAAGGCTTTGCAGTGCGATAAACTCAGATGGACTACATACTGCTGCAGTACTTTATAAACTGAAGCCAGTCATAAACAATGTCCCCCGTAAAGGAGTGCTGCTGCTAAGTCACTTCAGTCGTGTCCGACTCTGCGCAACCCCATAGACGGCAGCCCACCAGGCTCCTCTGTCCCTGGGATTCTCCCGGCAAGAACACTGGAGTGGGTTGCCGTTTCCTTCTCCACCGTAAAGGAGCAGCATGTTTTAAAGGGGAAAGAAGGCATGATCTTGGTAAATCTACCACTCAAAAGTCAATAACGAAACTGTTTTGTGACCTTCTGGTCTTTTAAAAAAAAAAAAAAAACTGTAGTAATATATAAACATAAATGTATCCATTTAACTGTTTTTAAGTATACAGTTATGTGGTGTTGGCTGTACTCACAGTGCTGGGCAACCACTTCTATTTCCAGAACTTTCTCATTATCCCAACCAGACTCTGCACCCAGTAAACAATAACTCCCCAAACCTCCCTTTCTCCAGCCCTTGGAAACCACTGATCTGCTCTCTGTTTCTATGGATTTGCCTTTTCTGGATATTTCATATAAATTGAATCATACACTAAAAAAAAAAAAAAAACATCCTATATACCTAAGCTACTAAAACTTCTCAAATGTAAAATATATAGCTCCAACCACAGCATTATGCCCTTGGATTATCCTGTTAGGATGCAGCTAGGTGCTAAATGAGGACCACATCCATACATATCAAGACTTCTGTTATTCTCAAAAGCAGAGAAAGACACAAACAAAAAGACATTATTACACATAAATCAATAGACTGCTGAGACCAAATGCTTACAGGACCTGGAGCAGGGACTTTAGATGTTAGTTAACAAGTCCAGTCACCCCTAGTCTACTTAGTACTAGAGCTACTATCCAAATAAGGCAAGTAAATTCAAAAGCAGTTGTTTCCAACTCATCAAATAATCCAAAACACAATAAAGCAAAAGAGTGAATGAAAACCAACCTGAAAGGGCTGGAAGTATTTCAGGGAAGCCTGGAGACCTCAGGAGGGCAAAGTCAGAAGAGACTTCAGATGGGCACGCGGGTGGGCAGGGAGGCCAGGAGGCCCGCCTGGAGGAGGGCGGAGCCCAGGCGGGTGGGCAGGGAGGTGGGAGGCCCAGCCGGAGGAGGGCAGAGCCCACGCAGGCAGAGCCCCTCTGGGTAGCGGCCCCTACAGAGTCCTGGCCCTGTGATGACCAGCAGCGCAGGCCTTGGCGCTCCAGAAGCCACAGGGACTCAGGCTCCCTGCCAGGGCCACTGCCTGGGAGTCTAAGGATGAGAAAGGAAGGCGAGCGAGTGAGGCATACTGCCCACGTCTCTCTCCCGGCCTTGAACCAAGACCACCCACCTCTCAAACAAGCCACGTTCCACGTTCCATACGCGCACCTGCAGGTCAGGGTACCCCTCATCTCATCATAGCTTGCCTGACCCCTGGGGAGCCTGGATGGGTCTTCTCGAAGCCCCCAGGAGCTGACCCCTGCTCACAGAACAGGACGCAAGCCCCAGAGCCACACAGTCTGGCTCTCATAACCTGGGCGCCTTCTACTGACAGCATCGTCGTTTTCTGTAGGTCGTGGCAGTTTGTGAAGTGCTTCCTCGTACTCCATGCCACCCACAGAACTGCCCAGGGAGCAGTCAGTCATTTGAACTGAACTCGAGGAGGACTACGTGGTACGTAAGGCATCCAAATCACCCCTCACACCCAGGCTCCCCGGGCTGCAAGTCTGACATCCAGTTACCCTCTGCCCACCACGGCCCGGTGGCCTTTCTGACCTCGGTCCCCGCATCTGCAGCCCCCGGGAGCCATCTGCTATGCGACAGGTCCCCCTCACTGTCTCCAACACCTTTCTCCAGCTAGAACATGCTGCTCACCCCAAATGCCACAACCTCTCAGAAGTCTTTATGCTCAATCAATATCCTGTGATTTACCTGATGGAAAGGAATACGAAAAACAACATGCATTTATGCATATACACGGATAACTGAGGGCTTCCCTGGTGGATCAGATGGTAAAGAATCTACCTGCCACGCAGGAGACCCAGGTTCGATCCCTGGGTCAAGAAGATCCCCTGCAGAAGGAAACGACTACCCACTCTAGTATTTTTGCTTGGAGAATCCCATGAACAGAGGAGCCTTGTGTGTTACAGTCCATGGGGTCGCAAAGAGTTGGACATGCTGGAGCAACTCAGCAGGCATGCATGCGTGTATAACTGAACCACTTTGCTGTACACCAGAAATTAACACAACATTGTAAATCGACGACACTTCAATTTTTTAAAAAATTAAGTGCATCTTCTCCCACCACATATGTAAGATTTGAAACTTACTGCCATTATGAAGTATACGTAAGAACCATACAGATCAAAGGTCTAAGGACAATGTCACGCGCTTTCCCCATGCGTGGTTACCAGGCAACAACAGGAACTGCACAGGATGCTGCAAAAAGCTCAGAACAGAGCAACCAGCACAGCGAGAATGGTGATGAGCCAAACGGGCGTTAAGATTTGCAGGGACTGTCAAATGGCTTATTAGTATCTGAAGACCTGCCACATGGTGAAGGAAGCAGACTTGCTCAGTAAGGCCCAAGCAAAGAAAGAAAAACACCCCTCTATAACTGAACTGAAACGTGGCAGAGTCCTCTGGGGACCCAGTGAATTCCCTGCTCACACAGGCTAGATGACTGCTCCGTGTGGCTCCAGGATGGAATCAGATGGACTAGATGGGAAGCTGACCTACAAAGTACCTTTCTGACCCTGAGATTCTGCAAGTTCAACTTCCCTTGGGCATGTTCTTCCTTCCAGTCAAAACATACCAAGGTTCTTGGATAACAACTTGTGATCTGCTCTTTGGCTTATAATTAACTAGCCCTGGGGCTTCCTTGTGACTCAGCTGGTAAAGAATCCGCCTGCAATGCAGGAGACCTGGGTTCAATCCTTGGGTTGGGAAGATCTCCTGGAGAAGGGAAACGCTACCCACTCCAGTATTCTGGCCCGGAGAATTCCATGGACTGTATAGTCCATGGGGTCGCAAAGAGTCAGACACGACTGAGCGAAAAGTACAGCATCTGCAAGAAGCGGCAAAGCCATCAGCAGATTATCTGGGGTCAGAATTCAGCACCCCAAAATCAAGTCANGGCTACCCACTCCAGTATTCTGGCCCGGAGAATTCCATGGACTGTATAGTCCATGGGGTCGCAAAGAGTCAGACACGACTGAGCGAAAAGTACAGCATCTGCAAGAAGCGGCAAAGCCATCAGCAGATTATCTGGGGTCAGAATTCAGCACCCCAAAATCAAGTCATACCATGATGTCATGGAACTTCCCTGGTGGTCTAGTACTAAGAAACCGGCTTCCAGTGCAGGAGACACGGGTTCACTTCCTGGTTGGCAAACTAAGATCCCCCAAGCCGCGGGGCAGCTAAGCCCACGTGCTGCGACCGCTGAGCCCACGTGCTCTCGAGTCTGCTCTCCATGCACAGGAGAAGCCATGTGCCTCAACAAAGGCCCGGTGCTGCCAAAAAGAACGAACACGACGTCACATCCCCTGGTGACTGAGGAGGAAAATAGGCCTGATCAAGACGGATGTCAAAAACACAGCGTGACTTTTCACGGGAGTTGGAAGGAAGGAGATAAAGGAAGAGTCTGGCCAGACAGCATTAGCACCGGCTTCTGAGCAAGGATGCAGGCAGCAACACAGTCAACTCTCCTCGGAAGGACTATGTCCTCCCTTAGGAGCTACAAAGAACTTTAAAAAAATACGGAATCTTAATTGATTCCTATCCGTACTTTCCATGCTAATCGAAGGCTCTTGTTCTGTTTTTAAATCCAAAACTCAGACCTCACAAGTGAGAACAGTGGGGGCTTCCCAAGTGGCTCGGTTGTAAAGAACCGCATGCCAATGCAGGAGACACAGGAAACAAGGGTTCAATCCCTGGGTTGGGAAGATCTCCAGGAGAAGGAAATGCCAACCCACTCCAATATTCTTGCCTGAGAAATCCCATGGACAGAGGAGCCTGCTGGGCTATAGTCCATGGGGTCGCAAAGAGTCGGACGTGACTGAGCACGTGGGTACACACACACACACACACACACACACACACACACACAGACGAGAATGGCACTATGAGTGGGAATCGCTCCCGAGTCCAAACTCACACTGCTTACCACGCGACAGGCCAATGATTAAGACATGAGTTGTTGGGACAAACAACAGTGACTGCACTAGGAAAGCCAGGAGACAGAAGATGGTGGCCTCATGTCCCAAAGACCATCTCACCCGCGTCAGAAGTTAGGCTTCCTTTGTACTAAAAGGGGAGGCAGTCCAGTCAAGCATTTGCTGATTCCCATCAGCCTCCAGAGGGATTATGTTAACTTCTTCCTTCCTGCAGTCATTCACAGATGAGCTGGGAGCTGGTCAAGATCTTCCTGCCTGTGACCTGAACAAAGATATTTTAGCTTCACACTCACTACCGGGGAGTCAGGATTGCCAGAGATGGGCCATTATGCAGAATTTAAGCTTACAGGCAACATCCCTTTAGTGGGACACTTATAACAGAATGCACTGTCCTTCCCTATTACAGAATGCAGGTCCGGGTGAAGCACTGTGAGGCCGCAGACAGGAGCAGGCTGGCCACAGCCTTCAGGCTGCCATGACCTCCCCAAGGACCGAGGACACAGACAGTTCGGAGTCTGACCTTAAGCGATGCATCTGGGCGTCCAGTCTCTTTGTATGCCGGTGACGGCTGAGCTGGAAGGAGCTTTGGCGTACCTCTCGCCACCGCACCTGCTCAAGCCCTTTCTAGTGCTTGGGAGGCTCCCACCTAAACAGGGTTCAACCTTCCCCACTGCAGGGAACACCTTCACATCTCCCAAGAATACACGTGTGGATTTCACGTCTGCCAGGTCAAGAACAAGAAGAGGAGAGGGTGAATCCTTTGTGTGGCCATTCTTCCTGCCCACGAAAAAGCACACTGGGAGAGGCCCTAGGATGNATCACCCATTGGTTTAAACACTCAGGAAGCAAGTTTAAACCATTTTCCCTGGTCTCTCGCTGGCATCTGAGCCTTTGCGGCTCCTGCATCCTCCCGGCTCCTCTGCAATTTTCCTCTCTCAATTGCTATGTTCTTCTTGTCAAGGAGCCGTATTCCTTACCAGCCACCTGACACTGGAACAGTGGATGTGCTGTTCCCAACAAGACCCAGAAATATACAGCCAGGGGAAGAACAGAGAGAGTAAACAGTCTCTCAATGCATGACAAGTGTGGTGATTATAATTTCTTTCACAAGTTTTAGTTCAAAATAATTACTGACAAAAACCTAAATATGTTTGATGGGCTCCATTCAAAAAGGAAAAGAACAGAGTGCTCTCACAATATTAAAAAAAGAAGAGGGTTTTTTTTTTCGTAATGTTTTAAAAGCCTAGTATTAGAAAGCAAAGCGTTAACCTTGGAGTCTTTCCAAAGTCAGCTTGAAGGGGACCACTGCAGTTACTGAAAAAGTTCCCCTTCATCACTATATTTAAGTGCAGGGGTCCAGGATCCGCCTGCCAACTCCAGGGACAGGGGTTTGATGCCTGCTCCAGGAAGAGTCCACACACTGCGGAGCTTTCATGCTTGCATGCAGCAACTACGGATGCCCTCGTGCCCAGAGCCCGGGCTACGTGAGACACCAGCGCAACGAGAAGCCTCGGCGCTGTCACTAGAGAAAGCCCTTGTGCAGCAGTGCAGGCCCAGCACAGCCAAAAATACGCTAACTGTAACAACTTGGAAAAGACCAGAGAGCAGTATAAAGAGGAAAAAGCAAGTGGTGACTTTTCAGATGGTCCTCGGGACCATCCAATAGTCCCAGAGTAACTGAGGATGCAAAATGGACAGGCACGACCACAGAAATCGCGTGCCCCTCAGGGGGTTTTGTCCCTAAGCAGGTGTGTCCCTAAACAGAGCATCTGGAACTCACCAAGGGATGTGGGAACACCTCTTAGGGTCCCCTGGACCAGTGAAGAGAAAACAGGGAGAATGGAAACTGGTGGAACAATCAAGGTCAGCACAAGGTCAGGGTGCCAGGGGCTCCCCTGAGCTTTTCAGCCCAGGAGGACCAGTACTGAGGGCTCAGGATACTCTGAGGACCTCAAAAATATTTTCATTTAAGATCAAAAGAAAAAAAAATGGATACAAGCATAACATAAGCCTGGATTATATTTGTCCATCACGGTCACAAAGGAAGGGGCCCATGAAGGAAAAGTGCCTACAGGGCCCAGGTCAGTCACACCCAGCCCCATGCACAGAGGAAAGCATGCCGGAGACGCTGTTTACCCAGGGCCCCGGGAGACCCCTGGGGACCCGGGGCAGGGGTTGGGGAAGCGTGGGGCGTGGTGCAGGATTCAAATGGTGCAAAGCAAGGGCACAAATGACCTTCTGCCCTGAGGGCTCAACTCTGCAGATTACAACAGGCACAGGGGAAAAGGAAAAAAATCATTTTTGCTTTCAGTTGTTGAAAGAGAGCTTGGTGCCAGGGACAGAGGTTTAAGTGCTCTCTGAACAGCAGAGAGGAAACAAGCTCTGGCACCTGGGAAAAAAGCGAAGAAGGCAACCGGCCCTGAGGGAGCCACTCTGCGTGGCTGCCGCAGCGGCATACAGACGTGCAGTCCACGTGTGCCCGCGATGCCAGTGCTGAGGCTGGGTGTGCCACCTCAGGTCACATTACTTCACCCGGTAACTTTCTGTTTCATTGAACTGTGATTTGTACACTCCAATATCTTGCCTTTTTCCTGTAATATTACATCCTGAATCATTTCCCGTGTCCCTAAACAGAGCATCTAGACCTCACCGAGGGATGTGGGAACACCTCTTAGGGTGCCCTGGACCAACGGAGGGACGGGATGAAGAGAAAACGGGGGGAGTGGAAACTGGTGGAACGATCAACCTGCAGGAGTGACCGGGGGCACGAGACAGGTGTCCGGCCGTGCGGCACTGCTGCGGGTGTGTTTCAGACACTGATGCTAATCCCAGGGAGCCGACAGTGTGCACAGCTCCACTCCAGATGCCTGCGTGGAGTGCCCTTATTTGTAACAGGACTAGGACCGAGAGGTTTCCATTTCACACCAAGGATGGTATATGGGATGCAAGTTCACGGGGGCTGAGTAACCTGCTGAAGGTCAGAAGTCTTAAATTCAGCTCCTGGCTCCCACTTCCTCTCCACTTGATGACACATTTTTCTTTCATTTTTGGGGCCCCAGAAACTAGCCAGTAAGTTTTTAAGAAAATCCAGTGGAAAAAAGATCTTTTGAAAGGCAGCCACAGTAGAGCTAATGTGCTAATCTAATGAGATTAAATTTAGCCCCAAGAAATGTGAAGTCTTGCATTTGATTCTAAAAATAACTAAAATTCTGCACATAATAACGGAGATGTGGCCTGAATGAAGCAACATGCGTGAGCAAGACTTGCGGATGGAGTTAACCAAGCATTTTATGCCCCAAACTATACACGTTAACCAAGCCCTAAACACAATACAGAAGAAAGCAATGGCAACCCACTGCAGTACTCTTGCCTGGGAAATCCCATGGACAGAGGAGCCTGGTAGGCTGTAGTCCATGGGGTCACGAAGAGACAGACACCTACTGATCGACTTCACTTTCACTTTTCACTTTCATGCATTAGAGAAGGAAAGGGCAACCCACTCCAGTGTTCTTGCCTGGAGAATCCCAGGGACGGCGGAGCCTGGTGGGCTGCCATCTGTGGGGTCGCACAGAGTTGGACACGACTGAAGTGACTTAGGAGCAGCAACAGCAGCAGCAGCAAGCACAATAGGAATCCAATAGTTGCACATGCATTCTATGCTCTCAGACTGTGTCTGTGAGCGTGTTCTGCCCATAACGAGGGGAGGAGCCCTTCTCTGCCCTGGCTGATAAATCTCACTTCAGACATAGCATTTTTTAAAAGAGCTCTGGTGAAATGTAACACCTCCTACAGAAGCACGACAGGGAAAATCGAGGAACGAGAAAGTTTTCATTGGAGCCCAGATTCTACAGAAGCGGGAGGGGACATGCAAGCTGGAGAGATGCTGGTGGGCTGCCCTAGCCTCGGGGGCCAAGGCCCCGCCACCCGCATCCCTTTCATCTGGCATTTATATTGCTCTGGTCAGGAGTGGAGCTTCCAGACTCCTCTACAGATGTCTAAGCAGATAGGGAACCTCCTCAACCCAAGACTCATTTAGGGTCCCGATAACAGCAATTTAGACCTTTCCCTGGGACTTACTGCACATTCACTCAGGAGCACGTAGGCGCTTCTGTGAAGCTGAGGGGACACGATATCTTGGAGTACTTTCCTAATCCCAGCAAGGCTAACCAGATAAATGCAAACAGCAACCAAGAGGTATGCTGAGATGCAAACCCGGTGGACACCCCCGCAAGCTGCCTGTTTCTCCACAACGCCCTTCCATTTGTCACTGAGTCACTCTGTCACCTAACTCCCCTTGCTGGTAAGACTCTCCGGTGACCATCAGACCCTGAACTACCCCTGGCTCTTGCACGGCCTCAGCAATCATTTCTTCTGGCCCTACAGAGCGGTTACACGGGCGCTGAGCACCTCCAGACACTCAGGCCACAGCGGGACCCACCATGTGCACGCTGAGCAGCGAGCTCCTGCCCTGGGTGACTCAGACCCTAAAAGATAAGCGCACTTCCGCAATGAGATTAAGCAAGGATTTGAGTACCCATTTCCTAGAAGTGAAAGGAAGGAGATTTGACAAATCACTTCAGTGACCGTGACATCTATTCCAGGGAAGATTCCAGGCATATTGTTGAAAATCAAGAAAAGTAAACTCAATTGAGAAAGCATTTTTGACTTGATTCTCCCCTCCTCGGTCTTTCTCCACACTCGTAACATCATACGTAAACAGACAAACGCACAGCCACACACGGAATTTCTCATTATTTTGTAAAAAAGAGATACTGGACAATCTTCTCTGCATCTTTCTTTTCTTAGATAAAAATACATCAAGAAAGTTCCTCCAGACTACTTAATAAAGCACCGCCTCCTCTCCGTAAGTGTATTGCAATCTATTCAATCACTTTCCTGACAAGCCTTCACTGTATTTCCTTTTCTTTTTTTTTTTTCTTTTTTCTGTTCCTTTTCTTCTCCCTCCTTTTGGCCACTGCAAAAATGCATTAACAAAATTCTGCAATCTCTATCTTGACAGACTGGTATTTCTATTTTTAAAACTGAATGCCAGAGCTGGAATTGCTGGGCTTGGCTTCCAGTTCTCACAGAGGGTACAGAACGGCTTCCAGAAAGGCCCTGTCACTCATATGTCCACCCCTGCCCTGCCTCCCAAAGGAAGGTTGCTTAAAAGGTAATCGGCATTCATGTCTGCATGTGCACAGACTACCTCGGCTGCTGCTGCTGCTGCTGCTGCTAAGCCGCTTCAGTCGTGTCCGACTCTGTGCGACCCCATGGTCTGCAGCCCACCAGGCTCCTCCGTCCATTGGATTCTCCAGGCAAGAGTACTGGAGTGGGGTGCCGTTGCCTTCTCCGCCATCTTTGCCACTTAGGCTTATATATGAGATGCTGAGACTATCTCTGGAAAGACACAAAGTGATAAAACAGTGGCCTTCTCTGCTGAACGGAAGTGCAGGCCGAGAACCTGGGAAAGGCATGCTGCTGCTTTTCTCTGTATACACGTTTCTGGTGCTGTCTCAATGTTTTATCACATCCATACATTGCTTATTCAAAATATAAAATGCTCTCTAAGATATTTCTAGACATTTCAAAAAAAAAAAAATCCCAGTCCTGACCACAGACCACTGGCTGCATCCCATTCAATGGTGTGAACTTAAGATGCATGGAATTTCATTTCAACTTCATCTTTTCTTGGTTGCACTGGGGTTCAGCAGAGAAAGCCACTCCTGTTGCAGAGTGTGGGCTCCGGAGCACATGGGCTCAGGAGTTGCAGCTTGCAGGCTTAGTTGTCTCACTGCATGTGAGATCCTAGTTCTCTGACCAAGGATCGAACTCATGTCCTCTGCATTGCAAGACAGATGCTTAACCTGGGCCATAAAGGAAGTCCCTCAACTTAACCCTTTTGGAGTACCTCCATTATGCTAGATCCTTGCGATACAAAAACTGAAGGCAGCCCCTCCCTTCCAGGAGCTCTGAGTCCAGGAGAAAGGCAGGCATTTACAATGCAGGGCAGGGCACGCAAAACCAGATGCTGGAGGGTGACGGAGGACCCCAGAATTCCTGGGGTGGAATTCTGCACAATAACTACCTCTCATTGGAGTCAGGGACTCGAATCTTTTGAACCTTAGATGTAATTACAGGGGACTGTCTTCTGCCTTGTTAAACATTTTTTAATTTATCAAGGTTCCTGAAACGGGCATTAGTGTCATATTTGTAATCAGAGAGGCAGGAAAAAAAAAAAAAAAAACCTACCCCCCAAAATCAATGTCCAGAATCAAAAATATCATCCTAACTGGATTTTTTTTAGCTTAACAATGGAAGCACTAATTAAAGTTCTGGCTATCTTCTCTATCTTCATCTATTGCCACAAGATTAATGTGACAAAATGTTTGTAGAGGGGAAAAGCGCTGGGTTTTTAGGGAGCTCTCACACGGTTTCAGCTGGCCTGACACTCAGGAGAGCATTCCCAAGATGCACAGATCAGAAAGGACAGGAAGGGCGGACATGTGTCCATCAGCCTCCCCTGACTTTCCACAAGATAGTTCACAAAGAACCCCGGAAAATTGTTAACAGCTTGAATAAGGAACTTTACCATATCGTTTAAATATTCCATTGAAATAAAGCCATATTCAAAGGCACTAACTGTAAATTATACTCTGCTTTGATTTAAGCACAAGCTGGAGTCAAGATTGTCGGGAGAAATATCAATAACCTCAGATATGCAGACGACACCACCCTTATGGCAGAAAGTGAGGAGGAGCTAAAAAGCCTCTTGATGAAAGTGAAGGAGGAGAGCGAAAAAGCTGGCTTAAAGCTCAACATTCAGAAAACGAAGATCATGGCATCTGGTCCCATCACTTCATGGGAAATAGGTGGGGAAACAGTGGAAACAGCATCAGACTTATTTTTGGGGGGGGCTCCAAAATCACTGCAGATGATGATTGCAGCCATGAAATTAAAAGATGCTTACTCCTTGGAAGAAAAGTTATGACCAACCTAGACAGCATATTCAAAAGCAGAGATAGTACTTTGCCAACAAAGGTCCGTCTAGTCAAGGCTATGGTTTTTCCAGTGGTCGTGTATGGATGTGAGCGTTGGACTGTGAAGAAAGCTGAGCGCTGAAGAACTGATGCGTTTGAACTGTGGTGTTGGAGAAGACTCTTGAGAATCCCCTGGACTGCAGGGAGATCCAACCAGTCCATTCTTAAGGAGAACAGTCCTGGGTATTCTTTGGAAGGAATGATGCTAAAGCTGAAACTCCAGTACTTTGGCCACCTCATAAGAAGAGTTGACTCACTGGAAAAGACTCTGATATTGGGAGGGATTGGGAGCAGGAGGAGAAGGGGACCACAGAGGATGAGATGGCTGGATGGCATCACCAACTCGATGGATGTGAGTTTGGGGGAACTCCGGGAGTTGGTGATGGACAGGGAGGCCTGGCGTGCTGCAATTCACGGGGTCGCAAATAGTCGGACGACTGAGTGACTGAACTGAACTGAACTGATTTTTCGTAACTCAAAATGAACACAAAAAGGTTTCTGATTGATTTCTATAGGCGCTGGGCACTTAGAATTTCCATCTCTGTGATTTCTCTCCCCCAACGTGTTTCTTTTGCTTAAGATTCAAGAGCCTGTTGAGAGAGACAAGAAGGGGTTCGAGTCCTAAAACACAGCCAGATACTATGTCAGGCAGTGAACACAGAAGAATTACTGCATAACAAATAAAGAACACAGACCCAACATCTATTTTGCAATCCAAGCCTAAATTATCCCAAATATAATTACCAACTCAAGAATGAGGAAATACACCAAACGAAGGAAAAAAAAGTGCCCTTTGATACTGTGTTCACCGTAATTTACATTCTCAAAATATCTAATGAACAACCCAGCATCAAAGGCATTGAAGATTAAAGCCTCTTTTACTTAAAAACTGCTTCTGAGACTGGAATTACACCAGACACACCTTCACGCATTTGCCAAAAGAGCTCACGTTATGAAAACCACACTTTCAATTAGAATTTTAAATGATCAGCGCGAGAAGGATGCAGAGTTATTGAAAAGTCACAAAGGGGAGATGGAGACTCAACCGTGGCAACACACCTGGGCCCTCAGGAAACCTGCTTCTATCCTGAATACGGGAAGGCTTTTGTTTTGACAGCACCCTGGGCCAAAACCAAGGCATTCTTTTTCAGGGCTAGCATTAAAAACCAATAAAAACAAAACATTTTGTAAAAGCCAGCTTGCCTGTCCTCCAGGAAGATTCAAGGTCACAGTGGCTGAGATGAAGTCTCGTGGAGACCCGTGCGCGAAGCCTGCTTCACGTGTCCGTGGGTGCGGAGGAAGAACAGAGCCTGGGTCTGTCCCTGAGCCCCTGCAGACCCAGCAGGCAGAGGTTAGCCCTCGAAGGCTGCAGAGCCCCCCGGCAGGCCAGGGCCTTGGACAACTGTCACCTCATTCCAGTGACCTGGGAGAAGAGGCTGGGCTTAAGCCAGGCCTCAGATACAGCTCCTCGGTACCAGCTCAGCAGTGCACACATGTGTGTGCGTGCATGTACGTGTGCATACACGTGTGTGCGTTGTGTACACATGTGTATATACGTGTAAGGATGCAGGAGGAAAGGCCCTACAGGAGAGCAAAACAGGAAGTGAGAGAAAGGCAACAGCCAGGGGCAGACACAGACCTACAGGCTGAGCCCCAAACACCAGGGTCAACAGGATGAGGGTCCCACATCCAGGGTCCCCACAGAGGAAGGGGCCCCAGGACAGAGGAGAGCCCCAAGGGTCAGCCATCCGCTCTCTCTGACAAGAAGTTCAGAGTACAGACAGAGACTCTGGGTTTGCAACCCCAGGTGATGAGCACCAAAGCACACGCCAGACTGAGCCGGGCGCCCTGCGGACGGGACTGTGCTCCTCACCCACGCCCTCCCGACGGCGGCGCCAACGTCCCTTTAAAGGACCAGAGAGGCGTGGCTGGGAGATGTGAGGTCACTCGGCGAGACCATGGGACCGGGAGAGGAGACAGGGCAGGAACCCGTCGCTCCCACCCCGGAGCCCACAGCGCCCGCGGTCCTCAGGGCAGGGCCGCTGCCGGACCCCAGCACCGGTCACCTGGGCGCCCACCGCGCCCTGCTCCACGCCACACATCAGTATCCCGAGAGACACAGCTTCAGAATCCACAGTGTTCAGAGAACTCTGTGGATGCTTCTGGTAAAGAAGCAGGTCCGTACCCGGGTGGAGTCTGCCCAGGACAGGCCAGAGGAGGCAGCCCAGCCCCCAGCAGGTCCTGGAGGGGTGCAGCCGAGGGCCTGCTTCGTATGCGTGTGCTGGTCAGCAACCCACCGTGCCAGCCACGTGCATGGCATTCCTTAGAGATCCCCAGGGAGCCCAGGCCTCGGGGGCTCCCAACCTAGCCCCTCTAGAGCCCGAAGCGCCCATGAAGACAGGTCTCAGAGTCCACCGACCACAGTACCATAAAGGCCAAGAGAAATCGGACCTTTCTCTCCAAAAGGCGAATTCAAGGTCTAAGCAAAACGTCTCTGGAAGTGAGAAAACCTAATGGTTAGTTACTTCGCAAATACAGTGTGTCTAGACTCCAAGTCTTCACAGCCAGACTGAAAACGGAGGGCGGAAGTGGCACAGACCCCAGGCAGGCAGCGAGGGTCCGATGTCCTGGTGCCTCCCCGGGGGGCTGCCTGGGGAGCGCCTCGGGAACACCCCACGTCAGCGGACCTGGGTCAGAGCTGCAGGGCTTTCCCACATGCCTTACACTGCAGACTTGCTTCCCTGCTGCTACTGCTAAGTCGCTTCAGTCATGTCCAACTCTGTGCGACCCCATAGGTGGCAGCCCATCAGGCTCCACCGTCCCTGGGATTCTCCAGGCAAGAACACTGGAGTGGGTTGCCATTTCCTTCTCACAAAACCTAGCCAGGCCTAGTTTCGTGGCCCCAGCCCTTGCCCTTGGCNAAGTCGCTTCAGTCATGTCCAACTCTGTGCGACCCCATAGGTGGCAGCCCATCAGGCTCCACCGTCCCTGGGATTCTCCAGGCAAGAACACTGGAGTGGGTTGCCATTTCCTTCTCACAAAACCTAGCCAGGCCTAGTTTCGTGGCCCCAGCCCTTGCCCTTGGCAATGGTTCACACCCTGAAGAGTGGCCTACCCCAAATGTCAACTGTCCCTCCAAAGGGACAAGGACCTCTCAGCTGAAGGGTGGTCAAAGCTATGAGAGGGTGGCTGAGGGCAGACAGCGTTTCTGAAATTTGAGCAAAACCCCCAAGGTTCAAGCTCCCCACCAATCTGAAGGGGAAACGCTGCCTGTGGTTGTACATGTGCCTACATTACAGCTTATTCACAGAGTCTGAAAACTTAGAGAAGGGAATATAAAAGTTTACTGAGTTCAGTTCAGTTCAGTCGCTCAGTCGTGTCCGACTCTTTGCGACCCCATGAATGGCAGCACGCCAGGCCTCCCTGTCCATCACCAACTCCCGGAGTTCACTCAGACTCACGTCCATCGAGTCCGTGATGCCATCCAGCCATCTCATCCTCGGTCGTCCCCTTCTCCTCCTGCCCCCAATCCCTCCCAGAATCAGAGTCTTTTC
>SJYX01022564.1:7820-24350 GCA_006410675.1 Oreotragus oreotragus | reverse complement strand
CCCTTAAATCTATTTCTCACTTCCACTGTATAATCATAAGGGATTTGATTTAGGTCATACCTGAATGGTCTAGCGGTTTTCCCTACTTTCTTCAATTTAAGTCTGAATTTGGAAATAAGGAGTTCATGATCTGAGCCACAGTCAGCTCCTGGTCTTGTTTTTGTTGACTGTATAGAGCTTCTCCATCTTTGGCTGCAAAGAATATAATCAATCTGATTTTGGTGTTGACCATCTGGTGATGTCCATGTGTAGAGTCTTCTCTTGTGTTGTTGGAAGAGGGTGTTTGCTATGACCAGTGCATTTTCTTGGCAAAACTCTATTAGTCTTTGCCCTGCTTCATTCCGCATTCCAAGGCCAAATTTGCCTGTTACTCCAGGTGTTTCTTGACTTCCTCAACACGCAAAAACATTGGTCTACACTTAGCCTGAACGAATTAACTTGAGGCAAACTCTGAGAAAAAATGAACTGGGAAGCAGGGAAATACAGGAAAAAAAAGAGATGGGGGAAACGCAGTCAGGAAAGAAAAGGCTGTGAAGAACCAAAGAGGAAGGACAAGTCAAGAAAGGACCTGGGAACAAGAGAAAAAGAGAGAGGGCTGGCGAAGAGGGCCGCTCTGCCCAGAGCAAAGGAGCGGAGCTGCTGCACACCGTTATCAGGATCCCGGTTCACCGGGACAAAGGCTTCAGATTACTATCGCCCCTGTTAGCTCCTCCTGAGAAACTAATTAGCTAGTTAGGTCTTTATCTTTAGAGCCTCCATCCAAAGGAGACGTCCAGGAAGGCGAGATGCCACCCAGACAGTGGGATCCAGCTCCCGGTCAGTCCCTTTGCAGAGTCCTAGGAACGTCAGCGGGGAAGGCAATGGCACCCCACCCCAGTACTCTTGCCTGGAAAATCCAATGGACGGAGTAGCCTGGTGGGCTGCAGTCCATGGGGTCGCTAACAGTCGGACAGACTGAGTGACTTCACTTTCACTTTTCTCTTTCATGCATTGGAGAAGGAAATGGCAACCCACTCCAGTATTCTTGCCTGGAGAATCCCAGGGATGGGGGAGCCTGGTGGGCTGCCGTCTATGGGGTCACACAGAGTCAGACACGACTGAAGTGACTTAGCAGCAGCAGCAGCAGGAACGTCAGAGCCCACAGGAGCCCAGCCAAACCCACCCTGCGCCCCGACCCACAGTGTGGCTTCTAAATGGTTGAGTAAGATTTCAGAACTCAAAAGTCAGGAGACTTCACATGGAAACTCTTGTTTCCTAGCAAAAGAATTAAAAAAAAAAAAAAAAAAAAAAGCACTCAGTGAGGCAGTAGCAGGAGGCTCCTTCCCCTGGGGCGCAGGGGCACATCCCTCCTGCCCACACACCTGTCTCTGGCTGGACCCCCCCACTCCGCAGGAACAGAAGGCCGGTGATCGCCACGCCCTGGGCGTCCCTGTTGCCTCCCGGTCACACCCTGGGATGCTGACCCTGCTCAGAGCTACTTCCTGTCACTCCCCTGACTCCACTGTTCCAGACCTGCCACAACCTCTCCCATGGTCTCCACCCACTGCTTCTCCAGGACTTTTTCCCCTGCCCAGGAACCCTCTCCTCTGTCTGCAGAAACAGCAATGCAAACCTCGGAGGTGGGAGACTTCAGAGGCCTCAAGCTAATGCGTACCAAGTCGCTTCAGTCGTGTCCGACTCTTGCGATCCCGTGGACTGCAGCCCACCAGGCTCCTCTGTCCCTGGGATTCTCCCGGCAAGAACACTGCAGTGGGCTGCCACGCCTCCTCTAGAGGATCTTCCCCACCCGTGTCTCCACCTGCACTGGCAGACCGGGTCCTTACCACTAGTACCACCTGGGAAGCCCAAAATTTTGAGTGGTGTGAATGCTACAGTTCTCTGTCCATGGGATTCCTCAGGCAAGAATCCTGCAGTGGGTTGCCGGGCCCTCCTCCAGGGGATCTTCCCGACCCAGGCATCGAACCCATCAGGCGCCTCGCCCCTTCTCATCCTGAGGCCTCCCCTGCGGGTGGACTGGGCACCCTGCCCTATCCCAGGTCCACAGAGCTGAGCCTTCCAACAAAATGAGGCAGGAAGGCCAGCAGCACCCCCAGGAACCCACGCCCCCGCCCCCATAGAATGCCCAGAGCCCCCCACAACCTCCTCTCCGCCTGCCCCACCCCACCCTCCACTGAGAGAACTGAAGCCTCCAGGCCTGATCTCTTATTAACCTCATGCACCCTCCTCCTCATTCTTCAAATTTTGAAGGCAGGACCCAGGAACTCAAGCTGAAAACTCAGTGGTGATCCTTGACCCCTGTCCCCAGAGACCCTCCAGGCCAGTCAGTCACCAAACTCTGACTCTGTCTGCCTCTGAAATATGCCCCCCGTCACCTGTCCCACTCCCCGCAAAGTCCGTGCTCAAGCTACCCCCAGGATGAGCTGTCTCCACAGGAGTCTGATCAGCCCCTGCCCCATGGCCCCCTCCGCCCAGGCTTACTGCAACTCCACCGATGACAAGCCTCCACTGACAAGATAGAGCCCAACCTCCCGCAGCTGGCTCCCTCCGCCGCCCACAGTGGGCTCCTGCATCCTGACCCCTCTCCTGAAACACATGGCTGGGCTGTGCCCTCGCGCTCCACCCCCAGGAAGCCTGGGCCACCAGCTCCGCGGCCTTGGAGGCATCATCGGTGCGGGTGTCGGATGCCGCCGCTCACTTCTGCTTGCCTGGTGCCTGATTCATAAACGCGGTGGGTTTTCAACGCCCCGGAGCCTCGTGTTGATCTCCAGGCCCCTGGCCTGGCTCTGACACTCGAGCACGTGGCAGAAAAGCAGGGCCTCTGAAGCGCCTGCACTTCCCACCAGGTTGTTTGCCCCGCAGGCAGCCTCAGCCAAGGGCTCAGTCTCCTGTTCCCATCTGTAAAATGGGGCTTTTAAAAGCCCTCCCACCTAAGGCTGACCTGAGGACCAAGCACATCCCAGGTACGTGCCTAGCTGTGCATCTGAAACATGCGATCAGCAAAGGCGGTCAGAACAGGATTGCTCTGGGCATCTGCAAAACTGCCGCTGAGGCTTCCTTCACTCCTTCCAAGGTGAGGGCAGGCGGTCCAGTGTGTGGGCAGACCTCCCCCCGACAACCGGGTTACCTCTCTCCTCATCCACGCCTCTGCGAGGAGACGGGCCTGAGCAGGCCCATGCTGGGTCCTCTTTGGACCAGCACGGTGCGCTGACTCAGCCCCAGCCTCCTGTCCGGGGGCAGCACACCCGGCCTGCCGGCGGCCCGCACTCCCTACAGGGTCTGCAGGCACAGGCTGAACTGGGCTGAGGCTGGACGGAGCACCGCTGGTCCCCTAGAGCAACTCACACACTGGGACATCAAAGGAAACGTCCAAGGATTTATATATTTCAGCTACCCCAAAATGCAACAGATGTTTTCTGAACATTTCCTGTGAATAAGACACTGAGTTCCCCAGTGCCTGAGACAGAGATACATAAAACAGGTCCCTGATGGCAAACCAAGGGAAACAAACAGATGCATGGCCAAGAAACAGCAGGAGAGAGGTGGGTGGAGCAGTGCTGGGGTTGGGGAGGCTGGGCAGCGGGGCGGCAGGAGACATGGGTGTTGCTGCAGAGTCCTGGAGGGCTTCTCAGAGGAGGCAGCATCTGTCCTGGAGAAGAGGTCTCTGAGCCAAGTGCACAGCACCCACAGAGGCATGGAGGTCTGGACGACGCGAGACCACTAAGTCAGAGCAAGTTAGCAATGAAAGACCACAATCAGAAACAACTAGAAAGTATCCAGCGCATCTGAACTCAACAACTTAGAAAATCAGTCTACTTTGCAATTAAATCTTTATAACATCCTACTGACTTGTATTTTTCCTCTCTCCCAAATCTCTCACACACAGTGTGAAGAAAACCTAGGGAAGACATTGACATGTCCAAGCTTTCCTTTTTTTAAAAAACAGAAATCATTTCCGCCAGAAACGTTTTCTGAGCGGACAGTCTCTGTGCTTCCGGCAGAAGGCACAGATTAGGGGCCTCCCCGGTGGCCCAGCGGCTAAGACTCTGAGCTCCCAACGCAGGGACCCCTGGTCGGGGAACGAGATCCCACATGCCTCAACTAAGACCCGCAGCAGCAAATAAATAAAAATAAAAAAAAAAAAAAAAGACAGAGGGTTAGAACAGAGACAGGTCACCAGAGGATCACACCTGCCAGCGCCAACAGGCGGGCGCCGTCTCTGCCCTGCTCCTGGCGGAGCACAGCACCCACGCCCACCGCACCCAGTGCTCTGCTCCTCGCCTGCCCTGCCGCCCTTAGAGCCCAGGGCCCGCCCGTGACTGTGAGCACGCCTGTCCCCGGGGCCCACCCTCCGAGGAGCCGCCCTGCTGGACCAACCCTGCCACCGCCTCCCTCCCGGCCTCCTGACACAGGAGGCCCAAGGGCCCCTATCATGCAAGGCACTTAGGCTGAGACGCTTGTTCCTTGCAGTTGAGTATTCCAAAGGCACTCCTGCTTCTGAGGGGCTGAAAGCCGCTATGCAAGGCAGGACCATCGAGCTGAAACCACAGATGTGACCTGCCTCACCTCCTGGGCCAGACTCGCGTTAGCCCTAAGCCCGAAAATCAAAATCACACATTCTAGAATACAGAAATTTTGTGAAGACCACGTGAACAACGCCTCACAAGCGATTACCCTCTGCTCTATCTGCCTCACAAAGGCATCTTGAAGGTAAGCTGTAAAGGGGGGTGGGCAGGGGTGGGGTGGGGCTGAAGACTCGGGGGTGGGGCCCTTTCTCTCACCCTCTGTGTAACTTGCACAAATCACTGTTAACAGAGAGGACATGACACCTTCCTCTCCTATCTCCTGCCATTTGAGAATGAAGATGTCAAAAATCGAGGTAGGTGAGTCACGGTTACAGGCTACTGGGTGCGCGCATCTCCCATCAGACACACAGTTTCCACCAACCTGATCGTACTGGCATCCACGGGCAGCAGCAATGCGCCGTGTAAAGCTCGTCAGAACCTCTCCGCGATTCTGACCTTCCAGTCAAGACTCGTAACTGCCTCATACGCTAATCGCTTGACATCACACTTTCAGAACAGAAATCGAGAGTATAATAACTGAGTAATCAGGACCAGAATTATAACGGGCACACTCCTGGAATAAAACAGGGCTCATTTTCTCTCCTGAAGGTAAAAAATGCAGCCCCGCAAAATGGGCCCCACTAATCTTCTTTGAAAGATTATGCGTGAATAAGCACATTAATATTTGGTGACCTAATTCTTAAAACGGTATTTCAGCTCAGCGCTCTTTTTCTAAACAACTGCAAAAAGAACCCAGAGCAGACATAACTCGTGGCTCATCAGGGGGGCTTTTGGCACCCACGATGTGGTCTCTGCGTGTGTGACCCTGAGGAAGGTTGGTCCAGGGGTTAGGGATACCGGCTAGACCGTCTCGGTCTGACCCCCGAGCTCTACTGTCTACTAGCTGTGTGACTTTAGCAAGGTAAGTCATCTATCTGTGCCCCGGGTGTCCTAGGGAGTATAATAAAGCTATTTACATAAAAGAGCTTCCCAGATGGGGCCAGTAATAAAGCTATTTACATAAAAGAGCTTCCCAGATGGGGCCAGTGGCAAAGAATCTCCCTGCCAATGTAGGAGATGCGGGACACACACATGTGTTCGATCCTGGGTTGGGAAGATCCCCTGGAGGAGGAAATGGCAACCCACTCCAGTATTCTTGCCTTGATAATCCCATGGACAGAGGAGCCTGGCGGGCTGCAGTCCATGGGGTAGCAATCATGGGAACTGTTTAGGCAAAATGCAGTCCAGGGCCCACTGCTCAAAAAATGTCTGCTGTCTTTATTATAATCACTGGTGTTCAGGCTTCCGGTAAACACTTTGCCACACCCTAACTCAAGGATTTACCAGTTCCTACTCTGGTGTTCATGCCTGGAAAATCCCATGGACCGAGGAGCCTGGTAGGCTACAGTCCATGGGGTCACAAAGAGTCGGACACGACTGAGTGATTTCACTTTCATGCCACTATACGCCCTTTCCGGTCCTCCCAAACCAGGGAAGGCTCTGCCAGTCCCCCAGCTGATAAAACCAAAACCTGCATTCACACTTCAGCGGTCCTGTTGACTTTACCCCCAATGTAAATCTCATCACTCACTGCCACCACCCTGCTCCAAGCCCCCATTGGTTCTCCAGGTCTCTGCTTCTGTGAACCTTCCTCCTTCGAGATTAAACTCTTACCAGCCGGCAGAGTAAACTTTGTAAAACACAAACCAGAACTCTATGGGCTTACATCTGCCATACTTTCAGTTTGTGGGAAAAAAAAAAAAAAAGTCCGAAATCACCAGGGTGTCTGAGACCCAACACACACTAAGCCCACCAGCAACTTCACCTTTATTTCCCCCACCCACCTCCCGACACACTAGCTACTCTGACCTTCCTTCCGCCCACAAACACCACGAACTCATCCAGAACCTTTGCAAGGATCCCCTCACTGCGCACACAGCTGCCTCACCATTCCAGGGAAAGATCAGCTCCTGGGAAAGGCCTTCTCGGAATAAACAGAAACCTATCCACCACACTTGATGGCATTTCCCCGTTTAGTTTGCTTTATAGCTCTGATCACTATCTGAAATTCTTATCTGCTCTTCCATTTACTGGCGGACTCCCTTACCTGGAATGGAAGCTCTGTTAGGACAAGGCAAGACACCCACCTTGCTGGGCAGAACGAAGCCTGGAACACAGCCAGCACTCAATAAAGATACTGAGGCCACAGCGGACTGGGAGGAAGGGTCTGCCGGGGCCCAGTAGATAAGCTGCCCCCAAAGCCCACTCCCGAACCACACTGCCTGGGAAGCCTGACACCAGCATCTAGTCAGGAGAGCGACCGACAGCGGAAGGCTGCAACTTCTGATCCTAAAACACTCCTCGAAAAGCCACTTCAGTCTGATATTAACCCACAGACCTTCCTTAACAGTCCCCAATGTGAGTTTCCCAAAGTACAATCTCTTGGGTGGATGCTCAAACCCACCCGGAGTGAAGCTGCAAGCAACCTCCTCAGAACCTCTCGAGATCATTTCAAAAGGAGACAAACTGCCTCAGCTCATTGGCCTATCTTAGGTCACTTCTAAAAGCTGGGAGAATGCAACTGACACAGGGAAAAAATTTGGTGTTCAAAGGTTGCTGGAGGGTGTGTGTGTGTATGTGTTTCAACCAAAGAAAATCTGCTGATCTTTTTCCCTTAATTGGTTCTGGGAATCAACAACTGACCACAGGAGGGTAAGCGTTTGGAACAGCTTCTCCTTATTATCGAATCCTTGATTATAATGATTAAGCCTCGACTTGTGGTTCTACTAAACCTCACTGAGCAACCTCACAGGTCACGTGCGCAACCGGGGCCCACTCCCCTCAGGTTAAGGCTGCGGCATGGAGTCATAAAACGCCATAAAACTAGCATCCAGGGAGGTCAGAGCGCAGAGACCTTCAACATCACTGATAGCACCCCTTCATGACTCAGACAGGGAAACTGAGATTATGCACACTGCCCGAGGTCAGTGCTAGGGTCCGTGAGAGCGATCACCCGAGTCCAGGGCTGTGTCATTGTGAGACCAGGGCCACCACCCAGACACCACCCATACAGGCAAGGCTGTGAGAACGCCCAGCTCTTCGTGAAGTAACCATCAGTAAGTTTGATTTACGAACCCATTTCCAAAGCCACTCCCCAAAAGGGCTGAAAACATCCGCAAGAATGCTGCTCGAATATGTCTTAAAGCCTGCTGTGTGGGGCAGCAGGAATGCAAAGAAGACAACGTGTGTAGCTTTGGTGGCAGACAGAGGTCATTACAAGGAGGTCAAAGTAATGACACAGGGGTCCCCAGAAGCCAGGCAGGAGGGAAGGGAAGGCTGCCCAGGGGAACAGGAGCTCCTGAACTGCATCCCATGGGAGGAAGACTGGGAGGCAAAGAAGCTGAGAAAGAGGAACTCCCAGGAGACAGAGCACAAACATGAAGACTCGGGACCATGAAATGACGGGAACCCAGGGCAGCGAAGGGCTGCCGATATGCACAGCTCAGGCTGGGAAGAGACAGGAGATGAGGCGGAAGACAGCCAGGCCGTGCTTTGCCAGAGAGCAGCCACTGCGGTGGGGAGCCCCCCCTTACATCAGATCTCTTCCACCAGGAACCAAGCCACCCATCACACCAGATCTCTCCCACCAGGAACCGAGCCGCCCATCACACCATATCTCTCCCACCGGGAATCGAGCCGCCCATCACACCAGATCTCTCCCACCAGGAACCGAGCCGCCCATCACACCAGATCTCTCCCACCAGGAACTGAGCCACCCATCACACCAGATCTCTCCCACCAGGAACCGAGACAAGATTCGAAGGAGACGGGGCAGAGGTATTTGGGCCTCTCCCACAAAACAGCCAAGAATGATGACAACACCCAGCAGATTTGACTGGGTGCTGTCTATGGAACAGACACTGTTACCAGCACTTTATACACAGTAACCCATTACATCTTCGCACACATGAGGTGGGGACTGTTAGTCCCTTTGTACAGATGAGCAAACTGAGGTCCAGTAAGGCTGAAGAACGTGCTCCAGGCGTCACAGCTAAGAGGTGTATCTCCTAACCACCCTACACACTTTTCCATCAAGCAGGCACCAACACACCAACGGGAGGGGCGGCAGGAGGCACGGACCCACGTGGGCTTCCCGGGCCCCACACCCTGCTCGCCACCTGCCCTCCTGCTCCAGAAACCAAGTCAGCTCACATCTGGAATTTCATGATGCCAACCTCTCTGCCCAACTACAGATGGAGGCAGGCTCTTGAATGCGAGCATCAGGCCTCAGTCTTTCAAAGACCCAGAGCAAACATCTGACTGACTGATGGAAAACCAAGGGTCCTCCCAGGTCTCTGGGAAAGAGCCCAGCCAAGGAGAGAGGGGTCAGAGATGACAGAATCCATCCCCCCATGTATTTTTTCAGCCCCGGAAGGACCACCGGACCTGGAGTCGGGAGTGGGAGAAGAGAGCCCACGCTCACTCTGCTGGGACCCTCACTCCACCTCTCCCATCTTGCGTCTCTTTAGCTGTAAAGTGGGCAGATTTCTCCAACCCAACCTGAATTCAAAAGTAACAATCCTTGGACTTCCCTGGTGGTGCAGAGGATAAGACCCCACCTCCAGCGCAGGGAACAAGCGGTCAATCCCTAGTTGGGGAAGATTCCAGGTGCTGGGAGGCAGCTAAGCCTGTGTGCTACCCGCACTAAAGCCCAAGCCCGACCGATCCCTAGTTGGGGAAGATTCCAGGTGCTGGGAGGCAGCTAAGCCTGTGTGCTACCCGCACTAAAGCCCACGCCCAACCAATCCCTAGTTGGGGAAGATTCTAGGTGCTGGGAGGCAGCTAAGCCTGTGTGCTACCCGCACTAAAGCCCACGCCTAGAGCCCACGGTCCGCAACAAGAGACGAGCCCACTCATGACAAACAGAGAAGGCGGCCGAGCAGCAACGAAGACCCAAGGCAACTAAAAATAAGTAAATACAATTTTAAAGTAATAATCTCTGACAACCTAGCAACACCTATTGAACTCCTTTCATCTAACAATTATGCACCTTGAACTTTATCTTAAAGAAATGTCTACATGGTGTACAAAGTAATATGGACAAGGATATTCAATCTAACATGAATCAGTGCTTCAAAAAACTGGAACAATTTAAATGTCCAGCGAAAGGAGAATGGTGAAATAAATAAATCACGGTGTGTCCAGTACGAGGGAACCCAGGGCACCAGTACCGATGCTAAAATACATCAACACGTATTGACACAGCAGACGTCCAGGGCAGGGTGTTAAGTGCAGAAAAAGCAATGGGTGAAGCAATTTATACAGTAATTTGCATAGAAGTAATTTACGCAGGCGCCCTCTTTCCAAGAATGATAAATAGATGCTGGTATGGGAAGAGAAAAAGTCAGTAAGAACAACCTAAAACTGTTCATGTGGGGGCTTCCCCGGGGCTCCAGCGGTTAGGACTCTGAGCTTGCACTGCAGGGGGCACAGGTTCAGCCCCTGGTGTGGGAACTAAGATCTCACTGGGTGCATGAAGTGAAGTCGCTCAGTCGTGTCCGACTCTTTGCGACCCCATGGACTGTAGCCTACTAGGCTCCTCTGTCCATGGGATTTTCCAGGCAATAGTCCTGGAGTGGATTGCCATTTCCTTCTCCAGGGGATCTTCCCAAGCCAGGGATGAAACCCGGGTCTCCTGCATTGTAGACAGAGGCGTTACCATCTGAGCCACCAGGGAAGTCCTCGGTGCATGGATGGGGCTAAATAAATAAATACACGAAAAGTGTTCACGTCTGGTAGTACCTGGAAGGAGTTAAGGAAAAGTCACATTTTTTATTCTTTGAGTTCTTCTACATATTCAGCCCATAACAGCCAGACAAAACAAGGTCGAGTCGTGGTCAAAGGCAGGTCGCACGTAGGGCACGAGCCTCAGAGGCCTCCCTAGCTTCCATTTCAGGCCAGGCAGTCAAGAGCCCAGGTCACATCCTCAGAGTTTCAGCAGCTCCTTCCCAGCCTTCACCGCTGCTCATCTGAGTCAAGCCCCCCGCGTCCCCCCAAGTCGGCTGACAGCCCCTCCAACTATCTGTCTCCCAGAAATGGGTATGGACCGTGGAGAGACAGGCGACGAGAGCCATCAGGCTGCAGAAGCCACACTTCCAGGAATCAGTCTGGAATGTACTGCAACCAGGCGTAGCACCTTCCGCCTGCCACGTGACAGATTCATGCCCTGTGGTTCCTGGAAACAGAAATACCAAATCTCTCCCAACTGAGTCAAATTCTTTGGGATCCAGAAGTTACAGCCTAGATAAGGAAATTCTTCTAAACTGTGATAAGCAAGAAAAAAATTCATATCCCATCTGACTTCTAGAAATTCAGAATATTTTAAACTAAGACACACACACACAGACACACACACATGATCAGANAGCCTCACTGCCTCCTCTGCCCCGCTCCGGAACCACCTCTCCAGAGCTGAGGCCCACCTGCTCAGACCCGGCCCGGCCCCGCTCCAGTCCTGCTCGTCCACCCAGGCACCCCCTCGCTCTGGCTACCCGGGAAGGACAGGCTCCGGGGACCGCGATGGGTCTTCTCCTTCCTTCTAAGGTGAGCATCACCCCCTGAAGCCTCCCCTCCGCCCCGCAGAGCGCGAGCCGCCTCCAAACTGCAACAGGGCCAGGCCCCGCCCTCGGTGCAAGTAACAGGGGCCTGGAGGCGGGGCCTGGCTCCACGGCTGACCGTGGCCAAGTTCCCCGCACGGGCCTCTGGGACCACTCCTTAAATACGTCTCAGTGCCCGCACAGGCAAAACTGGAATTATGAGGGCTAAAGTGAGTGGTGATTCCATTTAAGGGAAATAATGTCTAGAGAGCACTTAATGCAGTGTCTGGCGCTCATTCAAATATCAGTAATTATTATTAATAAGTACCAGATACTGAATGTTTCTAATCAAAGACCCTCCAGTGTCCACCAACCTAGGGCAAATTACAACCGCCCCACCAGGCCTCAGTTTCCTCACCTGTAAAGCGGTGGCGTGGAGGGAGGAAAGGTGGGGGGCTGGGCTAACAAAGAACAGAGTCAGGAAACAGCTAAGTGCTCAGCTGGGTAACAGGACAGGCGTTCTGCAGAAGGAGAACTGGGCTCTCTAAGGAGAAACGCAGTTTCTAATCAAAGACCCTCCAGTGTCCACCAACCTAGGGCAAATTACAACCGCCCCACCAGGCCTCAGTTTCCTCACCTACAGGACAGGGAGGAAAGGTGGGGGGCTGGGCTAACAAAGAACAGAGTCAGGAAACAGCTAAGTGCTCAGCTGGGTAACAGGACAGGCTTTCTGCAGAAGGAGAACTGGGCTCTCTAAGGAGAAACGCATCAAGCTCTAAGGGGCAAGCGCTCTCTTGGACGCCCTTCCTCCTGGGTTTGCCTTAAATTATTTTCATTGTAATGTTACTTGCTGTGCTGTGCTTAGTCGCTCAGTCATGTCCGACTCTTTGAGACCCCATCGACTGCAGCCCACCAGGTTCCTCTGTTCATGGGGATTCTCCAGGCAAGAATACTGGAGTGGGTTGCCATGCCCTCCTCCAGGATAATGTTAAAGTCTGTCCAAATATAACGCTTTATATGCTTTAGCCCTTATAAAACTATAAGGTGAGACGATGTAAAAATCAGATTTTAAAGAAAGCAACAAAAAGAACTCAGCATGTACTGAGCAGGACAGGCAGTGACGACGCGACTGCACGTGTAGGAACTACACCACCACCTCGAGCGGGCTCCCAGGGGCCCTGCGTGGCCGCCCACCAGGGGCGGGGAGCCCTCAGGCGTCCATCTGTCGCTCTCCTCTAGCGGCCTGCCCTGAAACCCCGTCCATCAGCTCCCAGCCCTCATCTGATCCCAAGAGATGACTTCAGCACTAAGTCCACATCTGTCCTTTCCCCCTTGGCTACAGCTGAGAGTGCACAAGGGAACATCAGCAGGAGATCCTTATGGCACAACGCCCTTGTGAGGGCACCCACATTTTACAGAATCTATGATTCCTTCAATCATTACTTGAAAGGATATTAAAATTTTAATTTCTTTTTCAAATTCCCAGTAAATTGCCTGTAAACTCCAGTTTAAAAGACATCGTTTCCTCAAAAATCAAGAGAATATTATATTTTGGGGAAAGAAGAGAACTGTATAAATATTACAAATTTGTTATATGAAAATAAAACACTGTTTCCTAATAAAAGTGCCTTACCATAATATCCAGAAATCTTAAACATCGCAGACCTAACTGTAAGTGCTCTGCATGCATCCTCTTTCATCCCCAGAAACCACCCTATAAGGCAGACGCCACCATGACACAGGAGGAAGGCAAGGCTCGAGGAGAGAATGCAGGTGATGTAAGAGCAGCCCACCCCCCACCCCCCCACCCCCTACAATGCCCAGAGCCCCCCACAACCTCCTCTCCGCCTGCCCCACCCCACCCTCCACTGAGAGAACTGAAGCCTCCAGGCCTGATCTCTTATTAACCTCATGCACCCTCCTCCTCATTCTTCAAATTTTGAAGGCAGGACCCAGGAACTCAAGCTGAAAACTCAGTGGTGATCCTTGACCCCTGTCCCCAGAGACCCTCCAGGCCAGTCAGTCACCAAACTCTGACTCTGTCTGCCTCTGAAATATGCCCCCCGTCACCTGTCCCACTCCCCGCAAAGTCCGTGCTCAAGCTACCCCCAGGATGAGCTGTCTCCACAGGAGTCTGATCAGCCCCTGCCCCATGGCCCCCTCCGCCCAGGCTTACTGCAACTCCACCGATGACAAGCCTCCACTGACAAGATAGAGCCCAACCTCCCGCAGCTGGCTCCCTCCGCCGCCCACAGTGGGCTCCTGCATCCTGACCCCTCTCCTGAAACACATGGCTGGGCTGTGCCCTCGCGCTCCACCCCCAGGAAGCCTGGGCCACCAGCTCCGCGGCCTTGGAGGCATCATCGGTGCGGGTGTCGGATGCCGCCGCTCACTTCTGCTTGCCTGGTGCCTGATTCATAAACGCGGTGGGTTTTCAACGCCCCGGAGCCTCGTGTTGATCTCCAGGCCCCTGGCCTGGCTCTGACACTCGAGCACGTGGCAGAAAAGCAGGGCCTCTGAAGCGCCTGCACTTCCCACCAGGTTGTTTGCCCCGCAGGCAGCCTCAGCCAAGGGCTCAGTCTCCTGTTCCCATCTGTAAAATGGGGCTTTTAAAAGCCCTCCCACCTAAGGCTGACCTGAGGACCAAGCACATCCCAGGTACGTGCCTAGCTGTGCATCTGAAACATGCGATCAGCAAAGGCGGTCAGAACAGGATTGCTCTGGGCATCTGCAAAACTGCCGCTGAGGCTTCCTTCACTCCTTCCAAGGTGAGGGCAGGCGGTCCAGTGTGTGGGCAGACCTCCCCCCGACAACCGGGTTACCTCTCTCCTCATCCACGCCTCTGCGAGGAGACGGGCCTGAGCAGGCCCATGCTGGGTCCTCTTTGGACCAGCACGGTGCGCTGACTCAGCCCCAGCCTCCTGTCCGGGGGCAGCACACCCGGCCTGCCGGCGGCCCGCACTCCCTACAGGGTCTGCAGGCACAGGCTGAACTGGGCTGAGGCTGGACGGAGCACCGCTGGTCCCCTAGAGCAACTCACACACTGGGACATCAAAGGAAACGTCCAAGGATTTATATATTTCAGCTACCCCAAAATGCAACAGATGTTTTCTGAACATTTCCTGTGAATAAGACACTGAGTTCCCCAGTGCCTGAGACAGAGATACATAAAACAGGTCCCTGATGGCAAACCAAGGGAAACAAACAGATGCATGGCCAAGAAACAGCAGGAGAGAGGTGGGTGGAGCAGTGCTGGGGTTGGGGAGGCTGGGCAGCGGGGCGGCAGGAGACATGGGTGTTGCTGCAGAGTCCTGGAGGGCTTCTCAGAGGAGGCAGCATCTGTCCTGGAGAAGAGGTCTCTGAGCCAAGTGCACAGCACCCACAGAGGCATGGAGGTCTGGACGACGCGAGACCACTAAGTCAGAGCAAGTTAGCAATGAAAGACCACAATCAGAAACAACTAGAAAGTATCCAGCGCATCTGAACTCAACAACTTAGAAAATCAGTCTACTTTGCAATTAAATCTTTATAACATCCTACTGACTTGTATTTTTCCTCTCTCCCAAATCTCTCACACACAGTGTGAAGAAAACCTAGGGAAGACACTGACATGTCCAAGCTTTCCTTTTTTTAAAAAACAGAAATCATTTCCGCCAGAAACGTTTTCTGAGCGGACAGTCTCTGTGCTTCCGGCAGAAGGCACAGATTAGGGGCCTCCCCGGTGGCCCAGCGGCTAAGACTCTGAGCTCCCAACGCAGGGACCCCTGGTCGGGGAACGAGATCCCACATGCCTCAACTAAGACCCGCAGCAGCAAATAAATAAATATTAAAAAAAAAAAAAAAGACAGAGGGTTAGAACAGAGACAGGTCACCAGAGGATCACACCTGCCAGCGCCAACAGGCGGGCGCCGTCTCTGCCCTGCTCCTGGCGGAGCACAGCACCCACGCCCACCGCACCCAGTGCTCTGCTCCTCGCCTGCCCTGCCGCCCTTAGAGCCCAGGGCCCGCCCGTGACTGTGAGCACGCCTGTCAACGAGAGCCATCAGGCTGCAGAAGCCACACTTCCAGGAATCAGTCTGGAATGTACTGCAACCAGGCGTAGCACCTTCCGCCTGCCACGTGACAGATTCATGCCCTGTGGTTCCTGGAAACAGAAATACCAAATCTCTCCCAACTGAGTCAAATTCTTTGGGATCCAGAAGTTACAGCCTAGATAAGGAAATTCTTCTAAACTGTGATAAGCAAGAAAAAAATTCATATCCCATCTGACTTCTAGAAATTCAGAATATTTTAAACTAAGACACACACACACAGACACACACACATGATCAGATCTCCTGAAATACCAAATGCAACGGTAAATTACCACCTCTGTCCTCTAAATCACACCCGAGAAAGTAAATGGACATCCAACAGTGTCTCCTCACGTTAACTGAGATCTGCCCCATAAGCTCACTGCCCCCATAATCACCACACGAAGCAGAAGACAAACGTCTAGCCCCAGGTTCCCGGGGAAACCGTGAAATGGGCAAAATTCCTTCAGACCTCTGTGAGCAGAGAAGCCCTCAGCCTCACTGGATCCATGCCCTCATAAGCCATGGCTCAGCAGGACCGTGTTGGGATTTTTGTCATCACTGCTAAGAACTGTTGACACTGTTATTTCTGACCCTCTTGGGTAAGTAACAGCTACCCTTTACACCTTCCAAAAATTCAAGCCTGTGTAAAGGGTCCTTTTTCAGGAAATCCCAAGTACCTTGAGTTGGGAAGATCCCCTGGAGAAAAAAAAAATGGCAACCCACTTCAATATTCTTGCCTGGCGGGCTACAGTCCATGGGGGTTGCAAAGAGCTGGACATGAGTGAGCGACTGAATACCACCAAGTACCCAAGTACCACAGTTACAGCAGCCGCAATTTCTGGTAGAGGTGATAACACTCTGGAAGATATGAGGAGGGACCAGGGTGCCCCCTTCTCCCCAAAAGCCCCTGGGAAGAAGGAAGGGGGGCTGTAGAAATGGGCTTATTTTGCCATGTTACCAGCAGGACTCAGCTCTGTCAATGCTGGGACAGGTTTGTTCAGGGAGCAGCTTTACTTTTTCTCAAAGAACTGAGCTGTTTTTAAAAAAAGAGATTTCAGCAACGAGATCACTTCAAGTGACTCTGGAAGTCGAAATACTGCAAGCATCAGTGCTGCAAAGCATCAGTAGAGGAGGATGAATTTCCTCTACTGAATTCCCTGGTGAGGTACAGGCATAGCAAAGCTCATGTCCCTGGGGAAAAAAGAACCCACCGGGTCTCCAGCATCACTGTGGCTACAATCTTATCAACTCGATAACCACATTCACTGAAACCCAAAAGAAAGTCAGCACCTCAGG
>SJYX01022562.1:173492-232975 GCA_006410675.1 Oreotragus oreotragus | reverse complement strand
GCTTCAGCTTTAGCATCAGTCCTTCCAATGAATATTCAGGACTGATTTTCTTTAGGATGGACTGGTTAGATCTCCTTGCAGTCCAAGGGACTCTCAAGAGTCTTCTCCAACACCACAGTTCAGAAGCACAGTTCAAAACCACAGTCCAGACATTGAGGGTTTGCAATGGACACCACCTGGCCTCCCACTGACTCTTGCTGCCTTAGACACTGAACATTCCTCAGAACCCCAGCTCTCACGACACCTCCATGGCCCTGGCTGGTCCTGGTTAGCAGGTGTTTCTGGCTGCACCATCCATCCATCCTGCTCTCCTCTCCCAGCAGGATGGGGCCCCCAGACCTTCTTCTCCTGCTCAGGACATGGCAGATTCACGTCTAGCAGCCTGTTTGGCTTCCCCAGCTGAAGAGCTCGCGGTTAATTCCAGCTCATCAGGGTCTAAATGGAACTTGCTTGTCCTGCCTACATCCGTGTCTATGTTCCTTAACTTGGCATTGCCCCTGTTCACTCCTCCCCTTAAACAGGAACCGAGAGCCACCCTCACCGGTGGCCTCTTCACTGTTGTCTAACAGGTCTAGAAGTGATACCCCCAGTGTGTTTCTTGCCCTCATTTTCTCTTGCCTATGTTAGAATGGCTTCCCTGGGGGCTCAGACAGCACAGAATCTGAGACCCAGGTTCGATCCTTGGGTTGAGAAGATCCCCTGGAGAAGGAAATGGCAACCCACTCCAGTATTCTTGTCTGGAAAATTCCATGGACAGACGAGCCTGGTGGGCTACAGTCCATGGGCTCGCAAGGAATCGGACGTGACTTAGCGACTGACACGCGTGTTAGAACATCTTCCTTGTTCCTCCTCCACGTCTCGTCTTTCTTCCTCAAATTCAGGCAGCCAGAGGGGCCCCTCTAAATTGCAAGTCCCTCCTCCCCGGCCTGGCCTCCTGGGTCATATTTCCTGACGCTGAGGGTGAGCCTGCGCCCCTTGCCAGAAATGCAGGCGGGTGACCTGGAGTCCAAGTGTCTGTCCTTCATCCCCCCCCCTGGGCAGCTCACTCCCTGCCTCTGGCTGCAGTGGAGGCTTGCCAGGCTGTTTGCTCCTTTGCCTTTGCTCCTGATGTCCCCGTGCCTGACCTGCCTCCTTCCTTATCCTTTGGTTTATCCCTTTGGTGTCTTTCTTCAAGAGGTCTTCCTGCCGAGTCTGCCCACTCTCCACGCAGCCATATGTTGGCATCAGCACTGTTCAGCACAGACTCGTTTTTGCTGCCACCCACTCGGCCTTCCCTGTCCCAGAGGGTGTGCTGATCACAGTCCTAAATAGCTCCACGCTCTGAAGGCCCCTGCTGTGACCTGCTTGAGGCTAAGCAGGTGAGAGAAGGGTTTTTTATTTTTTGGCTGTGTGCCTCTCAGCTTGTGGGATCTTAATTCCCCAACAGGGATGGAACCCGTGCCCGCTGCGGTGGAAGCACAGAGTCCTCACTGCTGGACCTCCGGGGAAGCCCAAGGGGGGCATTTTTAACACAGCGTGCTCCCCAGTCCCTGGTTGTAGGGTCTCTGCAGGTTCCAGTCTTTTGTGGGCAACACGGGTCTGTTTGTTTCCCTGGGCTGCCTTAGCAAAGTACCAGACCTGGAATGGCTCCGCCAGCAGAGATGTGTGGTCTCAGTCTGGAGACCAGAAGTCCAAAGTCAAGGTGCCTGCAGCACCACGCTCCCTCTGACAGTTCTAGGGGAGGACCTTCCCTTATCTCTTCCAGCTTCCCGTGTTTCCAGTAGGCCTTGGCGTTCTCTCTAGGCACGTGGCTGTCTTCTCCCTGGGTCTCCATGTCCTCGCCTGTGTCTCTCTGTGTTCACATTTCCTCTTTCTATAAGGACACCAAGCAGACTGGATGAGGCCCACCCTAATGACCTCATTGTTACGGATTACATTTCCAAGGACAGTCACATTCTGAAGTCCTAGGGTTGGCACTCTCACATATTTTGGGGGGGACAAAAATTCAACCCAAACGCTGGTGTCCACTTTCCTCCACCTTGGAACTGGGGTGACCTGGGTGAGCGAGGGTGCACAAGGCCCTCTGTGACTCTCCAGCTGGGGTGAGTGTGCTGTGGAGATGTTGGGGAGCTTTCTGGACCACCTGTACGCCTTTGTTTAGGCGTCTGTCTCCCTGCAGAGCGTTGTCCAGCCATCTTGAGAATCTAGGCTTTAGCGCCTATCACCCCACTCGGCCCTGAAACACTGTCCTGTTTTCCACTGTCCGTCTGGGAGGTATTTTGTGTGCTGACCTTGTCCCTTTGACCTTCCTTGTCAACGCTTTGGGCTCTTATCTCTGTGTCAGGGACAGTCCCAGTGGCTTGCGTGTGCTGCTCCCAGGAGGGGCCATGCCTTATTTATCTTTGTCTAGGCGCTCACATTACTGTGCAAGCTTGTGTCGCCTGGAGTACTCATTCATTCATTCACGCATTCATTTCCCAGACAGCTCATTTTGGTGTTGGGCACTGGACAGGGTGCTAGGGAGACAGTGAGGGGCAAGACAGACAGAGAATCCCATCCAGGGAGTCCTCACGGCATCTGGTGAGACAGTCAGTGATTGTTGCAGCATCAAGTTCACAGACACAACCTCACTGAGAGCCCGCACAAGCCAGAGGACAGTAGATTGTGGGAGGGAGAGTGACAGAGCTTTACTCAAGATGAATGGCCGCCTGAAGGAGGGTATCTGAGCAGCTTGAGGGTGTGCAGGAAGGCCTTCCTTCCTGTGTGGGCTTGAAGGACATGGAGTATTCCAGGCGACTGCCGTCCCTCCTTGAGCAAGCTGTCGTTTAGGTGCTGTGCAGGGCAGCAGTAGCACTCCTTTTGCACCAGGGGGCAGTGTTTTCCCTGCAAGTCTGCATGTGTGCCTGCTAAGTCTCTTCAGTTGTGTCTGACTTTGTGACCCTATGGACTGTTGCCCACCAGGCTCCTCTGTCCCTGGGATTCTCCAGGCAAGAATACTGGGATGGATTGCCATGCCCTCCTCTGAGGGATCGTCCTGACCCTGGGGTTGAACCCACATCCCTAGCCTCCTGCACTGGCATGCAGGTTCTTTACCACTAGCACCTACAGATGAGGCTGGGACGGGCCGCCACTGCTGTGCCCACAAGCCCTCTCCTCACCCTCGCCTGCCTGGCGGGATCCTCACAGCCTCTTTGCTTGAACCTCCCTGCTTCCCCGTCCACAGGTCCCCTTGGCCCAGACGGGGCCAATGGTATCAGTTGCTGCTATGCTGCCCTCTCCCCTCTGCCTGCCACCTGACTCGAAGATTGGCCAGGGCGATACAGAGACAGGGTGGCGGGCAGCTTGGAACTGCCTCTCAGGGTGGGCGCCAGGCCGTGCTGCCCCAGGCCCGGTGCGTTTCCGCTCCGCCTCCGCTCCCGCCTTTGGTATTCCCACACCCCTTTCTTCTTCTTCCGTCACCTTCCCTATTTCTTGTGTCCTCCCTTCAGCTGCCCCTGCTCCGAAATCGCAGCCTCGGTCTGTCCTCTTGCGGGTGCTTTGATGTCAGCTGCTGCAGCCTCGCAGTTCAGGCGGTCTCCCCTTGCATCTGTCCCGCTGGCCGCCAGCCCGGGGCCTCCATCGGACACGGTTAGGACAGCACAGAGCTGCTTGGAAGGAAGGCTCCCCGGGAGCGGGTCCCATCCGGCAGCGGCTCGCTTCTGCCACAGCGTGGAGCCTTCTGCCAAGAACTCTCTCTTTCCGGTTCTGACTTGCTTTTTTGCTGGCAGCCAGCCACTGGGGGCCTCTGGGGGCTGGGGACAGAGCCCAGTGGGGGTGCCGGGGTAGGAGGAAGGGGGTAGGAAGTCACTGTGTGGGAAGGTGCCTCCTTAGTTAATTTGGAGATTCCAGAGTCTGTTTCTGACCCACTCTCCCCTCTGCCCCCTCCTCACCTGCTGTGTGGCGGCTCCAGCCCCCGTCTGAGGTGGATATGCTGAATGGCTTGGGGCCTGGGGGTGGGCAGTGCAGGCTGTGGGCTTCCAAAGCTGACACACCAGCTAGTCACCCCCGAAGCAGGGCTGTGGCTCTCCCTTCCTCTGTGTCTGCCGCCCACAGTTGCCCACTGCGTCTGCAGGAGATGCTGTGTGAAGAACAGGGGTATTTAGGGCGGAAGTAATGCAACCCCTCCGAGGAGCATTCCCGGGTGCGCCGCTTGGCCAGAGTGGTCGTTCAGGTGGCCACTCACCCTGACCCCAGCACGGCCGCCCTGGCCCCGCGGCCGTATTGTCTGGACCAACAGTGGAATTTTGTGCTGCTCCTGGTTGCAAGAGGCAGCCTGGGAGATGTAGTTTAGGTCACGACGTAGTGGGACTTCTAGAGACATCTTGATGATTTATTGGACAAATTGAAACTGCCCTAGCTCAGCGGGGACCCACAGTCACCAGTGCCGTTAGCCTGCTGCCTGGTGGGAAGTGCCGAGACCACTGGGCTTCCTGCCCAAGTTGAGGCAGTGACACATTCTCATCAGGAGTGGGGTTTTGGCTTTTGTTTTTCAAGCGCCTGCAGGCTGTGCTTCTGATGAAAGCCACACTTCCTCCCGTAGTGAGGTGAGGACTCCCTCTGCCCTGACGTAGCGGTCCCCAACGTTTCTGGCACCAGGGACCAGTTTCATGGAAGACAGTTTTTCCGTGGATGGGGGTGTCGGGGGCTGGTTTCAGGATGATTCAAGCGCATGACATTTGTTGTGCACCTTATTTCTATTATTATTTAAGTCCGCTTTACCTCAGATCATCAGGCATCCGATTCCGGAAGCTGGGGACCTCTGCCCTAAAGAGTCAGCACTCTTGCTCTGGAGGGAGGTGTACAGACCGTGGTCAGAACTGGCCTTGCTGGGTGACCTGGAGCATGACTTGACCTCACGATGTCTGGTTCCTTCTGTTAAAGCTCTGAGGGCGACCTGAGTGAGTACGTGCAGATCCCAGGGCCTGGAAAAGAGTAGAGACCCTTCCAGCTGTGCTGATCCCCGCGCTGCCCGGCACAGACAGAGGTGGAGCTTGGCCAGTGTTGGAGGTGGTAGAAGCCGCAGGGGCAGGTCAGCACAGGGCAGGTCAGCAGGCCAGCCCACGAGGTCGAGACCTCCCCCGCCTCGAGCCGCAGGTTGTTGTCGGCACACTCCTGACCCGACCGTCGGATGGATTGTCGCCGTTGTTCCGTTCTGGAAGGAGAACACTGAGCTGATCCACCCAGTGCCGGGGAGGGACTGAGCTGGAAGCGAAGTCGACTCTCTGGGGAGTCACGCTGAGAGGCAGCCCGGGAGAGACAGGTGTTCCCAGCTTCCCGTTCGCTCTCGCTGGCGAGGCGTTGTTTACGTGTCCCAAGTGAGAGTCAAGGCCGCCTCACTCCCTGTCTCTGACACACAGGCCGGGGCCAAGGAAAGGGATCTGTCCGCTGGCATTTGCAAAAATAGCAGACGGGCCGCTCTGGGCCTGTCGGCTCTCTGGAGCGGCAGCCAGGTGAGGGATCTTGGGGCCGGGGCCGTGGCCTTCTCTTACTTGTCACTCTCCCACCTCTGAGATCAGAAGGGGAGATTTTTCACTCACGTGTATCCCCAGCACTGACCGAGGCCACATGGTGTCCCTGAGGCAGGTGACCTGAGGCTGGCTGGTTCCTGGCCGCCTCCAAGGGTCCTCTCCCCCTGGGAGACCCAGCCCGTGAGGGAGTCCCGTCTGCAGCAGCTGCCCGGTGGCTCCCCTGGGGAGGGTCCACCGACGTGATGGAACACGACAGCTTCCCGAGGCGTCAAGTTTGGTTAATGGGGGCCTCAGAGTTTTTTAAGGACAATTCTCCACTAAACTGTCAACGACCTTGAGGACTTCTGGGTTCCCATCCTGCAACCAAAACCCCAAAGCAAGGTGCCGTGTGGTCCCGCAGTGAGCTTCTGGCCCTGCCCATACCGCTCTGCTGTGATGGGGGCTGTCACCGGGTCCCTCCCCTGCAGTGAGGTGACAAGGACGCGCTCGGAGCGTTGCTCAAGGGGAGGCCGGTGCACTGAGAAAGTGGCGCTGTGAGGGGAGCCTGGTACCAGGTCCCTCCAGGGTGCCAGAGCCCAATTTCAGGCTTGGGGCCCCTCTGAACACCAGAGGCAGCTCCCGCCTCTAGAACTGGGGGAAGGGAGTCGGTGGCCCTCTGCCTCCACGCGGGTCTCGCCAGGTGTCGGGTCTCAGCAGGTGCCTGGCTTCCTGCCTTACTACCCTGAGCTCTGCCCACCCTGCTCCTCCCGTCAGCCCAGCCTACACCCCCAGACTCAGCATAGCCCGAGTGAACCGTTACACGCTCAACCCATGAGGGCCCCGCTTCCCGGAAGGGAGTCCTCTCTGGGGCGGCCCAGTCCGTCCTGAGGTTTTCTCCCAGCTGGAGCTGGTTCAGGAGAGGCCTTCAGAGGCACCGGGCAGCCGGACCTCCTGGGCCTCAGGTCTGGGAGGCGAGGGGGATTTGACGCAAGAGAAGGCTGGGCACTGGGTTAACCAAGTTCTGAGATGTCCTGGGAACGCAGCGGTGCTTTTGGTCACCATTGTGTCCTCAAGACCCAGGCCTGGCTTTGCCGGTGGGGGGGTGGGGTCACGTGTGGCTGAGCCAAGAACCGAGCTGCGGGGCTGCGTCCAGGCTGCGAGGGGCCGTGACCCATGCCCTCTGTCGTCCATGAGAGCCCTGTCCGGCCAGCCACCCAGACCTGCTCTGCCTGCAGGCTAACCCCCGCTGCTGGCTTCCGGACGCCTCCTCCTCGGTCTGTCCGGGTCCCTGGGGATAGAGGAGCTGGGCTCCAGGCTGCAAAGCTCCTGCCGCCCGCGTGACCCAGCCTCTCTGCCTCCCCTGCTCTCCCAGGCGTCTGACGCCCCTGCTCCGGGCGCCCCTTCCCCCGGTTTCAGCCTTGGCGGCCGCCCCAGCCTCCAGCAGCCTGGGCGGGAGTTTGTATCCTGGGCCAGTGACCACCTCAGGCAGAGCAGAAGCAGCACCGGGTGCCTGACTGGTGAGGGGTGAGTGCCCTAGGCCCCCTTGTCGACTGGCGGTCTTCCGTCTGCTGCCTGCATGCGCTCGTGCCTGCTCTTGTCCAGCGAGACCCCCTGGGCTGGTGCTGCCTTGCTGGTCTGGATGGGAATGAGCACCCTGTAGGGTGGGCAACAGAGGGGGTTCCTTCACGTACCCCACGCTCATCTGGGAGGAAGGACCAGTGGGGAGATGGTGATGGCAGCCCGTCAGTGACCCCAGGACGACATACCCAGGTTGGGGGTGGTGTCGGCCTCTTTCACAGAAAACAGATTGAGGTGCCTGGGTCTCCCAAGGTCAGGTGGCGTGGGGGCAGGCCCAGCCTGCTGACCCCGGGTTCATGCTGGGCCACCGCCAGTGGACGTGGCTGCCCTCTGCCCACTCTCAGCCACTGCTCTGACTTCAGCGAACGATTGTGACCTTTCCCCTTCTGCAAACATCTGCCTGCTTGCCCCGAACCCCAGGTCAAGTCCAGGCCTGTGCTTGCTTCCCTCTGCATGGGACATGGGGCTCCAGGGCATTCAGAGCTCCCCCACCTCCAGTGCCCAGAACCCAGGTTCTTGATTTGTAAAGCAGGATGCCAAGGAAATCCTTGCTGTTTAGAGCACATGTGAGGTCAAATGCAAAAAAGTATGAGAATCTTCAGCTGGATGATTCAGACTTCCTTGTTTCCTGACTGAGCTGGGGATGCTCTTGGTCCTCCCTCCCCACCCCCACCCTCTGAGCAGAGCCTCCAGGGATCTCTCTTTTCATTTGTGTGGTGGCGGTGGGGACAGATATGACCTATTTACCCACAAGACAATGCGTAAGTGCCTGAGGGTACGAAGGGGTAAACCCACCCACGTGGAAGAAAAGAGCAGGCCTCCCTGCCCAGGATGACGGGTCCCTGGGGGTGGAGAGTCTCCGTGCCATAGGACCTGCTGTGAGGCTGCTCACCTGCAGGCGGGGAGGAAGACCTGTAGCTTCCCTGGCCAACCGGCGAGGAAGATGCAGTGGGCGGTGAGATGAGCCTCCTGGGAGGCCGGCCCCCAGAAGGGGTTGTTTCACAGGATGGAAGCCAAGGCCCGCCACCTCACTGAGAAAGACCCTTGAGGACCTCCTCTTGGCTTTTCACTGTAAAGGTCTTCCTGTTCCCTCTGTATATTTCTTCATTTTCTTTTCTGATTATAAATAGTAACCCCCACTGGAGAAAATACAGGACGTATCAGTTCGGTTCAATTGTTAAGTCGTGTCCAACCCCATGGACTGTAGCACGCCAGGCTTCCCTGTGCACTGTCTGCTGGAGTTTGCTCAAACTCATGTCCATTGAATCAGTGACGCCATCCAACCATCTCATCCTCTGCCGTCCCCTTCTCCTGCTTTCAGTCTTTCCCAGCATCAGGGTCTTTTCCAGTGAGTCAGCTCTTCGCATCAGGTGACCAAAGTATTTGAGCTTTAGCTTCAGCATCAGTCCTTTCAGTGAATGTTCACGACTGATTTCCTTTAGGATTGACTGGTTTGATCTCCTTACAGTCTAAGGGACTCTCAAGAGTCTCTCCAACACCACAGTTTGAAAGCATTGATTCTTTAGCACTCAGCCTTCTTTATGGTCCAACTCTTGCATCCGTACATGACTACTGGAAAAACCGTAGCATAGAACATATAGAGAAAGAGAAGGAATAAGGAAAAAAGCAACACCTTGCCAATTCTAGAACATAGGAGTAAGTGAATGCTGAGTTCTTGCTGGTTATTTTTCTTGCTCTAAACAAAACTTCATGAGATCATATTATTTGTCTTCTTTTAAAAGCATCACGCTATATCATAAGCATTTCCCATGTCATCAAAACTCTGCCACCATTTTTCATGGTTATATAATGTCCGTTTGTATTGATGCCCTAATATTGGTTCTTTAAGTGGCTTCTAGTTATTTGCTATTGTAAATAATGCTGAGCTGAACATCTTTCTGCATCCATCTTGGTTCCCATTTTAGAGTTTCTTGGGGCTGGATTCCTAGACTGGTGATGGCCTGACCAAGGGGCATAAATATTTTAAAGGCTCTTGATGGGCTTTGTGAACTGCTTTCAGAGAGCCGCCCTGATCTCTAGCCCTCGCCTGTGGGCCTGCTTCCCGGAGGGCTTGTTGTTCAGCCACTAAGCTGTGTCCGGCTCTTTGCTACCCATGGACGGCGGCACACCAGACTCCGCTGTCCTCCACCATCTCCCAGAGTTTGCTCAGATTCATGTCCATTGAGTCAGTGTTGCTATCTAACCATCTCATCCTCTGCCGTCCCCTTCCCTTCCTGCCCTCAATCTTTCCCAGCATCAGGGTCTTTTCCAGTGAGTCAGCTCTTCGAATCAGGTGGCCAAAGTATTGGAGCTTCAACATCAGTCCTTCCAATGAATATTCAGGGTTGATTTCCTTTAGGATTGACTGGTTTGATCTCCTTGCAGTCCAAGGGACTCCAAGAGTCTTCTCCAGCACCACAGTTTGAAAGCATTGATTCTTCGGCACTCAGCCTTCTTTACGGCCCAGCTCTCACATCCGTACACGACTATTGGGAAAACCATAGTTCTGACTAGACGGGCCTTTGTTGGCAAAGTAACGTCTCTGTTTGTAATACACTGTCCAGGTTTGTCATAGCTTTCCTTCCGAGAAGCAGGCATCTTTTAATTTCATGGCTATAGTCACTGTCCACAGTGATTTCTTGAAGCCCAAGAAAATAAGGCCCAGAGGCCTTAGCAGCACTAAATCTGATTGGTCACAACTCTGTGGCTAGTTTCACAGGCACAAGCCGCACCCCCTGTTCCCCTTTGAACCTGGTGATTTCTGGTGAGGTGGGAGTCAGCAGTTCCGTAGCCGCTTCTATCTTCTGTTCACGCTTGTCCCGGGGGACACCTGGCCTTTCTTCACTTGACCCTCGTGGGCACTTGGGCTCTTTCTACTCTGCCTCGTCGCGTAAATTCCCGCCTGCAGCCCTGAGCAGAGCAGGCATCTGGTGCCCAGGATGGGGGCAAGATCCATCCCCACACCGGGTCCCCGGGGTGTGTGCCATCGACCACCAGGGCCTGCCTGCTCCAGGCTGCTCTGCCGGGAAAGCACTTCCCTCCAGCTGGGTGGGCGGCTGAAGCCGGAAGCCGGTGCTGCCGGTGCTGCCGGCGCTGTTGGTAGACCTGTGAGGGGAAGGTGACAGGAGAGCGTTGGAAGCTCAGTGGTTTTCAGGAAGGTGTGGCAGTCACATGTCCAAGGCCCAGCTGGTACTTTGGCACCGACTGTGAGCAGGTCCTGGGGGCTCCCATTGTGATCTCCTCCACTGGTGTCAGCTGGGCTGTGGCTTATTTCCTTCGGACCCACAGACAGGTTGCAGAGGCGGCCCTCGCGTCCCTGGCCATGGCCGTCCCTCTCCTGGGGCGCGTGCCCTGCAGCTCAGGTCTGGACGTGTCTGCTGCTTCCTTTGCTCAGCTTCCTGCCTAGTGATTCACCAAAAAATTACCTGTTTTCTTGCCCATGAGGCACTAGTCGTGATCTGAATTTCTGTTCTTCCCCTTTTCTTTTCTCCTTCCCGGGGTTGGCCTCCTATGAGAGCTGAGACGTTCCTGCCCTGGCCTGGTGCTGTGCCTGGCGTGGTTGATGGTTGAAGGGCTTCCCTCTTTTTCTCTTTCTTCTGTTTATCTCCTTATTTCTTTCTCCTCTTTGCTTTCTACTTGGTCTTTATTTCCCCTTCTCCATCTTGTGGGGCACAATATGACACTGTGAGGTTTTAGCACTATCTGATTTATTGACTATATTTTTATGTCCCTTGGTGGAGGTTTGGTCGCTTGATTGTGTCCGACTCTTTTGTGATCCTGTGGACCGTCGCCCGCCAGACTCCTCTGTCCGTGGGAGTTCTCCTGGCAAGAATGCTGCAGTGGGTTGCCACTGCCTTCTCCAGAGGTCTTCCCAATCCAGGCATCAAACCCACGTCTCTTATGTCTCCTGCATTGCATTACAGGTGGATTCTTTACTACCTGAGCTACCAGGGTTGCCTATAACGTTTCTTACTTAAACTGGATGAGTCAGGCGTTTAAACTTTCTGGAGAAATAGATGACAGACTTAGCTGGGTGGAGGCCCTGCAGCAGGCGTAAAGGACCGAATGCCAGTTTGGGCTCTGCTATAACAGCTGTGTGACTCTGACCACATCTTCTAAAGCTTTTCAGGGCCTTGGTTTTCTTCATTTGTGAAATGAGGGGGATGGTCGATCTCCAAAGATGTTTTGCATTCTGGGAGGGAAACTGACCTGTTGGCTTTTTAAAAATTCTTTTCATTCTGAAAAAAATGTGTGTGACGTAATTTGCTCTCGTAACTGGTTTTAAGTGTATAGTTAGGCCAGTGGCATTATATCCACTCACATCGGCAACCGTCACCTCTGGCCATTTCCAGAACTTCTAAATCTCACAGAATGGAAACTCTGTGCCCTTTATGATTTTTAATGAATGAATGAATGAATCTGTGGCTGCGCCAGGTCTTCTTCGCTGAGCGTGGGCCCTTCGCATTTGAGGTGAGCGGGGGCTCTGTGTCGTGGTGAGCAGGCTTCTCGTTGCGGTGGCTTTTCGTGTGGCTGAGCACGGGCTGAGCACGCGTGGACTTCAGGAGCGGCAGCTCATGGGCTCCCGAGCGTGGGCTCAGCGGGTGTGGCGCTTGGGCTTAGCTGACCTGCGGCCCGGAAACTCTGAACCCTTTAAACACTGACTCTCCCACCGCCCGCCCCACCGGGGGTGGGAGGGCGACAGACGGAGACACTTACACCACTGATCCTTGGAGTAGATTCACCCTAGTGCGTCATAAACAGAAAAACACTGACCGGCCAAAGTGACCGGGAGTCGACCGAAAGTACTGATTAAATGACTCATCGGGAACATCTTTCCTGACAAGAACGTCAAACTTCTTTAGACGTAAAATAGACTCGTCTCCGACGTGAACGCCTCCCGTGTAACAACGTCCAAGAGAGGACCCCTCGAGGCAACAGTGGGAGAGACGGGTCGGTCTGTCTTGGGGTTCCCTCCCGGCTTCCCCAGTCACACCCCGGCCTCCAAGATTTCGGGTCCCGTCGGACCTGACTGTGACTGGAATGTGTGGCGCCAGTGCGTCCCGGCGAGCGACCGGAGACTTCAACAACATTCTCGAACTTCACACCACGAAATCTTAAGTCTCATACTCTCATAGTCCCATTCGCTGGGATGCCAGCTGGGGATGCCTTTCTTCCCTTCGCTACAGCCGGTCAGCCTGCAGGGAGTGCTGGGCCTGGCCAGCAACTGAGGCAGCGGTGGTGCTGGCCAGCGTGCTCTAAGTGGGCTCTGACCTCCCCCCAGATGCTGAAGTTTCAGACTGTCCGGGGGAGCCTGAGGCTCCTGGCTATCCGCCGGACCTCCACCGCCACTGCTGCCTCTCCCAACGTCCGGCGCCTGGAGTACAAGCCCATCAAGAAGGTCATGGTGGCCAACAGAGGTGAGCACGGTGGGGGCCTGCCCTAGCTTCCTGCCCCTGTTTCTGTGTCCCTTGGGACCCCAGGATCTAACTTCTTGTCCTGTTACCCTGTCCCCACCCACTAGGCGAGATCGCCATCCGCGTGTTCCGGGCCTGCACGGAGCTGGGCATCCGCACGGTGGCTGTCTACTCGGAGCAGGACACGGGCCAGATGCACCGACAGAAAGCTGACGAAGCCTACCTCATCGGCCGGGGTCTCGCCCCGGTGCAGGCCTATCTGCACATTCCAGACATCATTAAGGTCGCCAAGGTGAGGGGGCCAGGTGGGGATGGGGGCCTCTTGAGAGCTGGGACTGGGTCCTGTGCCTGCCCCGCTCTCCCTCCCATCTCCAATGCTGCCTAGCCGAAAGTCCCTGTGAAAAGGTGAATGAATGAGTGGCTGAATGAATGTGTGAATGAGTGACTAAGTGAATGAATGAGTGACTGCATGCATGGGTGACTAAGCAAATGAATGAGCAAATGAGTGACTGAATGAATGAGTGACTAAGAAATGAATAAGTGAATGAGCAAATGCGTGATTGAATGGAGCAAGTAAGGTGAGGCAGGTGGGAGGGCCACAGGGTTGGGGGGCTGTGTGAAGGGCTTTGAGGGGTGCTCACCCCTTCTGACAACCCCTGCCCGCCCACCAGGAGAACAGCGTGGACGCTGTGCACCCGGGCTACGGGTTCCTGTCGGAGCGGGCCGACTTTGCCCAGGCCTGCCAGGATGCTGGGGTCCGGTTCATCGGGCCGAGCCCCGAGGTGGTCCGCAAGATGGGCGACAAGGTGGAGGCCCGGGCCATCGCCATTGCCGCAGGTGAGGGTGGGGGTTGCCTAGCCCCCGCGAGAGGCCGTCTGGGTGGGGCTGGCGGGCTGTGGCCTGACCTGCCTGTCTGCCAGCAGGAGTCCCCGTGGTGCCTGGCACAGATGCCCCCATCACTTCCCTGCATGAGGCCCACGAGTTCTCCAACACCTACGGCTTCCCCATTATCTTCAAGGCCGCCTACGGGGGCGGGGGCCGCGGCATGAGGGTCGTGCACAGCTACGAGGTGAGCAGGAGCTGAGGCTGGGTGGCCACCTGCAGAGGGACTAAGGAGAGGGGTGCTGGGGGGGAGGCAGAGCTCAGGCCCCACCATCTCCTGGGCCCCTGCCTGCCCTCCCAGGAGCTGGAGGAGAACTATACCCGGGCCTACTCAGAGGCTCTGGCCGCCTTCGGGAACGGGGCGCTGTTCGTGGAGAAGTTCATCGAGAAGCCGCGCCACATCGAGGTGCAGATCCTGGGTGAGTGGGGCGTTCTGGGGGCGGCAGCACGAGGCAGTGGGGGCCCCTGGTCTTCCTGGGCTTTGGGAAAGCTGCCGGAGCTCTCCCTCTGTGGGACCTTCCCCAGGAAGGTTGGCTGCAGGTGCTGGGCTGGTCAGACCTGAGTCCTCGAGTGTGCTGTTTTGAGCCGCCGCTGAGCCACCCCTGGGAGCAGCGCTGAGCAGCCACGGTACTCATCCAGGGATTCGGGGGTGTCTGGACCCCAGGGGGGCTGACCTTGGCTTACCTGCACCCCAGGGGACCAGTACGGGAACATCCTTCACCTCTACGAGCGGGACTGCTCCATCCAGCGGCGGCACCAGAAAGTTGTGGAGATTGCCCCAGCTGCCCACTTGGACCCCCAGCTGCGCACCCGGCTCACCAGCGACTCTGTCAAGCTTGCAAAGCAGGTGAGGGGCAAGGGCTCCCGGGGACAGAGCTGAGAGCCACAGCGCAGCGGCCTCCTCCCCACGTGGAGACAAGGAACCCGCTCCCAGCTCGCTTTGAGCTCCCACGACACAGCCTCACACACCGACTCTGGGAGGGCAGGAGGTGGAGGGCTGATGCCAGGCCCTTGGGATCCGCGCTGTGCGGTCGCAGAGGTGCTAGGCCCAGAGGCCAGACCTGGAGACCGGAAGAGCCGTGAGGAGGAGGGAGAGAGAGAGCTGCTGGCCTCGCCTCAGCGCCCCTCAGCACAGACAGAGCTTCCGGGCGGGGGGCAGCAGGGGCTTCCGTCAAGATTAAGGAACAGTGTTCAGGCATTTCTTCCTCACTCATGCCTAACTGTCCCCGGGATCCGTCTCCTGCACCCCGTTCACGCCCCAGGGCCGCGCCTCCTGTCTGCACTCTGGGGGGCGGGGATGAGCACCTGTGGGCCGGGCAGGCTGGAACAGAGGCCCCACTCTCTCTTCTTCTGGTGTCCCTGACCCCAGCCCCACTCAGAGGCCAGTCACGCTGCCTCGCCTCGGCCTTGCCCTCCCAGAGCCCCGAGGGGGTATATTTTCAGGTTTGCTGTCCCCTCCTGGCGGGCCCCTGGGCCTCTCTCCTCCAGGGCTGAGCCCCCTCAGGCTCCCAGGCAGCCCAGGCCCCAGACCACAGACACTTCTGGGAACTTCCCCAAACAGAAAGCCAGTGAGGCTCCAGCCATGGCTAACGTGCGGCGTTGATTAGGGTTGAGGTTTTGCTTCCTTCATAGGAGATTTCTTGCCTTGAGTTTGGTCTTATTTATTGGCTTATGAAGTTGGCGGCGGGGGTGGCCGCGATCCTCCGGGGCGGCGCAGCTGCGCCCGTGGCGGGAGTGGTGATGGGAAGGGCGTCTCCCGCATCTTGCGTAAAACCCACGTTTGGGGGTTCCTAGGGAGCTCACTGTCCACTGATAGAGAATAGTTAGGGATCCATGTACTTAGGTTTTTATGAAAAGTATTATTATACAAGCATTACATGTCATTGTGAGAGTTTGTACAAAGGAGCAAATAAACATGCCTCAGGCCCCGCTGCTCAGAACCAGGATGCTGGGAGGTTCCCAGCAGGTGGCTCTGTGTGCTGAGCATCCCCAAGGCATCAATAAACCCCATTTTTCAGATGACAAAACCAGGGCTCAGAGAGGTTAAGAGAGTTGCCCGAGATTGCACAGCTGGTCCTCTTAAGCCCTGTGCTGTATCTCCTAAGCCCACGCGAAATCCTTTGGTTTCTTTTATTTACTTAACTGTGTAAGTAGTTTGACACAATTGAGATGTTTTGTATATGACTTTTATTCTGCGTTTCAAATGTCATATTTGTCTAAGGCATTCGCTTTACTTTTTCTAAATTCTTGGAAGTGGCTGCGCACTATTCCATCTTCCGGGTAGTTTGTAACTGATCTCCATAGTCCTCTATTTTTAAATAATTAGGTTGCTTTTTACTTTTGTGGCTTTTAAGGGTGTGTCACTCAACATCTTTGGGCCTAAACCTTTGCCCACCTTTTTGAAGAGTTCCGAGGACACGCATCTTTAGTAGGATTACCTGAGCAACGAATAAGCAACATCTCACCTAAAGAGAGTGAAGGAGAGAGAAGCCTGGCACACTGCAGTTCATGGGGTCACAGAGAGTGACCAGCTAGTGGACACTACTTAGCAACTGAACACCACCACCACCTAAGGAGCTTTCTAGATCACCTGTACCGATTGGTTCTCCCACAAGCATTGCGTAGAGACATTTCCCCAAAAAACCTGCCCAATTTATAAACAATTAATATGGCCTCTCTTCGTTTCAAAATACATATTTTGAGCCGTTGAAGTGTTATGCCCTGGCTTTGGGCCAGTCCATCCCACCATGGAACTTTCCTGACAGTTCCTTCTTCAACCTCTGACCCAGCCTGAGACTGAGGACACTGCTGGGGCGCCTGCCTTCACCTGGCAGGTGTGAGAGCCCCCGGAGTCCTCCCTGTCTCCAGGTAAAGGCTGAGTGGACCACGTGCTCCAGCCTCACCCTCTGGCTCCGTGAGACTTTCCCCTTCACGATGCTGGAAATTTTTCATCAATCTTGAGCCTGCCCTAAGCCAGTTCTGCTAAGGGTCGGGCTCTTTGGTTGCTCCCAAGCAGAGGTTCTTCTGTGTCAGAGAGACACAGACTCGAATGCAGGTTCCTGCCAGGTCACGAGCCGCGTAGAGCTTGGTTGGGCTGCAACCTCTCTGACCCTCCATCTCATCCTCTGATGGGAATGTTGGAGGCTCTCAGAGCCTTACTGTGGAGGTAAAGCTTGGGAAGGGCACAGCCATAGTCCACGGCGTGGATGCGTAGCGATGCCCAGTGATCATCATTGCTACTGAAATACAAAACACTGAGGAAGGTCTGCCAATGACGTTTCCCGGCTGTCCTTACCACAAGCCTCAGTGACAATAAATTTAAAACCTGGAGTTTTTAAACAGCTGTTCCACTTGAATTTGTTGCTGTCCTTAAGAGCTTGGCAGTCAGGGAGGGTGTGCTTAGAAAACCAGGCTCGTGTGGAGATTGTACTCTGAGATCTTCTCTGGGGCAGGGTGAGGGGGTCTTGGGGACAAGCCTAGCTGCAACACAGGTCCTAGGAGGGTGGCACGTGACCACAACGGTGCCCACAAGTGTGGACCCTCCATTAGCTGCGGCCCCACTCATTGCAGCCCTGTTCTCTGGCAAACCGACCCCCACCCCACCCACCACACACAGAGTAGCATGTACAGCTCTGAGAGGGAGGGTCTGTCGTCAGGAGGGTCTGCGGGAGGCAGGGGGACAGGGAGGGCGCAGGGCAGAGTAGGGGGAGGAGGTAGGGGGCAAGCCCAGGGTGCTGCTAACATCTCAGCTGCTCCTCCAGCCGCCGTGTCCTCCTCAGGCGGACCCTGCAGGGCTCCCAGCCCGGGCGTGGTCAGGAAGAGGCTGGTGAGGGTCAGCAGGCAGGGCCGGGGGCCAGGGCTGCCCGCGGTCATCCCCTGCCTCACACCGCCCCCTCCCCGTCCCTCCCCCGACCTGCAGTGTGGACCTGGTCCATGCCCAGATCCACGTGGCCGAGGGCCGGAGCCTGCCTGACCTGGGCCTCCGGCAGGAGAACATCCGCATCAACGGCTGTGCCATCCAGTGCCGGGTCACCACTGAGGACCCCGCGCGCAGCTTCCAGCCCGACACCGGCCGCATCGAGGTAGGCCACCTCTGCCGGAGCCCGCCGCCCGGCTTGGTCTGCGTGAAGGCGCTTCTCCGGGGGGCACAAGGGAGCCTGTGGGCCCAGCAGTGAAGGGGGTGCCTCACTGGAGCTCACCAGAAGCCAGCTTAGAGTATGCAGGAACCAGGCGCTGTCCAGCACTAAAGGGGAGAGCATTCCTGGGAGAGGCTGCCATGGAGGCCGGAAGGGCCACCGGCAGGGACAGGGAGGTCAGCTGGGTGGAGCCAAGTGCGGGATCCCCGGGAACAGAGCCCAGGTCCTCGACTCGTCTCACAAGGACCCAAAGCTTCGCTGCCCACTGAGCAGTCCCGCTGGCTTCGGTCCTGCCTTCAGCCTGGGGAAGGAGCCGGGCGCACGAGGGATGAGGGCCTGGAGGTCTCAGTGGAGGGGCTGGGCTGGGCCAGGGGACCCGTCAGGGATGCATGCGGGAGTCTGGGAGATGGTGGGGACAAGGATGAGACCTAGCAGTGGCGTAGGGGGCCTGGGCGGGCCCCCCCCGCGCCCCTGCCTCTGGGCCGGCTGGGGCCCCTGGCCTCTGGCCCTGCCTCACGCCCCAGCTAAGAATACCTCTGGCTTCAAGTCAGCACTCTGTGGCCCTCCCGCTGCCCTCTTTGGCCCAGGACTCTGGGGAAGCGGACCCGAGGGAGGACAGGAGGGTGATTCTCTGTTACTGAGCCCGAGAGGAGAGACTGGGGTGGCCGGGCGGGGTGGGGCAGGGAGCAATCTGGTTCTGAGAGTCGCATTGGCTGCTCAGCTTGAGGCAGAGGTGCTGCCAGGACTGTTTCTGGAAGGATCCACGTCCACAGGTGGGGGCCAGCTCCCAGGCCAGAGCGCTGTCCAGCGGGCGCCCCCATCGAGTCTGCCCTCGGCAGGCAGGGGCAGCCCCGCTACAGCTCTGCCTCCGAGGCCTGGCTCCTCCAAGCCTGGTTTACCACAGAATATTTTTAGCTGACGGGTCCTGCTCACAGCTGAGTGTTCACGCTTAAATATTTTATTAAGCTCCTTTCTATCGAGCACAGGCTGTGTCCCTTAGACGCGGAAATGCAGTGCAGTGTGTCTCCCCAGCCCCCCGGCTTGTCCCTCCCGCTCCCTGTCTCCCTGGCCAGTGCTGCTCGCGAGGCCCCCACCCCGGGCATTCACACCCAGATCCCATTCCCCCACCCTGAGTCTCTACCATCGACTCCTGGGAGCCCCCGACTGTGCCCCCGAGCTGCCTCTCTGACCCTCGCCCTCTGCTTCCCTGTCGGGGCCTGTGGGCTCACGTGTATCTCCTTGCGTCTGGTCCCAGCGTTTCTCATCAGCTCACTGCTCCTTCCTCTCCCACTTGACAGGGAGGGAAGGCGGGGGACGCCGAGGCCTTCCCTGTCACTGGGTGTTAGGGACGCCCTCGGCCTGCCTCCCCTGCCTGGCTCCGTCCTGCAGCGCCCTTGCGCTTCGTCAGTCCCCTCGCCCCACAGGTGGGGAGCCCTGCTCGAGCAGGGCCTCTGTTTTAGCTGCTCTGTCCCCAGTGCCTGGCGTGAGGTGGGCACACCCGCTGTGGGCTGAATGAGTGAACAAAAGAATCTGAAAGGCAAGAGGGCTGGTCAAGCAGGCGGGTGGCAGGTCTGGCCCCTCTGTGCCCTGCTGGCTCCGCGTCAGCCCTGAGAGCGGGGCCCCGAGCCTGGGGCTGGCGGGGCCCATGCTCCGAACCCCTCATCCTGCTCCCTTCCCCTTCCAGCTCCTCTCAGGGAGGAGGAAACCGTGACTGTGGCCCTTAGAGCCGGTGGGGTTCCCCTTGGTTTGCTGGCAGAAATGAAGCAGAATTTCTCAAACCAGAGTTGGGGGTCAGCTGTGCGTGACTCTTGGCACCCTGCCGGCCCATGCTGGTCCAGCCTGGGGCCACGGGGGTGCTGTGTCTCGACTCCAGCTTCAGACCTGGGCCTGACTGGCCACCTCTGCCTGCAGGTGTTCCGGAGTGGGGAAGGCATGGGCATCCGCCTGGACAACGCCTCTGCCTTCCAAGGCGCCGTCATCTCCCCCCACTACGACTCCCTGCTGGTCAAGGTCATCGCCCACGGCAAGGACCACCCCACGGCCGCCACCAAGATGAGCAGAGCCCTGGCCGAGTTCCGAGTCCGAGGTGTGAAGGTGAGAGGCTGCAGCCCCGAGCTTCCCCTGGCGTCTGGGTCATCCCTGTCACCGGCGTCCATAGCTGGAGGTGAAGTCACTGCCGCAGGCTGCCTGGTGTCCGAGGCCAGTGCCTCCGCGTAGCCGTGGGCCTGCCCTGGGCACATGCCACTTTAGACCTGCTGCAGGGCCAGGGGCAGGGGACCACACTGCCCATCCCCCAGTGGGGGAGCTGCCCCCCAAGTCCCCACACCGCACACGGCACTCCGCAGCCCCCTGCTGGGTCCAGGCTGGGCGCCGGGTCTGGGCCACGTGGGCAGCGCTGTCCTCGCTCAGCCCTGCTCCACCCCCATCACCTTTTCAAAAAGCAGGGGCAGTGGCTGCTCTCAGCACCTCACAGGAAGGGCTGCCCCCAGTGCCGGGGCATCTGCGCTTCCGTGAAGAGCCTCAGGGCACCCAGTCAGGGGCCGTTTCCTGCACATGTGGCCGGGATGTGGCATGGTGGCAGGCCGTGCCCAGGGCTGCTCCGGGCCGGGTGACTGGTGAGCAGGGGGCCTGCCCACCCCTGTGCTCTTGTCCTGCTGGTGACCCTGGGCCACAGTACTGTCTACCTGTCCGACAGGCTAGGGGGCTCCCAAGCTCCCACTGCCTTCCCACCAGAAGGTGGAGGAGGGAGCCAGGGCCACAGGGGCCAGGGACGGTGGGAGGCCGGCAGCAAGCTGGGCCCCAGTGCCTCCCGGTGTCTGCCCAAACGGGGCCCCAGCCCAGCCGCCCTCCGCGCTGCCCTGGCACGGCTCACACTCTCCTGCTCCTCTTGGCTGAACCCCTTGTTTCACTTTATTTAAACCAGGATCTCTCTTGGACCACATCCAGGTATGTGTTCCGGGGCTGGGTGGGCAGGCACATGTGTGTGTCAACGCCACGCACACGTGTGAGCTCAGCCGGCACACGTGTACACGCGCACCTTAACCACACCAGCTCTCACCAGGCTGCCATCAGAGGCATAGCAGGCCTTAGACAGAAAGGCGTATCACCCCTCAGCACAGGTACAGCCCCGTGGGCCAGGGTGCCACACCCCCCTCCACAGCGGGGCCCGGGTACCTGCATGTTCTCAAAGTGCCTGGGTGCTCCTGACACCACCAGAGAACCTCGCGTGCCTGGGGTGTGTTTGCAGCTTCCTCCCAGCCGACACTTGGGAGCAGTGGTTGTTTGAAGGCTGGAGGAGGCCATCGGGGCCATGGGCTGGTGGGGATGTGAGCCAGAGGGGGTGGGACAGGGCAGGGCACACCGCCCCGAGCCTGGTTCCTTGAGGTGGGGACCAGAGCCATGGCCGTGGGGGCCTGGTGCCCCTGGTGTTTGCCCCAGGATGTCCAGCAAGAGCAAAGCCTTGAGGGGTGTCGGGAGCAGCTGAGAGCCAAGACCCAACTCAGGGCCTGCACTCCCGACGGGAGCCCTCCAGGGGTCCCAGACCAAGAACAGAGCGGTGCGATTCTAGTCCCTTTGGTTTGACATTACAAATCCTGAAGGCACCTTGGCCAATAGGGAAAGACGCTGTCACCAGCAGGGTCCAGTGGGGACTTTCTGAGTTACCAGCCCAGGTCCTGTTGCCCAGAAGAGCCGGGCTGTCCCCCACCGGCTCCCGCTGCTGCCCTGCACACTCTGATGTCCGTGCCAGGCGAGCGTCCTGGCCACACACTCCAGGCAGGGGCGTCCTCTGCATATAGATGTGGGCACAGAGCCACCTGCTCTCCAGGGCACCCAGGCTGCTAGGGCCGCCTCCATGGGGCTGGGAGCCCCAGCCTGACCCTTGTCTGTGCTTCCACAGGCCCCTCAGGGAGCCGGGCAGGACAAGACCAGAGACTAGTACTGAGGTGACCCCAATAATTTTATTATAAAGACAAACAAGACTTCCGCTTGGTGGCTGCAGCCCCCGCTCGGAGGCCGTGAGCACCTATCACAGGGACCTGTCCCGTTTTGCCCAACTGGAGGCCAGAACCAGGGCAAGGGCCCCTGTCCTGCCAGAGGCACCGAGGGGAGGGCCGGGGGGGCGGCTCTCTGGCCGCGCTGACCCACCAGGCCAGGAGGCCGCCCACCTGCACCCTCCGCCCTCTGGGCGGTCTCCCAGCCCTCAGACCACACTCTCCTCCAGCCGCTCAGCGCTGCCCCCCACCCCCCGGCCGCCAGCCCCAAGCAGCCCCCCGTGTACAGAGTGGCTCCGTCGGGCCCAGGCCCCTCCGAGGCGCCTGGCGTAACCGTAGCACCCGCCGCTGTCCCCCAGGTCCAGGGAGCAGCTGCGCTGGGGGCGAGGCGGCGGGCTGCGTGGGGGGTGCGCCTTGGGCGTGGGGCTGGGGCCTCCATTGGTCTGCGACTGCACGTGGCTGAGCTTGAGGGGGAGACGGCCGTTCCCGGCCCCCCGGCCCCGAACCAGCAAGGCCACAGTGAAGACCAGTAAGGCAGCCACCAGCACGCCCCCCACGGCCACAGTCAGGGTCCCGCCCAGCACGTGGGCCTGCAGGGCGTGGCACAGGGGTGTGGCTGGCAGTGTGGAGAAGTGGGCGCAGCCCAGCAGCCGGGTGGCAGTGAGGTCAGAGGGCCCGGCGGCGGGTGACAGTGCCAGCAGGCAGAGGTCGTAGTCGGCGCCCGGGACCAGGTGCTTCAGCAGGAAGCGATGGCTGGAGGCCGGGACGATCCTGCGGGTAAGGGCAGGGGTCAGAGCGCAGGCCTGGGGGCCGGGTCCCCGCCCCCTGCCCAGGGCCACAAGGCTTTGAAGCTCCCTTCACAGCCCACCCTCCCACACACACGCCCTCAGGTCCCAGCTCTGAGGAGCCCCTTCCCCAGGCCCACAGGAGCCTGTGTGTTGACTTCAGAAGGCAGAGAAAACAGGCAGGCAGGTGTGGCCCTGGAGATGGTGCAGGGCAGAGAGGTGTGCCCATTGACACCCAGGCCCGCCCCGGGCCTCAGAGGCTGCAGAGACTTACACAGCAGTGCCCGTGAGGCTAAGCCCGCGCCTGAACACAGATGCCAGCACCCCGGGTCCCGCCTGCCAGCCTCGCCTGGGACCTCGCGGGGCACAGCCTCCCCCCCCCCCCCCCCCCCCCCCCCCCCCCCCNTGTGTTTGCAGCTTCCTCCCAGCCGACACTTGGGAGCAGTGGTTGTTTGAAGGCTGGAGGAGGCCATCGGGGCCATGGGCTGGTGGGGATGTGAGCCAGAGGGGGTGGGACAGGGCAGGGCACACCGCCCCGAGCCTGGTTCCTTGAGGTGGGGACCAGAGCCATGGCCGTGGGGGCCTGGTGCCCCTGGTGTTTGCCCCAGGATGTCCAGCAAGAGCAAAGCCTTGAGGGGTGTCGGGAGCAGCTGAGAGCCAAGACCCAACTCAGGGCCTGCACTCCCGACGGGAGCCCTCCAGGGGTCCCAGACCAAGAACAGAGCGGTGCGATTCTAGTCCCTTTGGTTTGACATTACAAATCCTGAAGGCACCTTGGCCAATAGGGAAAGACGCTGTCACCAGCAGGGTCCAGTGGGGACTTTCTGAGTTACCAGCCCAGGTCCTGTTGCCCAGAAGAGCCGGGCTGTCCCCCACCGGCTCCCGCTGCTGCCCTGCACACTCTGATGTCCGTGCCAGGCGAGCGTCCTGGCCACACACTCCAGGCAGGGGCGTCCTCTGCATATAGATGTGGGCACAGAGCCACCTGCTCTCCAGGGCACCCAGGCTGCTAGGGCCGCCTCCATGGGGCTGGGAGCCCCAGCCTGACCCTTGTCTGTGCTTCCACAGGCCCCTCAGGGAGCCGGGCAGGACAAGACCAGAGACTAGTACTGAGGTGACCCCAATAATTTTATTATAAAGACAAACAAGACTTCCGCTTGGTGGCTGCAGCCCCCGCTCGGAGGCCGTGAGCACCTATCACAGGGACCTGTCCCGTTTTGCCCAACTGGAGGCCAGAACCAGGGCAAGGGCCCCTGTCCTGCCAGAGGCACCGAGGGGAGGGCCGGGGGGGCGGCTCTCTGGCCGCGCTGACCCACCAGGCCAGGAGGCCGCCCACCTGCACCCTCCGCCCTCTGGGCGGTCTCCCAGCCCTCAGACCACACTCTCCTCCAGCCGCTCAGCGCTGCCCCCCACCCCCCGGCCGCCAGCCCCAAGCAGCCCCCCGTGTACAGAGTGGCTCCGTCGGGCCCAGGCCCCTCCGAGGCGCCTGGCGTAACCGTAGCACCCGCCGCTGTCCCCCAGGTCCAGGGAGCAGCTGCGCTGGGGGCGAGGCGGCGGGCTGCGTGGGGGGTGCGCCTTGGGCGTGGGGCTGGGGCCTCCATTGGTCTGCGACTGCACGTGGCTGAGCTTGAGGGGGAGACGGCCGTTCCCGGCCCCCCGGCCCCGAACCAGCAAGGCCACAGTGAAGACCAGTAAGGCAGCCACCAGCACGCCCCCCACGGCCACAGTCAGGGTCCCGCCCAGCACGTGGGCCTGCAGGGCGTGGCACAGGGGCGTGGCTGGCAGTGTGGAGAAGTGGGCGCAGCCCAGCAGCCGGGTGGCAGTGAGGTCAGAGGGCCCGGCGGCGGGTGACAGTGCCAGCAGGCAGAGGTCGTAGTCGGCGCCCGGGACCAGGTGCTTCAGCAGGAAGCGATGGCTGGAGGCCGGGACGATCCTGCGGGTAAGGGCAGGGGTCAGAGCGCAGGCCTGGGGGCCGGGTCCCTGCCCCCTGCCCAGGGCCACAAGGCTTTGAAGCTCCCTTCACAGCCCACCCTCCCACACACACGCCCTCAGGTCCCAGCTCTGAGGAGCCCCTTCCCCAGGCCCACAGGAGCCTGTGTGTTGACTTCAGAAGGCAGAGAAAACAGGCAGGCAGGTGTGGCCCTGGAGATGGTGCAGGGCAGACAGGTGTGCCCATTGACACCCAGGCCCGCCCCGGGCCTCAGAGGCTGCAGAGACTTACACAGCAGTGCCCGTGAGGCTAAGCCCGCGCCTGAACACAGATGCCAGCACCCCGGGTCCCGCCTGCCAGCCTCGCCTGGGACCTCGCGGGGCACAGCCTCCCCCCCTCCCCTCCCCCTGCAGCCCCCACGACCCCCAGGCAGCTCGGAAGCTGAGAAGGGGTGCATGGAAGCCCCAGGAGAGAGCAGGGGCAGGAGAGGTGGCCAGTCCTCCCTGGAGGGGGCAGAGCCGGCTCAGAGGAGGGCGGCTCCCGAGCTGGGGGCTCCGGACTGCAGAGCGCCCCCTCACCGGTAGATGAGGGTCTCGTCCTCGCTGCTGTTGTACTGGAGCTGGAACATCCACACGGGGTCCGCTGGCCGCCCCGGCCCCCAGCTCACCAGCCCCGAGGTGGCTGTCACCTCCGTCACCTGCACGGCCGGCTCCAACTCGGGCGTGCCTTCGCCCTCCGCGGCCGTGCGGGCTGAGGCTGCAATGTCCGAGGGCCCCGGGCGGCCCCCTTCGGTGCTGCCGTTCCCCCCGTGGGGCAGAGCCAGCACCCGCAGTTCGACGCGGGCCGTGGCCTCGCCGGCCGGGTTGGTAGCAATACAGGTGTAGGCCCCTGCGTCCCCGGAGCCTGTCACCCCGATCTCCAGGGTCCCGTTGGGAAAAGCCCGGGCCCGGGAGGAGTTGCCCACCAGCCGGTCATCGGGGCCGACCCAGTGCATGGTGGGTGCGGGGTCGCCGAGGGCCCGGCACCGCAGCGTGGCCCGCTGGCCCTCCAGCACCCAGAGGCGCTGCGTGTGGCGGGCAATGAGGGGCGGCTCACAGGAGAACTCGCCCTCAGGCACCGTCCAGAAGTAGCGGCCGGCCAGGCCGGGCGGGGAAGCACAGGTCTCCAGGTCGTCGGGCCGTGCCAGCCGCCGCAGCCAGAGCAGCTCGCAGTTGCAGTGCAGGGGGTTCCCGCTGAAGCTCAGCACCAGTGGCGCGGGCGAGGCCTCGGCGTGGCGGCCCCGGGAGAAGAGCGGGTCGGGCGCCAACGTGGCCAGGCGGTTGGAGGTGAGGTCAAGGCGGGAGAGCTGGCTGAGCTGGGCGAAGGCGCCTGGGGGCAGCGCATCGATGAGGTTGTGGTCCAGGTTGAGGGTGTGCAGGGCGGGCATGGAGCCGATGCCGGCCCAGGGCACCTGCCGCAGGTTGTTGTAGGACAGGTCCAGGTCCTCCAAGCTGCCCAGGAAGTCGTCGAAGGCGCCCGGCGCGATGCGGCCCAGCTGGTTGCCGCTGAGGATGAGGTGCTGCAGGTTGGCGGGGCCCCGCAGGCTGCCTGCGCCCAGCTCCGCCAGCCTGTTGCCGTCCAGGTGCAGGGAGCGCAGGCTCTCCAGGTCCCCGAAGGCGCGGGCCCCGATGCGGGTGATGGCGTTGCGGGACAGCGTCAGGTCCACCAGCCCGGTCATGTTGCGGAAGTCTGGTGGCCCCAGGGCCTGGATGAAGTTGTCGGCCAGCCGTAGCTCCACCGTGCGCCGGTCCACGTTGGGCGGCACGAACAGCAGGCCTCGGTGGGCACACAGGGTGCTGAGCGACTCCGACAGGTTCTGGCAGATGCAGGGCAGTGGGCAGGCGGCCGCTCCACTGGCCAGCAGCAGCAGCAGGAGCGGCGGGGCCATGGTGAGCGCCCTGTAGGAAGGGCCACAGCCCAGGCACAGGTGGGGCTGGCACCGCTGCCCACTTGCCCCCTGGGCCGATCTTGGGTGGGGGCAGCTTCCAGAGCCTGGCCTGGGGGGGTGGTCAGGGTCAAAGGCCCAAGGGGTCCCCCAAAGCTGAGGGTAGGCTGGGGCCTGCAGAGCCAGGCCCCCCGAATAAAGGTCACATTTCCCAAGCCGTGAGAGGGAGCCCAGGCTCTGGGGACAAGGTGAGGCGTGAGCAGGAAGCGGAGGTGGCCGGGAGCGCAGGGAGGGTCCCGGAACTTCCTTCCCCTGGCGTCCCCTGGACTCGCCAGCATCCCTTCGGCGCCATCCCCTCCCCCGCCGGCTAAGGTGCCCCCCCAAGCCCTCCCGGGGCTGCCGCCCCTCCCTGGCCGCTCCCCACAGTGTCCCCCACGGCCCCCTCACCTGGTGTCCGTAGCTCAGGGGGCGCGGGCCGGCCTCCCCGTGGGCCCGGCCGGCCCCTGCCGACTCCAAGCGGCTCTCCCGCGGGGATGAGGCCCGGGGCTGACCAGCCGCGCTCCGCGCGCCTTCCGGCCCATGGCGCTCGGGCCCGCGGCCCCGGCTCACTCGGTTCCCGGCACCTTTTCCCGGAGTGATTCGCGGCGGCGGCGGCGGCGGCAGCAGCAGCAGCAGCAGCGACAGGCAGGCGGGTGCGCGCCAACGAGCACGCGCACCGCGGACACGCACGTGGAGAGCGGACGGGGAGGGGCGCGCGGGGATCCACCCGGGCCCAGGCCGGCTCCCGAGGTCACCTGGACACGCGGCCACTGCAGCGCCCACGGGTGGCTTCTGGTCACGCCCGAGGCCCGGGCCGGCGCGAACCCGCCGCGCAGCCCCCCGGCGCTGCCGCAGCGCACTCACCCGGGCACAGGCGCGCGCGCCCCCGGCCACCCTGGCGCCCCGGCATCCTGCACCGCACGGGCGCCTGCTGCCGCTGCGCGAACCGTCACTCTGCAGACAGGCAGACAAAGCGCCAGCTCGCGGGCCCCTTCACCATCTCCCAGAGACGAGAGTCTTTGTCACATGTCGCTGGGCACCCTCCCCAACACACCCACACATGCCCACACTCCCACACGTCCCCGCACCCACCGGCAGGGCCGGGTGCAAACCCGCACTGTTGCTGGGACCCTCGCGTTCACAGACACACGGTGAAGGTCATAACCGTTCTGCATCACCAAGTCACGTGGAGGGTCCCCAACAGGCACGGGCCCTGCGGGGGGAGGGGAGGGCTGGGGCGATGCCCCCCGGCCGGGCTCCGGCGGGGTGGGGCGGAGAGGGCTCGGCCTCCGGCTGGCGCCGCGCCCCGCCCCCGCTGCCGGCCCCTCCCTCCTCGTCCCAGGCTGCTCGGGAACCAACCGGTCTCCGCCTCCGGCCCGATTGGTCTGCGCGGCGCGCTTTCCCGGCAGGCCGGCAGTGGCACGCCGTTTGAAGCTGTGCGTCAGGGGTCCTGGCCTGGCCGGCGGCCCCTCCCTCCCCTTCTGTTCCTCCCGGGCCATTCCCTGAAAGAGTGGCCCATAACGAGTTGGCCCGGCTGAGACGGGGCTCCCGCGATGTGTCGGGGCGGGGTTGAGTTCCCGGCTTTTTGCCTCCGAGATCCGGGCTCTGAAGCTGAACGCGCACCCTGGTCTTTCGTCTGGGCTCAGCAGGGAAACAAGGGAAATTACCGCCTCCCCCAAGTATTTCCTAGACCTCAGGCTCCTCAAGGAAACAGTGGTGGTGCACGCTAAGTTGTGTGCAGCTCTTGGTACCCTATGGACTGTACCCCGCCAGGCTTCGCTGTCCATGGGATTTCCCAGGCAAGAACACTGGAGTGGGTTGCCGTTTCCTTGGATTTTTAATCGTGCCTGGTACACCACTGAGACAGTTTTCTTATTCAGGCTAAGGAGTGTTGATTGTTGGTGCTTCATGGGGTGAGAGGAGAAGAGAGGAGGTGACTTGTGAGGGGCTCGGGCAGCTGGAAAGCATTCTTTTTGTTGCCACTCCTCGGGCCTCCGCGGCTGTTGAATTTGTAAAATGAAGGCGCTGGATCCTTGCCCAGGTCACCTCTTGCTCAGTGGCATCGGATACTCCCTCGTTCTTCGCCCCATCAAGAATATTTTCATTCACTCTCAACGTACGTGTTACTGGCATCCAGCATGTGCTGCTCTGCGGGGAGGTAACATAGATCGGGAACCAGAGGGGCCTGCCTGCCCGCATGGAGCTTACTCCCCCATGGAAGACGGATCTGGTGACATCCTCCAGAAATTACAGAGGAGGAGGGGTCTACCCAAGGGAAACGCAGGGTGGGACGTGGAGGCCTCTTAGCAGCCTTGCCACCCCTAGGATGCGCTAGGTTCTTTAGCTGGTTGAACTGGTTTTCTTGTCTCAGATTCCATGCCTTGGCCCAGCTGAAATGTCCCCATTTTAGGAGGAGCACGGACTAGTCTCAGGGACAGACAGGCAGGCTGGTTATACCCAGCAGGCATGAGGCAGTGTTGGCCGGCCCAATTCTGCGGTGGCCGCCGTGGGTGCTGGTGGGGGAGGTGACGAGGGCCCTGGGGACAGGAAGAATCTCAGAGCAGCCTCGGGGCCCAGGGCCTGCTGGGCCTGGGCTTCCTATCCAAGGTGCCAGAGGATCGCGCATGTGCAACCCACAAAGTTGCCTTCTCTGAAGTGACAGCCAGGCCGTAGCCACACAGCCACAGGTGCACGCACACTGGAGTCGCATCCACTAGGCCTTGCAGCGTGTCCTGGGGCAGCTTCCGCAGCGCGGGCTCCCAGGCACTCTCACCCGACCCCTCCTTGGCCTCTAGGTTGGACTCAGCCCTGCCGTGGCTTCATGCTGTCACCCAGCTGTTTAATGAGCGGAACGGAGGGCCTTTGTGCACAGAACACGTGGGCACCAGGCCCTCAGACAGCACCCCTGCCTCTAAAGTGCTCCTGGGTCTGAGAAGATTGCAGACAAGTTGGCGACGCTTTCCCATGGCTGGTCCCATGGAGTCCTAGAAAGGGAGCGTCCAGCTCTGCCATGAGGGCGGGAGATGAGGACTGGGAAGGTCTTTGAGTTCAGGCCTTTGGGAGGAGCTCAGCCAGCACGCGTGGCGGTGTGAGCGCACAGGGCAAGTCTGGAGTGACCAGAGGTGGCCGTGACGGGGAAGCCCAGCAGAAGGCACGGCCTGAGGCCGAGGCAACACGGAGTCCAGAGATGGCTGTGGTAGAGTCGTTCGGTGTGCCCATTGGTACAGGAGTGAGTGGTGAAGGTGATGAGTGCAGGTTTTGGGAACCAAGTGGGTGGTGAGCCACGCCACGGAAGGTAGGGGAGGTCTGGGGGAGACAGGCCAACTTGGAATTGGATGAGCTTGTGTGAGGGGCACTCGGGAAGAGGTGCCCAGGAGGCACTTCCACGTGAGGTCTGGAGCTGGTGGCCAGCACAGGCCACCCTGGGAGAGAGTGCTGGGTGAGGAGAGGCCAGATGACAGCCTCCCTCCTGCAGGGGTGGGAGGAGCCCCAGGGGAAGGAGGGAGGAGGCAGAGGGGAGCGAAAAGTCTTGGAAGCCCAGGGAGCAGGAGTTGCTGGCAGGAGGGTGGATTTAACTGGAAGGAGGGACCTCAGACTGTCAGAGCAAGTGCTGCGTGCAGTGGTGGGCTCCCTGGAGGTTGGGGCCCTTTTGAGGAAGCGTGGTGGGGAGGGGCGGTGCTGCAAGAAAGGCCAAATCCGTCTTCCAGTCTGGCTGGAAGGAGTGGGGAGGTGGGACTCAGCACAGGCTCCAGGGCCAGCAGGGTAGGGGGGTGGGCTCAGGCCCCTGACGGCCTGGGGGCTCTGCCAGGACCGGGGTGTGGGTGGTGAGGCAGGCGGGACCGCCACTTCATGGAGAGGCTTGCGCCGCAGCCCAGGGAACCCTGCCCCCGGGCGGCACGTCCAGCCCCTAATGTCCCTGGCCAGACTGCACGGTGACACCCTCCTACCCGCCTCTGTCCTGCAGACCAACATCCCCTTCCTGCAGAACGTGCTCAACAACCAGCAGTTCCTGGCAGGCACCGTGGACACGCAGTTCATCGACGAGAACCCGGAGCTGTTCCAGCTGCGGCCCGCACAGAACCGGGCCCAGAAGCTGCTGCACTACCTCGGTCCGCCCGAGTCTCCCTTCTCTCCCCCCGAGATGCCTTGCTTCTGCCCCCACCCAGAGAGCCGCCTGGCCGCCCTGCCCCGTCCTCGGCCTGGCCACGCACCTCCTCTTTTGCTTCAGCCCCCGCCCCCGACCCTGATCTGAGGCTGCTGCTCCATCTGTGTGGCCGTCACCAGGTCCCCACTGCCTTGACCCAGGAGGCCCTGGCTCTGGAGAAGACAGGGGCCAGCTGGAAGACCCGGGGTCCTAGAGGAGTACCCCCAGCCCCAGGCCCAGCCACTCTCACTTCTGCCCTCGACTCAGGCTTGGCCCAGCCTGCCCTGACCCTCGCCCACTCTCTCCCCAGGACATGTCATGGTGAATGGCCCAACCACCCCAATCCCCGTCAAGGCCAACCCCAGCTCCACGGACCCCATCGTCCCTGTAGTGCCCATAGGTAGGTGAGATCCCTTCTGCCACCTCACAGCGGTGACACGGAGGCCACCACTTGCAGGGTGGGTGCTAATGCCCCGCTCTGCCCTAGGCCCACCCCCAACGGGTTTCAGAGACATCCTGCTGCGGGAGGGGCCCGAGGGCTTTGCTCGAGCGGTGCGGAACCATGAGGGGCTGCTGCTGATGGACACGACCTTCAGGGATGCCCACCAGTCACTGCTGGCCACACGCGTGCGCACCCACGATCTCAAAAAGATCTCCCCCTATGTTGCCCACAGCTTCAACAAACTCTTCAGCATAGAGAACTGGGGAGGTAGGCTGGAAGAGGGAGGGAGCGTGGGCCCCACAGTGCAGGCGGGTCGCTCTCTGGGACAAGCTGGAGGTGGGAACCCCGGGGGAACCTGTGAGAACTGAACAAGGCAAGGCGTTCGCGAGTTTAGCAAATAGTGACCGGTGTCCCTTCTCCTGGACCTGGTGCCGGACCTGAGGTCGCAGAGCTGAGACCCTGGCAGCTCAGGGTGAGAGAGGAGATGCCAACCTGTTAGCGTGCTGTGGCACAGAGAAGGGGAGTGAGGGCTGTGAGGGGGGCTCGGAGAGGACACCGTGAGCCCGAGAGGTTCCGAGGGGCCAGCAAAGGAAAGTGTGCAGGGGTCAGGGCCAGGACGCGATGGACCCTGATGAACGGGGCGCTGTTAGGACCAGAGGCACAGGCTGCAGGATGTGGCGGGGCCCCTGGGACGCAAGGGGCTGACCTGGGCCCCTTGGTCCTGGTGCAGGAGCCACCTTTGACGTCGCCATGCGCTTCCTGTACGAGTGCCCCTGGCGACGGCTGCAGGAGCTCCGGGAACTCGTCCCCAACATCCCATTCCAGATGCTGCTGCGGGGGGCCAACGCCGTGGGCTACACCAACTACCCCGACAACGTGGTCTTCAAGTGAGCCTGGGTGGGGTGTGCCATTTGGGCCCTGGTGTGAGGCCTGCGCGCCCCACAGTGGGCTGGAAACCAAGCCTCTCAGTAGCTGTGCCCAGCCAGCGCGGCAAATGAGAGAACTGGGAGGGCTTTCGGGGGAGGCTCCCGGAGGGCAGATGAGCCCCAGCGCACGTGTGCAGAGCTGCGGCTGGAAGCCAGGCTTCCGTCTCCTCAGCCTGCCACGCCTTGGCAAAGCAAACAATCCCCAGCAGTCCTTCTGACTCGGGCAGACGGAACCGCGCTGCCCGTGACTGGCACCGGGTGGTTCTGCTGCTCGCCGGATGCCGCTGGGGTGACCCTGCCCGGCCCAGGCTGCCCCAGAGAGGCTTATCCACACCACGGACATGCCGTGGTGCCCCCGCCAGACCTGGCCCTCAGATCTCACTCGGGCTGCAAGAGGGCCAGGAGCCAGCAAAAGATGTGCTGAGGGGGTGCGCTGGAGCTAACCCTGAGCGTTCCTACCACTCAGGTTCTGCGAGGTGGCCAAGGAGAATGGCATGGACATCTTCCGGGTCTTTGACTCCCTCAACTACCTGCCCAACCTGCTGCTGGGCATGGAGGCGGCAGGCAGTGCCGGTGGCGTGGTGGAGGCCGCCATCTCCTACACGGGTGACGTGTCCGACCCCAGCCGCACCAAGTACTCACTGCAGTACTACATGGGCTTGGCCGAGGAGCTGGTGCGAGCCGGCACCCACATCCTGTGCATCAAGGTGCCCGTCGTCGTGACGTACCCCCCCCTCATCGTCTCTCCTCCCTGCTTCCCTCAGGACATGGCCGGGCTGCTGAAGCCCATGGCCTGCACCATGCTGGTCAGCTCCCTCCGGGACCGCTTCCCTGACCTCCCGCTGCACATCCACACCCACGACACATCAGGGGCGGGTGTGGCAGCCATGCTGGCCTGTGCCCACGCGGGGGCTGACGTGGTGGACGTGGCGGCTGACTCCATGTCTGGAATGACGTCACAACCCAGCATGGGGGCCCTGGTGGCCTGTACTCGAGGGACACCCCTGGACACAGGTAGGGACAGCCACAGCCCTGCCCGTCCTGGCAGTCGGGGTGGCCTCTCTGGGCCGGGCCTTCCGTCACCCACGTCTGTGGTGGGGCCTGATCGGGCCTGGGGTCCGGGAGGGGCCTCTGGGACTCAGCACATCTCTGAGCCTCCCACCTCTGGTGTCCCTGCAGGCGTGCCCCTGGAGCGTGTATTCGACTACAGTGAGTACTGGGAGGGCGCCCGGGGGCTGTACGCAGCCTTTGACTGCACGGCCACCATGAAGTCTGGCAACTCGGATGTGTACGAGAATGAGATCCCAGGGGGCCAGTACACCAACCTACACTTCCAGGCGCACAGCATGGGGCTCGGCTCCAAGTTCAAGGAGGTCAAGAAGGCCTACGTGGAGGCCAACCAGATGTTGGGCGACCTCATCAAGGTGAGCCAGGCGCGCCCACCCTTGCCTCAGGGCCTCTGTAAGCTGCCTGGCATCCTAAACCCAGGGGTCCCCTCTCCTCAGGTGACGCCCTCCTCCAAGATCGTGGGGGACCTGGCCCAGTTCATGGTGCAGAACGGGCTGACCCGAGCCGAGGCCGAAGCGCAGGCAGAGGAGCTGTCCTTCCCCCGCTCGGTGGTGGAGTTCCTGCAGGGCTACATTGGCATCCCCCATGGGGGCTTCCCAGAGCCCCTTCGCTCCAAGGTCAGGAAGGCCCGGTGCCATGGTGGGTGGGGAGGCAGTGCAAGGGCGTCTGGGGACCAGGCCTGACTGTCTGCTCTGCATCCCAGGTGCTGAAAGACCTGCCGAGGGTGGAAGGCCGTCCGGGAGCCTCCCTCCCACCCTTGGACCTGCAGGCGCTGGAGAAGGAGCTGACGGAACGGCACGGGGAGGAGGTGACCCCGGAGGACGTGCTCTCAGCCGCCATGTACCCCGACGTCTTTGCCCACTTCAAGGACTTCACTGCCACCTTCGGCCCCCTGGACAGCCTGAATACGCGTCTCTTCCTGCAGGGACCCAAGATTGCAGAGGAGTTCGAGGTCAGTGCCTCTGGCACCTACCTGCGCTGCTCAGCGGCCACCCCTAGGGACCCCAGCACTTGCAGGGTGCCAGGGCTCTGATCTGCCTGTCCCCCAGCCTCGTGAGGTGGGGGTTCACACAGTACTCTTGAGACCCGGGAGCTAGGTCTTTACAAGTGTGGAGCTGAGCCCCGGGGAGGTGGGGCGCCTTGCCTGGGACTGGGTCAGGGGCTGCTCTCCCCGCCTGGCCTTCGCCCCCACTGGCTCTGAGCCTCCCGGCGGCCTCCCTGCAGGTGGAGCTGGAGCGAGGCAAGACGCTGCATATCAAAGCCTTGGCCATCAGTGACCTCAACCGGGCGGGCCAGAGGCAGGTCTTCTTCGAGCTCAACGGACAGCTGCGGTCCATCCTGGTCAAGGACACCCAGGCGATGAAGGTACAGCTGCCCCGGGCCAGCCAGGTGGTGGGGACGGGCAGGGCTGGGGCCTCACGTGCTGTCCGCCCTGCCTGCAGGAGATGCACTTCCACCCTAAGGCCCTGAAGGACGTCAAGGGCCAGATCGGGGCACCCATGCCCGGGAAGGTGATAGACGTCAAGGTAGCGGCAGGGGCCAGGGTGACCAAGGGCCAACCCCTGTGCGTGCTCAGCGCCATGAAGATGGAGACTGTAGTGACCTCGCCCGTGGAGGGCACTGTCCGCAAGGTCCACGTGACTAAGGACATGACGCTGGAGGGGGACGACCTCATCCTGGAGATCGAGTGACCGTGCCCGAGACCGGCAGCCTGACCATCCCTGCCCTTGCCTTCAGGACACTGCACTGCCAGGGCAGGCCCAGGCCGGCCAGTGCCTGAGGCCAGGAAGGCCTGGCCCTGGAGCTCCTGTCAGCGGCTCTTCACGACAGGAGAGACTGCCTGTGGTGGTCCATTCCCATCTCCCACTCTCTGTCCTTTCCCTGCAGTCAACAGTCGCTCACGTATTCACCTCCTGCCAGATAAGGGCCCCCTCCTTGCTGGAGACTGCAGGTGGGCGTGCAGGTGGGCCTGGGGCCCGTGGGAGCAGACTTAGGGGTGCTACATCCTGCAGGGGAGACCTGAGGCCCAGGTCGCAGAACTTCGCTCAATAAAACTGGCTTTCCCCTGCCCTCCACTCTGGGTCCTAGTGCCACTCAGCAGGGCTGCCCCAGACAGCCCCAGCCGGGGTGGGGGGGGGGACTGTCCCCTCCTCCTAGGAAGGCGCCGAGGACACCGGTGGCGACTGTCAGCCGCTTAGTCGTGTCCGCCTCTCTGACCCCACAGATCGTAGCCCACTGGGCTCCTCTGTCCATGGGATTCTCCAGGCAAGAATGGAGTGGGTTGCCAGTCCCTTCTCCAGGGGATCTTCCTGACCTAGGGATTGAACCCTGGTCTCCATCCAGTCAGGTCTCCTGCATTGCAGGCGGATTCTTGTCTGTTGTATACACACCCCAAATAGGGTTAGCTAGTTACTAAGAGCCTGGGCTGGGCAAGGGGTTGTTCTACATACTTAACACCTATTAACTCAAAGGGTCAGCCTTTGCCCATTTTATAGACACAGAAATGGAATCACAGGCAGGTTAAATAACTTGTCTAGGTCAGACCCATAGCTGGTAAGAGGCAACATTCAGGCTGTTGGTAGACTTGCTTCTCAACTACACACTGCTTTATTCCCCTTGGAAGCAGGGACTATGTTCCCACCCAATTCAGAATTAGATGCAGATGCTGCCTTCTAGAGACAGACAAGACCCTTGGGTGTGGGAAGCTCAGGATCACTGGATTGAGCTCCAGGGTCTAGCCCTGTCCACACCCGCCACAACCAGGCCTCAGGAGACCCCCAAGCCCACCCCGCAGTGCCCTCACCTGTTGGGGGGACAGCAGCCCCACCCGCCTGGGTCACTGATGTGCCCCCTGCAGGGAGATCAGGACGAAGAAGGGGTTGGGTGGGGCCCAGGCGGTTCCTGAGCAGGCGTGGAAGGACGTGGAGGGATAGCCCCAGCCCGACCTCCGGGCCTGGCACCTGCCAGCACCTGCTGGCCTAGTGCTGAGGGCCACCCCGAGGCTCTGGGGTGGGCCTGACTGCCTCTTCTGACTCAGAACCCAAACATGCCCTCTGAAACCCGCCTGTGCACAATTCCTTGGCTTCCTCGACAGGCTTGGGGAGAGAAAAATTCACCAGCGAGGTCAGTACACGCCTGTCACAAGGCCCGTTCAGAACCAGTATAGTTTAGTCATAGCCAACCTGGGGGCACCCTGGGGAGTGAATCCTTTTCTTCAACCGCCAGCCTCAGGGAAGGGGATTCATGACAACCTTAAATCTAGAATGGGACCTAAAGGGATAATACTCTGACGAATGTTTTTAGAAAGTGTGTGTGGCAGGAAGAGGTGTCCTAGAGGCAGAGGAATGGGAACATAAGGACCATTCTAAAAAGAGGGAGAGCAAATAAAATACTGCCAGGTTCTAGAAAGAACCCTGCGTTACAGTGTTGCTGGGCAGGGATGCACATGCTCTCTGGGCCTTTGCTCTGGGCTCCTCTAGGGGCCAAACAAGGAGCACAGCGCGTGGCAGAGGCAGTGAGCGCCAGGACAGCCGCCCCTCCCTGGCGCCTGGGCCGACTCCTTTTCGGGTTAAACTTGCTTCCTCTGTGGCATGAGGCTGGCAGACGCTGGGAGGTCCTGGTGGAAGGCCCGCAGTGGACTATCCACCCTCTCAGAGGCTGGAGGCTCCATCGCTGCAGGCAGGGCATGGGCCAACTCCGACCCGGGTAGAAGGCAGGGGCCCAGATGAGCTGAGCCTGCACGTGCCACCTAGTCCCGCCTGGTGAGGACTTGGGGCCCGACTCAGGAAGCACACTGCAGACTTAGGGCAGCCAGAGGCCCCATCCTGTCCAGTGCTCCAGGGACCTGGACACAGGCAGACCTGCCTAGAGGTTAGTGTTCAGGGCAGGTTGGGGGCACAAAGCATATCCCCAAGACCCCAAACAGACTAATCCCCAAAGGTCCAAGGCCATGTTACCCAAGTTAAATCTCTTTAATATCCCAATACAAAGTCCTGATGCAAAAAGACAATGAGAAAACCCTGGGAAGTTGGGGGTGTCTGTAAATTCCACCCCCGAGCAGCTTTTCAGAGGCAGGGGCCACAGAGCAGCTCAGGGAAGCAGCAGCCCCAGGCGAGGCAGGAGTGCTCGGCTTCAGGGCCCGGCCCTGCGTCCCCTCACTCCTGGCTGCTCCTCGACCCTTTCAGGAGGGGCCACGTCCTGGGATGTCTGCTCCTTTCTCTTGGTCCCTGGGATTCAACTAGCTCTGGCTTCAATCCCCTACAAAAATTCCTGAGTTCTCGGGGCCTCCCGTCAGCTCCTCCCCTGAAGTACCCCTTGACGGGGAGGGGCTGGGAAGCCCATGAGAGTTCATAGGAGTGTGTACGGAGCGTGGGTCAGGAGCACAGGGGAGCCTCTGAGTCCCCTGCCCGCTCCAAAAGGACACAAAGGGGAAGGCTGCCGTAGAGCTTAGGGTCCGTGAGGGGCTGGAGCAGAAGCAGGAAGAGTCCCACACCCAGGGCATAGCCTGCCAGCAGGGGCCGCCTCTGCGGATGCTCCAGGGCTGCACACACGGCAGGAAAGCCCATGTAATTGCAGAAGGAGTGGCAGAGAACCGGCCCAATCAGGTGTCCTGGGGAGGGGAGACAGAGAAGCTCATGGAGCAGCCCCACTACCTCCCCAGGCCCTTCCAGGGCTAAGACCCTCATCCCCCGAAACAGGAGATCAACGGCCACCCATCCACCCTCACACACAGCCTCTGCTTCCTTCCACCTCTCAAACCGCACCAGGCAGAGGACCCTGGCTCAGCCTGTCTCAAGGACTGTGGGAGAAGAAACTTGTTGCTCCTAGAACAAACACAGATTCCCATTTTCCCACCCACACCTGTGGGCCCTTGAGCCCCAGGGGACCCGTGAGAGACTGAGGACCAACCTGTGCGGATGAAGAGGAAAGCAGTGTAGGCACCGAAGACAGCTGTGTAGGAGAACTGGAACGCTGGAGACGGGGAGGCCTCGAGTGACCACACCTGCATGCCCTTCCTGCCCCAGCACTGCACACCCATCAGCCAGAGACACCCCCTTCCCCTGGCTGCCTGACCCAACACCTAGGCTGTTCTCTACACCCCAAGCCCGTGGTCAGCAGCCCCTCCGATACTAGAGCCCTCAGTTCCCAACTCTTCCTCCAGAGTGACTATCAGGGACACCCTCACGCACCCAACCCAAGACTGCCCCAGGCCAGCTCTCTAGGACTCACCTGCAGACAGAAAGATGCTCCCCACACTGCTCTGGCGGAAACGAAGCTGCTCAAAAATGTGGTGAAAATGGGCTGAGAGGAAGATGAGAAGCAGGTCACACTCCTCCCAGCCTGCTGGACAGGCCCTCCCCTGGCCCCCATTTCCCATTTTTGGTTCCCTGCCAGGACCATCTCAACAGGACCAGGCATGACAAACTCACCAACTCCAAAGAAGAGTGGGCAGGTGAACACAGCAGGGCCCAGGCCCGTGCACGGCGCTAACATGGGCAGCATGCAGGCCCGGAACACCAGCTCCTCCGTCAGGGGGGCGATCACTTGGTTTCGCAGCCAGCGCATGTCTGTGAGGCAGCGGGCCCAGGAGCGAGGGGCTAGGGAGGGGATTCAGGACAAGCATGAGAGACTAGCTGTTGAACAAAGTGACCCAGAGGCCTCAAGGGCCCCTCTCCCACAACCTCCCCTGGCCATAAATACTCGGGAGAACAGATTAAGATTCAAACTTTATCAGACCTAGTATAAAACAGTATCTCAAGGGGACTAAAAGGGAAAAGCAACAGTAGCTGAGGCAAAGTATCCTGACAGTAAACATCAAAATTTGCCCAGGACCAGTTCTCTTCTAGGAAACCAAGGTCAAGGGAAGCAGCAAAGGAAAGCTTTCTTGTCCACCCCAAATACTGCTAGGGGTTCCTACAGGCTTCACTGGACATTAGGAACAAACTCCTAGAGGCCATTCAATATGTGTTCCCATTTTACTGCTGAGAAACAGAACATCTCAGGTCCCACCATAGCACACTGATCCCTTCTCATTATCCTGGACTGCCTACTTTTTCCCTTGGCCCTGAGGACTCACCTAGGACAACCTTCAGGCCATCTGCCAGGTCACAGGGGCAATCCATGGAAAGCTGCATCAGTGGGCCCAAGAAAAGGATCTGAGGACAGAAAAACAGGAGCGATCAAAGGGAAGGCTCATAATCCCCTGCCCTTGCCCTGACACGGCCTCAGGAGATTTCAAGCTTCCCGTTTTCTGCCAGGATTTCCCACCTATGCATACCCGAGGGCCCTGGGCCATCTCACAATTCTTGTCTCTCATCAGTCAACAGCTGGTCGCAATCAGGATAGGAAAAAGAGGAGGGTCTCACTAACAACGAAGAGCAGAGAAGGAAAGATACAGCAGGAGCACTCACCATGGTCAGCAGCAGGGGAAGCAGCGCTGCTGGGAAAATGCCCTCCAGCCTGAATCCCATCAGGGTGAGCAGGGATGTGCCTGGCTGAGCCACAGGAAAGGGGGCATCAGTCTCGCTCCCTCCCCTAGAGTCCTGAGATCGCTCGCCCGCCGCCCTCTGCCCCGCCTCCTTCGCACCTGGATGCCTGTAAGTTCCCTCCAGAGNCCCGGGTAGAAGGCAGGGGCCCAGATGAGCTGAGCCTGCACGTGCCACCTAGTCCCGCCTGGTGAGGACTTGGGGCCCGACTCAGGAAGCACACTGCAGACTTAGGGCAGCCAGAGGCCCCATCCTGTCCAGTGCTCCAGGGACCTGGACACAGGCAGACCTGCCTATAGAGGTTAGTGTTCAGGGCAGGTTGGGGGCACGAAGCATATCCCCAAGACCCCAAACAGACTAATCCCCAAAGGTCCAAGGCCATGTTACCCAAGTTAAATCTCTTTAATATCCCAATACAAAGTCCTGATGCAAAAAGACAATGAGAAAACCCTGGGAAGTTGGGGGTGTCTGTAAATTCCACCCCCGAGCAGCTTTTCAGAGGCAGGGGCCACAGAGCAGCTCAGGGAAGCAGCAGCCCCAGGCGAGGCAGGAGTGCTCGGCTTCAGGGCCCGGCCCTGCGTCCCCTCACTCCTGGCTGCTCCTCGACCCTTTCAGGAGGGGCCACGTCCTGGGATGTCTGCTCCTTTCTCTTGGTCCCTGGGATTCAACTAGCTCTGGCTTCAATCCCCTACAAAAATTCCTGAGTTCTCGGGGCCTCCCGTCAGCTCCTCCCCTGAAGTACCCCTTGACGGGGAGGGGCTGGGAAGCCCATGAGAGTTCATAGGAGTGTGTACGGAGCGTGGGTCAGGAGCACAGGGGAGCCTCTGAGTCCCCTGCCCGCTCCAAAAGGACACAAAGGGGAAGGCTGCCGTAGAGCTTAGGGTCCGTGAGGGGCTGGAGCAGAAGCAGGAAGAGTCCCACACCCAGGGCATAGCCTGCCAGCAGGGGCCGCCTCTGCGGATGCTCCAGGGCTGCACACACGGCAGGAAAGCCCATGTAATTGCAGAAGGAGTGGCAGAGAACCGGCCCAATCAGGTGTCCTGGGGAGGGGAGACAGAGAAGCTCATGGAGCAGCCCCACTACCTCCCCAGGCCCTTCCAGGGCTAAGACCCTCATCCCCCGAAACAGGAGATCAACGGCCACCCATCCACCCTCACACACAGCCTCTGTTTCCTTCCACCTCTCAAACCGCACCAGGCAGAGGACCCTGGCTCAGCCTGTCTCAAGGACTGTGGGAGAAGAAACTTGTTGCTCCTAGAACAAACACAGATTCCCATTTTCCCACCCACACCTGTGGGCCCTTGAGCCCCAGGGGACCCGTGAGAGACTGAGGACCAACCTGTGCGGATGAAGAGGAAAGCAGTGTAGGCACCGAAGACAGCTGTGTAGGAGAACTGGAACGCTGGAGACGGGGAGGCCTCGAGTGACCACACCTGCATGCCCTTCCTGCCCCAGCACTGCACACCCATCAGCCAGAGACACCCCCTTCCCCTGGCTGCCTGACCCAACACCTAGGCTGTTCTCTACACCCCAAGCCCGTGGTCAGCAGCCCCTCCGATACTAGAGCCCTCAGTTCCCAACTCTTCCTCCAGAGTGACTATCAGGGACACCCTCACGCACCCAACCCAAGACTGCCCCAGGCCAGCTCTCTAGGACTCACCTGCAGACAGAAAGATGCTCCCCACACTGCTCTGGCGGAAACGAAGCTGCTCAAAAATGTGGTGAAAATGGGCTGAGAGGAAGATGAGAAGCAGGTCACACTCCTCCCAGCCTGCTGGACAGGCCCTCCCCTGGCCCCCATTTCCCATTTTTGGTTCCCTGCCAGGACCATCTCAACAGGACCAGGCATGACAAACTCACCAACTCCAAAGAAGAGTGGGCAGGTGAACACAGCAGGGCCCAGGCCCGTGCACGGCGCTAACATGGGCAGCATGCAGGCCCGGAACACCAGCTCCTCCGTCAGGGGGGCGATCACTTGGTTTCGCAGCCAGCGCATGTCTGTGAGGCAGCGGGCCCAGGAGCGAGGGGCTAGGGAGGGGATTCAGGACAAGCATGAGAGACTAGCTGTTGAACAAAGTGACCCAGAGGCCTCAAGGGCCCCTCTCCCACAACCTCCCCTGGCCATAAATACTCGGGAGAACAGATTAAGATTCAAACTTTATCAGACCTAGTATAAAACAGTATCTCAAGGGGACTAAAAGGGAAAAGCAACAGTAGCTGAGGCAAAGTATCCTGACAGTAAACATCAAAATTTGCCCAGGACCAGTTCTCTTCTAGGAAACCAAGGTCAAGGGAAGCAGCAAAGGAAAGCTTTCTTGTCCACCCCAAATACTGCTAGGGGTTCCTACAGGCTTCACTGGACATTAGGAACAAACTCCTAGAGGCCATTCAATATGTGTTCCCATTTTACTGCTGAGAAACAGAACATCTCAGGTCCCACCATAGCACACTGATCCCTTCTCATTATCCTGGACTGCCTACTTTTTCCCTTGGCCCTGAGGACTCACCTAGGACAACCTTCAGGCCATCTGCCAGGTCACAGGGGCAATCCATGGAAAGCTGCATCAGTGGGCCCAAGAAAAGGATCTGAGGACAGAAAAACAGGAGCGATCAAAGGGAAGGCTCATAATCCCCTGCCCTTGCCCTGACACGGCCTCAGGAGATTTCAAGCTTCCCGTTTTCTGCCAGGATTTCCCACCTATGCATACCCGAGGGCCCTGGGCCATCTCACAATTCTTGTCTCTCATCAGTCAACAGCTGGTCGCAATCAGGATAGGAAAAAGAGGAGGGTCTCACTAACAACGAAGAGCAGAGAAGGAAAGATACAGCAGGAGCACTCACCATGGTCAGCAGCAGGGGCAGCAGCGCTGCTGGGAAAATGCCCTCCAGCCTGAATCCCATCAGGGTGAGCAGGGATGTGCCTGGCTGAGCCACAGGAAAGGGGGCATCAGTCTCGCTCCCTCCCCTAGAGTCCTGAGATCGCTCGCCCGCCGCCCTCTGCCCCGCCTCCTTCGCACCTGGATGCCTGTAAGTTCCCTCCAGAGTAGCACGCAGAGGGGCGAGAGACTTGACACCACCAGGACACTGGTGAAGCGCCGCTTTATGACTGCAGGATGGTCCCTAAGAAGGAGGCAGTAAATTCAGGGGGCTCACGGCCACCCTTGAGGGCGCGGGCCCGCCCTCTCTTCGCCAAGTCCCGCCCACAGCCCCGCCCCGCGGAGGCGCGGGTTCCGGCCGCGCGCGCAGCCCTCGCACCTGGGCAGCTCACTCTTCCAGACGTAGAGGCTGCCCACGTAGGAGCAGGCGAGGCTGAGACAAGAGAACACAGACACCCAGCAGCACAGCCCGGGGCCTGGACCGCCCAGAGCCGCGGACTCGGGCTGCCGCTCTGGCCGCGACACCGACAGCAGGCGAAGCCCGTCCCCGCCCAGCGCCGCCATCGCGCCCGGACCCGCGGCGCGCCGCAGTGACGCGATCCCGCTGCCACCCGGCCCGCGCCTGCCGGAAGCGTGGCTGACGTCATCCGACGGCGCGGTCCCCGTCCCCGTCCCCGCCCCCGTCCCCGCCCCAACACTGAAGCAGAAGCAGCGCGTGCGGAGCAGGTTTATTGAAAAAAAGAACAGGCGACCCCGGAGGCGGCTGGATGGGCGTGGAAGCGCCGGGAAGGGGGCCAGGTTCAGGGCCCAGGCCCAGAACTCAGCCACTCGGACAGATTGGAAATTTCCTGCAGCCATAGCGCGTCCTGCGGGAGGAAAGGGGACCCGGGGTGAGAACCCTTCGGCCGTGGCCGGGTCCCCGCCCTGCCGACTCGGCCTTAGCTCGGTTACCTCCAGGCCGCTCCCGGGGCCCGTCCTGCTTCTGCTAAAGGTCAGCGGGGCCGCGGTGGGCTCGGCGCGGCGCGAGGCGGCCTCTGACGGGCTCAGGGCCCCAGCAGAGCGGGAGGCCCGCGTCTCCTCCACGCCTAGGCTGCCTCTCTTGAGCCTCTTGTTTTCTGTTTGCTCGCCGGTCCCTAGGAGAAAACAAGCCCGCTCATCTCACTCCCCTATCCTGTGCTGGAAAGACCCTTGGGGAAAGCCTGGGAGAAAGGAAGGAGTTAGAGTCAGACTCCCTAGCCCTTCCACCTCAGAAACCTTTCAGCTGGTCCTGTCCGCATTAAAGCTCGGCAGCACCGGATCAGGCTGAGGCTGCACATTGGCTTCGGGGTCTCCCTGTCCCCACAGAGCTGGGCCCGGGAAGACATCTGGGATTGAACCAAGCCCTTACTTGGGGCTCGGGCCAAGTCGGTCACTTGACACATTTCCTCGTGGAGTCTGCACCATCCAGCTCCTCCCTACCTGCCGGAAAGCCTGGCCTCACCTCTCTTCCCCTTTGTTGCTGCGGCTTCATTTGGCAGTGCAAACTTTTAAGTTTGGGTCTATAGCTTTTTCCTGAGCAGGTCCTGGGAACGTAGATCAACAAGCTGTTCTCTAGGTGCAACTCACAGATATTAGGAAGGGTGCAGTAGTGTGTACAAAGTCCAGGGGGTAAAACGGAAAGAAGCTGTTAACCATCTCTGTAAGTGAAGAATGGTTTCCCTGAGGAGATGTCTGAGCTGGGTTTTGAAGGATGAAGAGAAATACATTGGACTGACAAGGTAAAGGAAAGGAATTCGAGGCTGAAAGAGTTAGGCAAACACGCAAAGGCATTAAGCAGTATCCTACATAAAATGCAAGATGGGGATTCAAGGAGATGAATCTGAATGGGTTAGTGGGAATCAGGGCAGGCTAAGAAATGGATTTTTATTTATAGGAAACTGGAAGGCAGTGAAGATTTTTAAACATGAGGTAGATTGTTAGTTTTGTATTTCAGAATGATCATTCATCAGACATGTGGTTTAGAGTCAAGTTTAGAGGAGGGAAGACCTCAAGAGCCCAGAAGTGAAGGCAGGGAGGATGGAGGAGTCAGAAATATTCATAAGGCTGAACTGACAGGCCTTGGTGGTAGACGATGTGAATCATTAGAATGAGGGCCATCTCACATGAATCTCAGGATTCTGATGTGAAAAACTAGATATGTCGACTGTGGTGCTACTAACCCTGACACAGACTAAAGAAAGAAGAGCTGATCTTGGGTGTGTGTGCAGAGGGCAAGATACCAGGAGAGAGGAAGTTGACCATATGGGCCCACCATATGGAGCAGCCAAGTGAGCAGACAGGTCTCCATGTGAGGCTCGGGAGAGACCTGGACTTGTCATACCAACTGAGGAGTCTCGTTCCCAGAGGCAGGGGTCAGCGCCTGGGATGGAAGAGAGCAGCTAGGGAGGGGGTGCGGTGTGAGCACTGTTTGGGGGTGGCCAGAGGAAGCTAGTCGAAGAGAGAAGGTAAGAGATGAGGAGAACCTGGTGCATCACAGCCTCATGGTGCCAAGTGCTGCAGACAGTCCAGCCATGATACAGATAACTGCACAATCAATTTGGTAATTAAGAGGCCTTCCCAAACAAGAGACGTGCAGTTCAGAGGCACAGGAAAAGCAAGTGCCCTGGATTAGAGAGAGAACGAAAGAGAGACAAACGGAGTGCAGCTTGCTTCTTTGAGAATCCTAATCGCGGTGTGAGGGAGATGGTGGGAGGAGTTCAAGATCATGGGCTGTCCTGAAGATGGACCTCCTGACGGGAAGAACTCAGAAAAGGAGTTGAAGGTGCAGAAGGAATAACTGATGGCACCAAGAAAATGGACGGAGTAATGCCCCCTGGAGGGGTGGGTCCTGTGCTGATAAGGGTCTGGCAGTGGGCAGAGTACAAGTTGGGTGAGTTTATGGAAAAAAAGAGATTAGTAAGTGAAGTAGGAGGCTAAATCAGGAAGTTGGGTAGATTTTTAAAAGAATGGAGTAGCCACCGAGGAGAAACCCAGGAAGACTGGGAAGAACTGACAAACTGAAGGCTCTTCAGGGAATGGACCTGAGGCATCACACACTTGATTTTCTTCAGGATGGCTGCCAACATGGGACAGGGCTGATGGCAACTAGAGCTGCAGCTTTGTAAGGCAGAGCAGCTCAAACACTCTTCTGGGGGGGTCCACCAGATCATAAATGTTCAGTAGAGAGAAAGCGTGGGCTTTAAGGGCAGTAGGCTGAAATTCACATCTTCCTCCCGCTAAGTACATCAGTGTTCCGCACCCCAAAGCGTCACTGTGAAAGACTGGTCACTAAAAGCTTAGCATCTCCCTGGGTCCACAGAAGGTGCTGAATAAAATGTTCATTTCTTTCTTCTAAAGAAAGTGAAAGTGTCACTCAGTCCCACTGTGGGACTCCATGGACTGTAGCCCACCAGGCTCCTCTGTCTGTGGGATTCTCCAGGCAAGAGTACTGGAGTGAGTTGCCATTTCCTCCTCCAGGGGATCTTCCTGACCCAGNGAATAAAATGTTCATTTCTTTCTTCTAAAGAAAGTGAAAGTGTCACTCAGTCCCACTGTGGGACTCCATGGACTGTAGCCCACCAGGCTCCTCTGTCTGTGGGATTCTCCAGGCAAGAGTACTGGAGTGAGTTGCCATTTCCTCCTCCAGGGGATCTTCCTGACCCAGGGATTGAACCTGGGTCTCTGGAATTGCAGCCAGATTCTTTACCATCTGAGCCACCAGGGAAGCCCTTTTTCTTCTAAGGAAAGTACTTACTCTTTTGTCTCTTCACTGCACAAATACTGAATTGTGTGTGGTGAATACTGAATTGTGTTTGGTGATACCACCTCCATTCTTTTAAATCTCCAAATCTAAATTTGTACAAGCCTTCACTGCAGGGTTCTTTTCAGAAGGAACAGCCCCCACATTTAAAATATAATTCAGTAGAATGATTCAGAAACACATCTTAGACCTTAGCATAGACACCATGCAGCACGTTGCTGTTAGCCTGGAAAGAGTTTCACCAACAAAGCATGATGCTGAAATCAGTCCCCCAGTTCCCTCAAGCCTGGGCACTGTTTTGTCTGACAGTACATCCCCACTGGTCTGGCTCTGTTAGCCAGACTAGGCTGCCTGGGTTTGAGTTCTGGCTCTGTCATTTACGAGCTATGCGAACTCAGGTAGGTTTACTGACATCTCTGGGCCTCAGTTTCCTCATCTGTAAAACGAGGATAATAACAGTACCATAGTATCGTTTTGAGAATTAAGAGCATTACTATATATAATACTTTCGGAATTCAGACTAGTGCCTGGTTCCTGTACCATACAGGTTCAGGCACCAGTGGCTATGATTCTTTTCATGAGCACACCTGCTGCTGCAGGCCCTGAAGGTGGTTCAAGTGTTGGATGGAGTGGGTAAAGACAGTAGAATCGCTGCTACATCACACACCTCCCCTGTAGCATTCATGGAGGTTGAGGAGGTGTCTGCACGCAGGAGCAGATTCCATAGCCCTAAATGGAGCAGTAACCCAACCAGGGAGAGCCACAGTGTCAATACAAATGACTGAGAAAAGACACAAAGGAACTGACTGAACGGAGGGCCTCACCTCATCGTGTGCAGTTATCTGTAACTATACAAAGAGAAATTTCTAGACCTACCGTACCAGCTTTTGGTACAATAGCCGCTGCCCCAGAATACCCTACTTGTGGGAGCCAGCCAGATCCTGGAAGGACACTGCTGGGGTGTGAGGCACAGTCTGAAATTCTGAAGTCAGGTTTCTGACTTCCCAGCTTTGACCCAGGGCTCCCCTGAAAAGCTGAAATCCTACCTGCACAGGGCTCCTGGCTGCTGTTCTCATGCGCCTCGTCCGCATTCTGCTCTGCCTCATTTTTCTCTGGGAGCAGCTGCTTAAGAAATGAGAAGTCTTAGGTGAGTTCCGCAGAAGCATGAACAAGCCCCAGTGAGGCCACATGCCTGGTGGCTTTGTGGACCCCCTGGGGCTTTCCTCCCTCACCTGGACCCTCTCTGCTTCCTGGCTCATGAACCCCCTCCCCAGCTCCCACCCTCGGCTTCCTTCTTCCTTCCGAGCTCTGGCAGCTGATCCCAGGCAGTTCCTTCCTCGCTGAGGCCCAGTCGCTCATCCACTATCTGCTATGCTCCTTGGGCTCTGAGATAGGCACTGCATGCCCCCTTCATCGTTTTTCGTATTTATGTCCATTTTCTGCATCTTAAATTCCTTGAAGAGTAAGGAAATGGCACCCCATTCCAGTATTCTTGCCTGGAAAATCCCATGGACGGAGGAGCCTGGTAGGCTACAGTCCATGGGGTCACAGAGTCTGACGCGACTGAGCAACTTCACTTTCATCATGTCTGTATCTCTTTTAAAGCTAGCATAGTGCCTTGCACAGGGTAAGTGCTAAACAAATGACTGACTGAGGTCAAACACGGGAAGCTACAGGGCACATTTTATAGTCTTGTATATCCTGCAATGCAGGAGACCTGGGCTTGATTCCTGGGTCGGGAAGATCCCCTGGAGAAGGAACTGGCAACCAATGCGAGTATTCTTGCCTAGAGAATCCCCATGGACAGAGGAGGCTGACAGGCTACAGTCCATGGGGTCGCAAGAGTCGGACACGAATGAGCGACTACACCACCACCACCACCATAGCCTTTCAGAGTCCTGCTGTTTGGTTCAATTTGGACAGAGAAACATAGGTCAGAACCCAATCTTCTGTTTGTTTTTCAATACAAGTATATAAAAACAGGTATCCTCTGCATCAAAATTAAAAACTTTTGTGCTTCAAGGGACACTTAAAGGGAAGTGAAAAGTCAGCACACAAGAATGGGAGAAAATATTTGAAGATCATATCTGATAAGGGACTTGTATCTAGAATAAAGAACTCCTAGTTCAATTGTAAAACAACCTAATTTAAAAATGGGTTTGACAAAATTTGAACAGACATTTCTCCAGAGAGGTAAATGGCCAATAAGCACATGAAAAGATGCTCAACATTACTGTTAATTTAGGGATATGCAGATCAAAGCCACTATGAGGTACCATTTCATACCCAGTGTGACGGTAGCAGTGGTAATAATAGATAATAACTGTTGATAAGGATGGGGAAAAATTGGAACAATTATACAGTGCTTGTGGGGAAGTAAAATAATGCAGCCAGTTTGGAAAAGAGTTTTGAGTTATCATGAAAAAGTGAAAAAAGTGTTAGTCGCTCAGTCGTGTCTTGACTCTTTGCAACTGCATGAACTGTGGCCTGCCAGGCTCCTTGGTCCAAGGAATTACCTAGGCAAGAATACTGGAGTGGGTAGCCATTTCCTTCTCCAGGGGATCTTCCTGACCCAGGGATCAAACCCACGTCTCCTGCACTGCAGGCAGATTCTTCATTGTCTGAGCCACCAGATTATATCATATGACCCAGCAATTCTAGCTATCTGCTAAACAATTATAAACATATGTCTACACACAAAAAATGCTTACAGCAGCATTATTCATAATAGCCAAAAAGTGGAAATAACATGTCTCGTCTCCTGCACTGCAGGCAGATTCTTCATTGTCTGAGCCACCAGATTATATCATATGACCCAGCAATTCTAGCTATCTGCTAAACAATTATAAACATATGTCTACACACAAAAAATGCTTACAGCAGCATTATTCATAATAGCCAAAAAGTGGAAATAACATGTCCATCAGCTGATGAATGGATTTTAAAATGTGGTATGGACTATTTCTAAAATGAGCAATGGACTATTACTCAACTGTAAAAAGGGATGAAGTACTATTACCTGTTATAACGTGGATGATGAGCCTTTAAAACATTATACTAAGTGAAAAAAGCCAGACACAAAAATCCACTCATTGTACAATTCCATTTATACGAAATACCCAGTATAGGCAAACCCATTGAAGAAAAGTAAATTAGTGGTTTCCAGGGGACAAGAGATAGGAGAACTGAGGCTGACTGCAAATTAGGTACAGTTTGGTTTTTTTTTTTTTTGGTATGATGGAGATGTTGTGGAATTTAGTGGTGATGGTTGGAAAAGACAGTTAAAACCACTGAACCACTGAATTTGTATAAATGGTAAATTTTATAGTATGTGAATTATAACTCAATAAAAATGCATTCCATCATATATTGTTTACTAGAGCAAGTTTTAATTTTTAAGTAATTATACTCCAAGGAACATAGAAGAGTTAAAGATGGCCTTAAAGCTGTGAAAAAAGAAACAGCATTAGGAAAATTTCCAAACATTTTTTTCCTTCTTTGAAAGAAAGCTTATTCTACTTCACTCCAGCCTAGAAAATCTCATGTAATAGACAAACCTTTACCTTATCTTGAAACTGGTCACACCAAAGAAATATCTAAATTCAGATATAAATCTCAGAGTTCCAGGGGAATCTTGCACACCCCCCATTCATCATCAGTTCCCCAGGTGAGGCAGCCCTCTCCACAGGTAGACCTCTTTGAATTTAACACTCTATCAGACATTATTCTGATACCTTTTCCTTAGAAAGTTCTTCCTGCTACTGCTCCTACTTATTCTGGATTTAAGTTTTTAGTCCCCACACTCAAATGTGACAGTTACCCCAAGATTACTGTCTTGTCTCATGGCCCACTGTCCTCTGTTCCAACACTGAGGCTTAAAATCTCCACTCCTGGAGTGACCTTTCCACAAATATCTTCTATAAAACTCTAAATATCCTTTCATTTCTCTATAAACTATACAATAGCCATAGATGGTTTTATTCTGTATTACTCAAGAGGTCAGCTATTCCACTTTGCCTGCTTAGAAGTGGAAACTGAGGGGCTGATCCAGAGGTAAAAGAATTGGACCTAGCACCATTGTTCTTGTAGTTTTTAGCTATAGCCATTAGGTGCCACTCGTGTGCCAGTAACAAGCTATCACTAAATGGCCATTATCAGAGGGAGCTGGTAATGATCTTGAGTAAAGAAGTATGGATTCTACTTGATGCCTTTGGTCACTGTTCATCTTCCCAGGCTTGTGATCCAGTCCTATATGGTAAAAATGTTACTAGGCTTCAGATCTAGGAGCCCTCATTATAAATCCTAGACTTGCCATTTACTGACTGTGATTCTGGGCAAATTAGAAAAGTTGTCCAACCAGTTTCTTCATCTATAAAATGGGAAAACTACAACCTACCTCATAGGATTTTTGTGGAGAATAAAGTGGAAATCTTGGCACAGATTAGGGATTCAATAAGTGATCCCTCCTTCCAAGACCTATGACTACTGTGTAAGACTAGCCATCTGCCAAGTTTATTGGGCTATAAATGGCCCTGAGGCTATGAGCCATCACTATAGCAACACAAAGGGGCAAAGGAGGTCAGATCATCTCCTTTTCAGATCTCGCTGGGTTATCAGAGAGGCCCAAGCAAAAGGACTTCCCAGACTGGAACACTTTTAGATCCTGCCCGTTTCCCAGGCCCTGTGATAATGCCACACGTCTTACCCTCGACCTATGCCTAGAAACTTGAAGCTGTGGATGGCTGTAGTGAATTGAGTAGTGGCTCCCCCAAAGATATGTTCAGGTCTTGACCACCAGTACTTGTGAATGTGACCTTATTTGGGAAAAAGGTCTTTGACATAATTAAGGATCTCAAGATAAGATCATTGTGGATTTACAGAGGGCCCCAAGTCCAATGACAGGTGTCCTTATCAGAGAAAGGCAGAGGGATATTTGAGAGACAGAGGAACAGCCATATGGAGCTGTGTGACCACAAGTCAAGGAACAGCTGGGGCCACCAGGGCTGGAAGGGGTAAGGAAGGATTCTCTCCTTGAGCCAGTGGAGGGAGCGTGGTCCTGCCAACACCTTGTTTCAGACTTCTGGACTCCAGAACTGAGAGATAATAAATTCTTTTTGTTTTTAAGTTCCCAGATTTATGGTGATTTGTTACAATATCCATGGGAAACTGATACAATGGGTAAATAGCCTTTATTTGCTCAAGTTGTGGGCAGCAGTTTCCCAAGTTGCAGGGAAAGCATAAAGAGTATTTGCAGTGAGCCCTCTGATGCTTTCCCAGGAAGGTGCTTCCTAGCCGGGATGTACAGTGTGGTGAAGGCGGCACTTATAGGGGCCTCCCGGTTACAAAGCAGAGGAGGACGGGCAAATCCACGAGATGTTGTGGCCTCTGGGTGCCTCGGTGTCTACACCTCCCCATCAGATTGGGCAAATAGGAGAGGGAGAGAAGCAGAAGAGGTGTTCTCTCTAAGAAACACTGTAATTTTTTTTACAGCAACTTTACGGAGATATAACTTGCATACAAATAATAAACTGCATCTTTATAAAATACAATTTGAAAAGTTCTGGCATATGTATTAATACATGTGAAACATCAATATATCAAGATAATGAGCATATCCATCACCCTGAAGTTTCTTCTGCCTGTCATAACTCCTCACTCCAACTCCTATACCTCCCATCTGTAAACAACCACTGGTCTGTAACTATACAGTAACTGGCATTTTAAAGAATTGTATATAAATTCAGTCAAACACTATGTACTCTTCTATTTTCAGGTTTTGTCATTCAGCATGGCTGTTTAGAGATTCATCCAACCTATTGTGTATCAAAAGTTCATTCCTTTCATTGCTGAGTAGTATTCCATTGAATGGATATGCCACAGTTTGTTTATTCATTTACCTGTTGACACTGGGTTGTTCCCATTTTGGGGCTATTACAGATATGGTAGATGTGCCATAAACACTGGTGCAGACATTTCTGTGTGGACATATGCTTTCATTTCTCTTGGGTAAACACCTAGAAGTAGAATGGCTAGGTTGTGTGTTAAGTGTATATATACCTTTTTAAGAAACTGCCAAACTATTCTTCAAAGTGGTGTTACCATTTCTCACTCCTACAATTAGGCTATAACAGTTCCAGTTCCTGTTCCTGCACATCCTTGCCAGCACCTGGTATGGTTAGTCGTCTTATTCTAAGTACATGTGAAATGTTACTTGATTGTGGATTTCATTTGCACGTCCCTAATGACTAATAATGTTGAGCATATTTTTGTATGTTTATTTGCTGTTGTATATCTTTTGTAAAATGTGTGTTCAAATATTTTGCCAATTAAACAAATTGGGTTGTTTATTTTCTTACCAGTGAGCTTTGAGAGTTTTAAAATAATCTGAATATGATGGTAAGCTTTTTAACTAAAAATTCAACTTCTTTAATAGTATAAAGCTACCAGGTATAGAAGCTATTTCTTCTTGCATGAACTTTGGTAATTTATGTCTTTCAAGGAAATTTCCATTTAATCTAAATTGCCAAATTTAGTGCAATATTCATAATATTCCCTGATAATTCTTTTAATATTTGATGCCACTTCGCTAATTTCTGATATTAGTGGCAATTTGTCTTCTCTCTTATTAATCATCTTTCTCAATGAATCACCTTTATGTTTCATTGATTTTTTTCTCTATTGTTTTTCTGTTTTACTGACTTCCACTCTAATCTTTATTATTTCATACTTTTATGTTTAATTTGCTCTTCTTATTCAAGTTGAAGTTGGAAGCTTCACTGTATGTCATGTTTTTATTTGTTTTTAAGGACACTTATATGTTTTTTTTTTCATATTTGATTTTTGGGACACTTTTGTTGGATAAAGAATCCTAGGTTGACAGGTTATTTTTTTCAGTATTATAACTCCATTTTCTTCTAGCTTATACAGCTTATGATGAGAAACTTGCTGTAAACCTTATCTTTGTAACAAAAGAAGGGTTTTGGTGTTTTGTTCTTGTTGGGGTTTTTCTGGTCTCTGTTTTTAAGATTTTCTTTCTACCACTGGTTTTAACCAGTTTAATCATGATGTACCTTGGTGTGCTTTTCCTTGTTTCCTGGGCCTGGTTTAAGGTTCTTGGGTCTGTATAATTTATACATTCCATCGAATCTGGAAACATTTCTGCCATTATTTCTTCAAACATGTTTTCTGCCTCTGCTGCTTCTTTAGATTCTCTAACTAGACATGGGTTAGGCTATGCAAAGTTATCCTACAACTCACAGAGGCCTAATGCTCTGTTGTTATTATTTTAACCTCTGTGTTCAGTCTCAGTTTCCACTGCCTTATGTTTTTCCTTAAGCAATGTGCCACTGATGCTAGTGGTGTAGTCAGTATAATTTTCACCTTGGAGACATTTGCTTTCACTTTAGAATTTGTTTGGGGCCTTTTTTATACCATTCATATCTCTAACTAATATGTCCAACCTTTTATCTAGCTTCCTGAACTTACGGAATACAATTATAACTGGTTTTTTACTAATTTTATCTTGCATGTCAGTTCTGGATCAGTTTTGACTGACTGATCAATCAGCTGAGTTCTCTCTTCATTGTGGGCTGTATTTTCCAGCTTCGTAGCATGCTTGTGAATTTTTTTATTAGATTCAAGGCGGTATGAACATTATCTTGGTGGGTGCTGTATATTTTTGTATTCGTATATTCTTTCTTTAGAAGTATATTCATTTGGCTGCGTGGGGTCTGCGTTGCAGGACGGGGGGGTCTTCCTGGGGGACGTGGGCTCTCTCAGCAGTTGTGGCACCTGTGCTCTCTCGTGTGGCACAGGCTCTGGAGCACACATGGCTTGACAGCTGCAGCAGGGGTTTATTTGCTCTGTGGCATGAGGATTCTGAGTTCCCTGACCAGGGATTGAACCCATGTCCCCTGCGTGGCAAAGCAGATTCTTAACCACTGGACCATCAGGGAAGTCCCCCTTATAAATATTTTTGAACTTTTCTCTGAAATGCCACTGAATTAGTTGGAAATCACTTGATCCTTTTAGGTCTTGCTTCTGCTTTTGAGCTTTGTTAAGCAGAACCAAGGAGTGTTTATTGTAGATGTAATTTCTCTCCATTTCTGAGGCAAGACTATTCTTGGCATTTTCAGTTCAGTTCAGTTCAGTCGCTCAGTCATGTCCAACTCTTTGTGACCCCATGAATCGCAGCATGCCAGGCCTCCCTGTCTATTACCATCTCCCGGAGTTCACTCAAACTCACGTCCATCGAGTCGGTGATGCCATCCAGCCATCTCATCCTCTGTCGTCCCCTTCTCCTCCTGCCCCCAATCCCTCCCAGCATCAGAGTCTTTTCCAATGAGTCAACTCTTTGCATGAGGTGACCAAGGTACTGGAGTTTCAGCTTTAGCATCAGTCCTTCCAAAGAACACTCAGGGCTGATCTCCTTTAGAAAGGACTGGTTGGATCTCCTTGCAGTCCAAGGGACTCTCAAGAGTCTTGCTTCAGTTGTGTCCAACTCTTTGTGAACCATGGATTGTAGCCTGCTAGGTTCCTCTGTCCATAGGATTTCCCAGACAAGAATACTGGAGTGGGTTGCCACGCCCTTTTCCAGGGGACTTTTCCGCCCAGCAATCTCCTGGGAGAGAACCCACATCTGTGTCTCCTGAATTGCCGGCAGTTTTCTTTACTACTGAGCCACCAGGGAAGCCCAGTATCTTACCTGGTGCTCCATAAATTATAAGACTTTCCTCTCTGGTTCATGGGAATAAGCATTATTCCTAGCCCTGTGTAAGCTTTGCTTATTGTTCCCTTTAATCCTTCTGAGTGGTTCTTTACCTGGACAGTTTTTTTCACATGAATGAACTGATCAGTATTCAACTGAATACTAAAGAGAGGAACCTCAGTGAGCTCTCTCTTCTCTGCTACTCTGCCCTGAAAACTTGAGCTGCATTGGCATCCCTGGATTCCCAGCTTCATATACTCAATTCAGGGAGACCACTGGGCTCTGCCTGGATTCCCTCTCCCTCTTCCACAGCCTCTGTACTTTCTCTAGGTGGTGTGTGGGGGCAATCATAAAGCTCAATTCATTTGCTTTCCGTCTCTCAAGAATGACTATCCCATCCATTTTCTGAGGTCCAATGTCTTCAGAACCATTGTTTCATATGTTGTATTTTTTGTTACTGTCCAGATTTTTGGTTGTTTCAGGCAAGAGGGTAAATCTGGTCCCTGTTACTCTATCTTGGCCAAATGCCACAGCATAATAATTTCCCCCTTAATCTCTTTTATTTACTCATCTTATACTTCAATTCCAAAAAAGTCAATACTGCTGATTATTGCCAAGAAAGTCAGAAAGGTGAGCTTCAGCTTGAACATTATTACTACCTACACCGAGAATCAGGAAACATATAAAATATAACAAATATGATTTCTCTTCACTCATTAGAGGAGCCGGTAACAATCTGACCCCCATGAGGGCAGAGACGCCAACTAATATAATTCTATATTTCTGGTATCCAAAAAGGTGAACAGATAAAAGTATGTTTTTTATTTGGCAAAACTAAACATAAGAATTCCATCATATCATCATCATCATAAAAGTAGCTATGTGCTAGTAGTTCACATAATTCTCTTATTCAGACCTTACAACAATCATTCTAGGTATGCATCATTTTTATTTTACTGCTACATAAGCTGAGAGTTGGAATAAATAGCTTCTATAATACCATGCAACTAGGCAGTGGCAGAAATGGAATTCAAGTGACATTGCTAATCATGCTCTTAACCTCTATGTAATACTATGTTCTATGAAGTTTTTCTAAACCACAGGCTACCCTGCTGAAAGGCTACCCTCAGATTGTGCAGGCTAAACAGTATACCTAACCCCTGTGTATTCAGGTTTCTCATATATCAATATGGGAGATTTTCACCAAAGTACTATTATTACTTTACACTTACCTGCTTCACCTCATGTGAGCAGTGGTAAAGAAATCGGTGCTGGGTGACCTCCTGAAATGATTTATGCAGCTTGGTCCCAAATTCCTGTGTGTCAGCTGCCTAAAAAGGGCCAGAGATAGGACATGCTGAGTTCCAGGACTGGCAACCAAAGAGTGAGTACCCACAGGAAGTTTATATGGGGAGAGGATGAGACAGATAGAAAGGCAAACCAATGACATCTTTCACGTTGTATTAGAAGTTTCCCTAGTTCCAATGGACACAGGGTAAGCAGAAGGAAGGTCAGGGATACTTGACATGAGACAGGCAGTTATGGCTCCTATATATCTTCCAGATTCTGTTACCTAAGTGAGATCGATCACACAAGGTCTTTGTTCTCCTATCTCTATCAGTTCAGTTCAGTTCAGTCGCTCAGTCGTGTCCGACTCTTTGCGACCCCATGAATCGCAGCACGCCAGGCCTCCCTATCCATCACCATCTCCCGGAGTTCACTCAGACTCACGTCCATCGAGTCCGTGATGCCATCCAGCCATCTCATCCTCTGTCGTCCCCTTCTCCTCCTGCCCCCAATCCCTCCCAGCATCAGAGTCTTTTCCAATGAGTCAACTCTTCGNATCTTTTCACATGCCTGTTGAAGATCTGGATTTTTCTCCAGAGAAATATCTACTTAGGTCTTCTGCCTGTTTTTTGATTGGGTTGTTTTTTTCTTGTTATTGAGATGTTTGAACTGTTTGTATGTTTTGGAACTTGAATCCTATTTATCACATTGTTGGAAAAAATTTCTTCCCATTCTGTAAGTTATGCAACCTGAGCACTGTCCTTTTGGAGATCTCTGGTATAGTTCCAGTTATAAATTCATAATCCCAGTAAATATGAGTGAAAGTTTTTGTTACATTTTCATTTGTTTTGTATTTATTGTTTAGAATTTATTTTCTTCTATAAACTGCTGCTCACACCTGTAAAGGGAAAAAAATAGATTTGTAAAATCTGTTAGCCCTTCCCCAGCAACCTAGCCATCTCTGATATGCCACACATTATCCAAGCTGGGCTAGTCAGATTTCTTTTAGAAATTTAGAATTGGAATTCTCTGATGTTAATCTCTATAGTCACTCAAACTAAAGTAATATAAACTCATAATGGAAAGGTTCAGCTTTGCTTGGCCTGTGTGTATAGAAAAGCAGAGAAACTCAACCCATAGAGGGAGTGAGGAGAGGGGGAAATTCCAAGACAAAACCAACCAAACAAATGAAATAACCCAAAACAGATATATGGAGAATAACATGATTAAGAGGTTAAATATCCTCAGAAAAAGAAATGTCCAGGTTGCAAACATCGCTTCTCCCCCCGACTCTAGTTTCCAGGATCTTGGCTGAACTTTTGCTCTTGCCTTCCCTGTGTTGCACCTGTATTGTCTGTTCATTTATTTTGCTTCATTCTTACAACACTAAAAACCTTGTCTGTGTGTGTTAGTGGCTCAGCCGTGTCCGACTCTTTGTGACCCCACAGGCTTCTCTGTCCATGGGATTCTCCAGGCAAGAATATTGAAGTGGATTGCTGCTCCCTTCTCCAGAGGATCTTCCCGACCAGGGATCAAACCCTGGTCTCTGGCATTGCAGGCAAATTCTTTACCATTTAGGCTACAAAATAGGCTACAGGTTACTGTTTAGACCTCAAGAACTTTGACTAAGACATAAATCAAAGATTTTGTCATTTTTAAAGATTTAAAGATTGATTTTGTCTTTAAAAAATTTTTTTTTAAATATTTGTCTGTTTGCTTTTTAAAATATGACACTGGTAAATATTTGAAGAACCTTGACTAAGACATAAAGATTTACCAGTCTCATATTTTAAAAAGCAAATAGACTTTTAAATATTTTAATCCTGTTTAATATTTTGCTTTGCTNAAAAAAATTTTTTTTTAAATATTTGTCTGTTTGCTTTTTAAAATATGACACTGGTAAATATTTGAAGAACCTTGACTAAGACATAAAGATTTACCAGTCTCATATTTTAAAAAGCAAATAGACTTTTAAATATTTTAATCCTGTTTAATATTTTGCTTTGCTGTAGAAATAAATTTATTTTCATATTTGAAAATACATTTTTAATTAAAAAAATTGCCTGTAACCCCACCATCTGGAAGTAGCTTCTGTTAACGTTTGATATATTTCATGGTAATCTGTATATGCCAGCATGTACTTGAGCACGCACACATATAGACACTGAATTATAATCAACAGCAAGCATAGTTTTGGTTTGCTATTTTTATTTAACAATGATTTTTGGAGATGATTTTTATTTACTGTAACACCATTTAATGAACCATTTCCTGTTTATGATCATTCTGTTTTTTAACTTAAAAATATTGTAGTCTCTTTGGTTCTTTGATTTTTTTTGTAATTTTTTTTTTATTCAGCAAATCTATATTAAGTGTCCACCATATATCAGATATCTTTGATACAACTAGCTTATAAGATATATCATTTCCTTACTTTAAGGAAATTAGAGCCTTAATGTAAAAGAGCAATATGTTCATCAAATTTAGATCAGTCAGTTATTTGAGGGAAAAGAGGTAAAGTGCTTGTTAGTCGGAAATTGGATTTTGGACTGAATATTGACATATGAATAAATAACTAGAGAAAAGGGTACATGTGAAGCAGCAGGAGTTAAATTAGAAAAGTAAGCAGGGCACAGATCATGGTGAAGGGAGAATTAACTTGCCATTATATAAGAAATGGATAAAACAGAGTTTTAAGGAGGAGGGGTAGCCTGGGAGAGTTGCATTTTCAATTGATTATATGACAGCAGAAGATGGATTGCTCAGGTGTAAAACTTGATGTGAGGAAGCTACTGGAAGTGAGAAATCTACTGAAATAATCTATGTAAAAAATGATATCCAATATCACTATATTAGGAATGGACAGAGATTAAGTTATAGATATATTGAAAAGATAATTTGTGTTATTTGATGGCTGGTGGGCTGTCAGAAAGTGAAGAGTGAGGAGAATCCCAGATTATTCTCAATGTTCTGGCTTGCTATGATTACTTGTTACATAGAATACAAGAGAAGGGGCAGGCTAGCAAAAGATTATGAGTATTAATTTAGACATATTTGGCTTGAATATCCTGTTGGACATCTAAGTAGAGAGCATCAGTAGTCAGCTACTGTGCTAGTCAGTTCAGGCTGACTATGAAACACACCATAGATTTGTGGTTTAAACAACAGAAATGTATTTCTCGTAGTTCTAGGGGCTGACAGTCCAAGGTCACGATGCCACTGTGATCAGGCTCTGGTGAGAGCTCTCCTCCTGGACTGCAGTTCAGTCGCTCAGTCGTGTCCGACTCTTTGCAACCCCATGAATCGCAGCATGCCAGGCCCCCCTGTCCGTCACCATCTCCCGGAGTTCACTCAGACTCATGTCCATCGAGTCCGTGATGCCATCCAGCCATCTCATCCTTGGTCGTCCCCTTCTCCTCCTGTCCCCAATCCCTCCCAGCATCAGAGTCTTTTCCAATCAGTCAACTCTTCGTATGAGGTGGCCAAAGTACTGGAGTTTCAGCTTTAGCATCATTCCTTCCAAAGAAATCCCAGGGTTGATCTCCTTCAGAATGGACTGGTTGGATCTCCTTGCAGTCCAAGGGACTCTCAAGAGTCTTCTCCAACACCACAGTTCAAAAGCATC